>CM051528.1:10265801-10663301 GCA_028017165.1 Herpetospermum pedunculosum | reverse complement strand
CACTTGAATTTCGAATTAACTGATTAAAAAATATCCTTAAAAATATATATGTAGAATATTTGCCGGTTAATGATGTTTAACGTTTCAAACCACTTGAATCAGTTTTAGTCCCTACATATATTAGATGAAATAATATTATAAAAATAGTTTGATATTCAATTTTAAGAAAGCATGAAAAAAAATGATCAAACAATTTTTTTTAAAAAAAAAAAATTTGAAAAATCAAAATTAATTATCAAAGGTATATATGATATATGATTTTTGTTTTCAAAAAACGAAAAAAACTAAAAATAAAAACCTAAAAACCTAAAAACCAAAAATAAAAAAATTGAAATAGTTATCTTGCACAGAATCAATTTTAATGTGGGTATATATACTTCTGTCACTCACAAAATGTGTGTTGGCCAATTCTTAAAAAAAAAAAAAATTAATAATAATAATAATAATTATAAATAATAATAATAATAATTTTGTTTCTTGTTTTTTATTTTTTATTTTTTTCTTCTTCTAATCATTCACAATTTCCCTTAAACTATTTTTACGGCTTTTTAATAATATTGTACCTTTTAAATTTTTTTATAAAAATATTATAGGTTTGAAACTATTTTTAAAAATATTACAGTTTTAAATGAAAAAAGACGACCTCTACACCAGCAAAGAATGTCATCTTTTGAAAAGTCGATCTTGGATGTCGTTTTTTCAAAATACGACCTTGTTCCACATGGATGACCTTCGACATCTACGTTACTTTTATTAAAAAAATTATACATTTTTAACCAGATATTCAAAATTTTCAAAAAATGTATGGTTGAAAAGCTAACAGAGAGAGCTTCAATTTGATACCTGGTTTCATTATTTTTGGAGTTGTGTATCAAAAGATAAAAGACCATCGAAGTTGGACTATATTTCTGCAAATTTGAGAACTGAAGATTCTTTGGAGGGGTGCATTCAAAAATTCATATCTTTTTACCCAGATAATCAAAAACTTCAAAAATGATACAGTTGGAAAGCTAACAAAGACAACTTCAATTTAATACCTGGTTTCACTATATTTTTGGAGTTGTGTATCAAAATATATATATCGTCAAAGTTATGAAAACTTAACTAAACTCAGAACTGAAGATATGACTGAAAACTTCAAAACTGTAGTTAAACTTCGACGATCGGTATCTTTTAATACACAACTCTAAAAATAGTGAAACTAGATATATCAAAATTGAACCTCTGTGTTAGATTTTCAATAGTACCTTTTTCGAAATTTTTGAATATCTGGGTAAAAAGATATCAATTTTTTAAATAAAAGGAAGCTGATGAAGGTCGACCTCCCTTTAAAACAACAATATTTTTAAAAATAGTTTTAAACCTACAATATTTTTATAAAAAAATTTAAAAAATACAATATTATTAAAAAGAGCCTATTTTCCCTACCAAACTAATATTATATATATATATGAATAAAATCAGGCTTGGATATAGTAAATGGTTGGTTGCACAGACAGGAGAGCCTAAAATAATTGCAAATTTAGGAAAGTTTAAAACTTTTTGCAAATATTGCAAAAAAATCAGAAAAAAAATCAGTGGCTATGATGGATTTTATGACTATTACTATAGACTTCTATCACTAAGAGTGACAAAATTCTATAAAATAACTACTATCGCGACCATATTATTAGAAATTATCATATCCGCAATTTTTTTAAAAAAATGTTATATTTTTAATTATTTTACTCTTACATCTCTTACAATTTAGCTATAGTAAATGGTAATTAATACTAAAAGAGGAATAATATATATTTTCTATGTTTAAGGAAACATGGTGAATAGCCAGATCATATTGGCATGCAAAACTCTCTCTCTGTATATTACCATATCTATAAAAGTAGAACCTTGGATGCTCATAAACCTCCATCCCTCTTCAATGGCTGCCATTTCAATATTCCTCAGTCTTCTCCTCTTCTCCTTCTCCGATGCAACCACCAATGGCGGCGGAGGCGACAATGGCTTCACCACCTCTCTCTTCCACCGCGACTCCCTTCTCTCCCCTCTCCACAACCCATCTCTCTCCCACTACGACCGCCTCACCAACGCCTTCCGTCGCTCCTTCTCCCGCTCCGCAGCCCTCCTCAACCGCGCCGCCGCCCTATCCACCGCGGGCATCCGATCTCCGATCATCTCCGACAGCGGCGAGTTCCTAATGTCCATCTCCATCGGAACCCCGGCGGTGGATTTCATCGCCATCGCCGACACCGGCAGCGACCTAACGTGGACCCAGTGCTTGCCATGTCAGAATTGCTTCAACCAATCACATCCCATTTTTAATCCACGTCGATCCTCCTCCTACCGCCACGTGGCTTGCACGTCCAATACATGCCACTCCTTAGAGGACGCTCGTTGTGGGCCTGACCTCCGAACCTGCAGCTACGGATACAGCTACGGAGACCGATCCTTCACATACGGTGACCTAGCAACTGATAAAATTACCATCGGGTCCTTCAAACTCCACAAGACAGTCATTGGCTGCGGCCACCAAAACGGCGGCACGTTCGGCGGAATTACCTCGGGGATAATCGGACTTGGCGGCGGCGCTCTTTCTTTGGTCTCTCAAATGAGCAAAATCGCCGACGTCAAACGGCGTTTCTCATATTGCTTGCCGACCTTCTTTAACCCGAATGTCACAGGCAAAATAAACTTCGGTCGAAAAGCCGTTTTTTCGGGGCGAAAAGTCGTTTCTACCCCTCTGGTGTCGAAATCTCCCGAGACATTCTATTACTTGACTCTGGAAGCAATGTCCGTTGCAAACAAGAAATTCACGGTCGCAGACGACATGTCGTCCAGGACAGAGCGAGGGAATATCATTATCGATTCAGGTACGACATTGACGTTATTGCCGAAGAATTTGTACGACGGCGTCGTTGCGACTTTGGCGAGTGTTATTAAAGCGAAGCGGGTGAATGATCCGAATAGAATTTTGGAACTTTGCTACGCTGCGCACGACGGTGATGATTTGGATATTCCGACCATTAATGCACATTTTGGCGGTGGCGCTGTTGTGAAATTGTTGCCGTTGAACACGTTTGCATTCGTCGCTGAGAATGTGACTTGTTTGACTTTTGCGCCGACGTCGGATTTGCCAATTTTTGGGAATTTGGCGCAGGTCAACTTTTTAGTCGGATTTGATCTCGACCGAAAGAGATTGTCGTTTAAACACACCATTTGTGGTTAGAGAGCTGTCTTTCATTATTTGTTTTTCGATATGTTATTAAGTGATTTCTCTTTCAAAACCACATGTCTGCCAACAAAATTTGTATTAACATTAATTATGTGGATGTAATTGTGAATTCATAATTATTAATCCTCTCTTACTAAGGGTATATTACATTAATAGGGTAATTTAGGGTAAGGGTGATTTTTCAAAGAAATTAGAAGGAAAGGTTTGTTCTAAACTAATTTAGAAGAATAGGGTCTTTTTTTTTCGAGTTAAGATTTTGTATATTTTTTTTTTTTTTTTTGCATTCTTTCCTCTCTCAATCCCCGTCTCGTTCAATTCTCTCTTCCATTTAATTTTCTTCCTTAATCCACCAACCTAAACTATTTTATTACTGTATTTTACTTCGCCCGCTTTCTTCTTCCTTCTTCTCGGCTTCGATTCCGGCATTAATAACAACAATCTCGCCAATTTTCATTGTTGTCGGTCGCCTGCTTTCCTCTTCTTCCTCTTCGGCTTCGATTCTGTCATTAATAACAACAATCTTGCTGCCGCCGCTCTTACTTAGAGAAAACCCGAGCGAATTCAGGACGGAGAAATGTGAGATTCTTAATAATGGAATCAACGCCTCTTCCACTCACTAGAGCACCATTTACAGAGGTGTCACTAGATTTTTTTTTTCTTTCTGAAATGACCGGTTGGTTCGACGCGCATTATTAAGAACAACGGAACTCATACATCTCCACAATGGTATGATATTGTCCACTCTGGGCCTAAACTTGGTTTCACCCAAACGGCCTCATACCCATTGGAGATAATAACCTGGTTTCACCCAAAATGTCTCGTACCAATTGGAGATAATTGTCACCCATAATAAACACAAATATTTCTATCATATTTATTTTTTTTAAAAAAATCTCCCTAACCTCCTTAGATTTTTTTTTTTGTTGCCCATTTTCTCTCTCTCCTCCCACATTCTCCTCACTCTTCCAACTCCCCTTTCCCTCTCTGGTCCTTCAACCCCTCCTGTGCGGGCCATAGAATCGAACTTCAATTACGTTAGATTAAAAAGAAAAATCATTTTCTCTCTCCTTCGAGATTCCGATTTCAGAGAAGAACTGGAGGCGTTAATGGTGAGGAAAGAGGTGAAAATTCCAATTTTTTGTGAAAGGGAGGCCGATCGGAGTGGCCGCAGAGGGAAAAATTGGAGGTTCTTTTCAACAGAATCTCGACGGCGTCCCAGTGGGTGTGAAGGATGGTGGCGGCTTGAAATTTGTGATGTGTGTGGATTGTAATGAAAGTTGTAAGGTTTTTTTTTTTTTTTTTGAGTTAGAAAAGTAGGAAGATTTAAAAAAAATATATATAATTTTAGCCATTCACAAGTTGGGCTGCAAGAGATGTTTGTAGCCCAGCCAGTAAGCAATTACTCAAAACATAATAGACTATCTGAGCTGGTACAAAAAGATAATAGTTAGTTGGAGTGAGCATCAAATACTATTTTGTTTGATCTTTTATTCATATTTTTTTTTCTTCGGAATTGTTGAAATAAAAAAAAAAAAATACAAAGAACAATAAAATTAGTGAATTATGTTTAATTTAGGATATGTTTGGTTGGTGATCCGAATAATATAAATTTAAAAATAAAAATTCAATTAGTTGTATTTTATGGATATATGTTTGATAACAAATTTAAAAATTGGATCTCAATTTAATTAATTTTTTCAAATTTGTTTAATTTTTTTTATAAACCATAAAACTATTATACTCATGCACTATTAAATCTATTATTAATTAGTTTATGAACATATTTTATGTTATAAATTTTGTATAATTATTATTTTATAATATATAGTACATCATATTATACATATTTTAATTTAATAAAAAATAATTGAGTTTATATCACAAAATACTTTATTTATTAAATTTTTTATCATTTTAAATATAATTTTGCATTCTAAAATTTTAAATTTTAAATTTGGATACACTACCAACAAAAAAAAAAAAAATTGTTTAAAGAATTTACATGATTTGGGTCACACAATTCGAAAACATTTTTCTAAAACAGATTTTAGATTGCATACTAAACCTAGATTTGTTGGATTCAATAAATCTAAAAACATAAAACATAATCTAAATTCTCAAGCAGCTTTCTTGGTATGTGATTTAATGAGACAACATTTCGTAACTAAGAGTCCTATAATTGGATGGTTTTGTAACTTTGTAGTGGGAACTTCATTCTTTTTTTAAATCTAGATTTGTAGGTAAACTTTCTTTTTTTGTTTGGTTTCTTTGATATTATGTCTATACTTTGTAAAGATTTAGATCGTTTAAAGCAAGTTGGACAATATCCAAGAAAAATATACTACAACGAACTCATGGAATCATTCACAATGAACTCCATTGGAAGGAGATGTGGATGAACCACCCAATCAAAATCCCGAAGAGACAAACCTTAATAGATGAAGAACGAGCAAGGAGACCACTAAACCCAATAGACCAAGGTTCATCTTGCATGTCATTCCTACGAGTCGAGGTCTTGGACCCAATTACTCTTATATGAGAAAACTGAGGTCAAAGGCTCACTGGAGCTGAACTGCAAAGTTTGATTAAAGTTGAAAACAAACAGAGATTGAAAATCAACCAAGGAAAGACTCGGGTGGCCGAGGCCGACCCAAGGAAAATAACCTCGGGAGGACCCTTCACCCTTCACCCTTTCAAAGGATCTGGAGTAGGAAAAAATGTCAAGTAGGGAGAGGCCAACCACTTATCCGTGGTCGAGGTTGACCCGATTATAACTAAGAATACCCAAAATGTCGAGAACATAGTCAAGCATGTTATCCACTATATAGATGAGATTGAGACTCAAACTCAAAACCTCAAATAAAATGGCCACCTCACTTAAAAAACAAGACTAAATTAATAAAATGACAATTTTTTTTTTTTTTTTTGACAACTTGTCAACTTAACTATATATCATCACCAACTTAACTTTCACATCATTTTCCATTAGTCAACTAACAGTCCAAAGACCATTTAAAATTATTTTTCAAACTTCAATAACTAAAGTGTCGTTTTTGAAACTTCATGAACCGAATAGACACTAAACTCAAACTTAAGGGATACAAAGTATATTTTATCGATCCTTGGTTTTTTTCATTCCATAAAAAATGATAGATTAATGTTGGTTTTGAACGAGGGTTGGCATGAGATCCCAGTCTCCATGTAGGTCTGTCCCCTAGACTTATGTCCCTCGGACAAACTAAGGAAAGAGCTATTATGATATTTGATTCAAAGAAACATGTAGAAATATATAAATTTGTGATTGAAAAGCTTTAAGATTCAATTTTTTATTTATACTAAAAGAGAGAAAAAAAAAATCATTAGTTATTTCAAACAATCAACTCAAGCAACTCTCAAAAGCACCTAAATCATAGCATTTTCGAGAGTCGGTGGAGAAATGACACTTTTTCTTTTAAGCGAAATTCAATTTATTTCTATATATGGTAATCGTTCTTAAATGTGTTACCTAAAAATACATATGGCACCTTTAAGTTCAACTTACCTTTTATATTTTGAGGTTTGACTTCTAATTTATTATTAATTAAAAAGTAATTTTATGAAACGCCCAAATATATATATGCACACACACGTAAGACTGAGGTTTTTTTTTTTTTTTTGTAGAGAATCTGTGGAATCATTCAGTTAAAATTCAACCATCCAAAAAGGGAAAGACAACCCTACTATTTGCAAAATGCAAGTTTTCGTTTTAATTAATTATACCTAACATAGAAAATGCCATGATTTTGATCCTTTTCTCTCAAAATCTATCCTTTTTAATGAGAATAGTGTGAGTTTTATCCCGTTAAAATTGTATCTTCAAAACATATTTTTTTTTTTTTTTTAGCAATAATAGTTTTTTTAAGTATGGTTTTATTTATTTATTTTAGGAGAAATATGGTTTTATTTGTTTTTTTTTTTTTTTTTTCAAAGATATTTAACTAAGGCAGGTCAGAGAAATGAAACGTCTGACCTCATGGTCATTAGTTTCTATTTGATGGTAATTGAGTTATGTTGGTATATTTTTTTTTTTTTTGGTATTAACATTATATAACTCTTTTTAGTACGTACATTTAACTCATTGATCTCCTGCTAACAAGAGCATAGCTCAACGGCATAATGTATCGCCTAGTGACTATGAGGGTCCTAGGTTCAATCCCCCAATCCAACATATTGTCAAAAAAAAAAAATAATAATAATTCATTGATCTCCTTTTTAAATATGATTTCAGTTTCCATATATTATAACGACTTTTTCATGAAAAAATTATTAGAATTTTGCTGTAAACCAAAATTGTACTATAGAAATCAAATTATGAAGCTTTGAGATGGTAATAAGTGTTCCTCTATTGCTAAATTGAATTGATTTTATACATTTCTTAAACATTCAAAACTATAATAAAAAAAATAAAAAAAATTACATGTCAAGCAATTAAAATTAGTAATTCTTTTTTTTACAACATATTGGGGTGGGGGATTGAGTGATTTTGGAATGACCAAAATCACTTTTTCATGTCCAAAATCACTTCAATTACAAAATTGTTATAATTGACAACGATATATATAAGTGATTTTGGAACAATAAAAAATGACTTTTAGTGATTCCCGGTCAATCACTAGATGTGATTCTCAAATGATTCCTAAATGATTGTTAGTGAGTGATTGTGAGAAATTAAGTTTTTAAAATGGTTCTTATTTTAAATTTAAAAATTTCTCCTTTTTATATATATATATATATAAAAAAAAAAAAAAAAAAAAAGTTGTCAGGGTTCATTGTCAAAGTAGGTCAGTTTCCCCGTAAACTAAACGTCTAGGATTTAATTCCCTGCATTTGCAACATTTTTTTTTCTTTCCAATTTTCAATTTTGATATATACCTATGTTATATATTATTTTAATATATATATATATATATACTTTTAAATCTGTAATAATTTTTTTTATAAAATTAATTAATAAAAAATAATTCCATAAATATTTCAATTTTTCATTCTTAATTTTATATATTTAGGTAATTAATTCTTAATGGTTTAATATAATTTTGTAAATTAATATAAATATTATATATATCAATATTTTTAAAATTATATTTACATGATGTTAAACTACAAGTTAAGAGGGATAGAGAAAAAAAGAAAAAAAAATTGAAGAAAAAAAATATTTAGTTATATATATAATTTTTATCGTATATAATTGCTTAGTAAATAATTAAATAATAAAATTATATTTACATGATGTTAAACTACAAGTTACCACGGAAAGAGAAAAGAAAAAAAATTGAAGAAAAAAAATTATTTAGTTATATATATATATTTTTTTTTATCCTATATAATTGTTTAATAAATAATTAAATAATGGGTTAGTTAAATAATTTCTCAAATATAATTTTATTTTTAGAAATTTAGTAATTTTAAAATCACTTTTAAACGAAACATTAATAATTCAAAATCACTTCTAATGATATAAAAATCACTTCAATCCAAACATTAAAATGATTATATGGAAATCAATTTTATAAAATAAATGGTAATTAAATCTCTTCTCCTAAAATCAATAATTCAACAATCACTTACAAACATGCCTTGAGTTATTGATTTTAGGAGAAGAAATTTAATTACAATTGATTTTATAAAATTAATTTTTATATAATCATTTTAATGTTTGGATTGAAGTGATTAAAAGTGATTTTAAAATTACTAAATTCTTAAAATTATAATTTGTAATATATATATATATATATATATAATATTTATATTGATTTATAAAATTATAATAAACAAATTAACTACTCAAATATAATTTTTAAAAAAACTATCAAAATATATAATAAATAAAAAGAATGAAATTTTAAAATATTTATCAAAATAATTTTATTTTTAAAAAATAATTTACTAAAGATTTAAAAGTATATATATATATTGAAAAATTGAAAAAACAAACTTTAGATTCTAACCCGGGTTTAAGAGTTTTTTAAAAATAAATTATTAAATATTTAAACCATTTTTAAATAATGAAAAAATCTTCAACGGTGTTTACTTGGTTTTTTTCGTAAGTTTCCTTTCCTTATTCCATCCAATGAACAACTTCTCCTACTTTCTCTCCCTTCATTTCTCTACACTCCAAACTTGAAGGTCATTGAACTTTAATTTGGTTTTTTTGAAATTTGGGAAGATTGTGTGTTATATAGGCATAAATTTTCAAGCGAGTCTTTAGAGGAAGTGAAGGAAAGAGTGAGAAATTTCAAAGTTGGATGCATCGGTCGTTCATGGTAGTGCAATCAGTATTCTTCAATTTCGAGTTCAATAATCAATTTCTTCAAAACACTTCTACTAACACCGAAATTAGACAACGTGTGGGGAGAGGTTGGTGTAAAGGAAAATGTTGGTTGAATAATATTTTTCTAAGAAAAAATCCAAAAAAAAATGGAAAAATTATTTAAAGTATTACAAATTTGAGGAACTTGACTGCCTTAAAAAATAATTAACCAAAAAAAAAAATACTAGAGAAAGGAAGACAAAGTGAAAGAGGAAATTGAAAACAAAGATCATGGTAGATGAAAGTGGAAGAAAGAGAGAAAGAATAGGAGAAGTTTTATCACGATTTTTTTTATGTATGTTTTGCAGTCCAGCATAGGTCACAATTTTATTGGCCAAATATTTATGTTATTTTAAAATTAAAAAAAGTCCTTATTAGTTTTTCATCGCGTTTATTGCTCTTTTTTTTTCTTTTTCTTTTTCGTTTATTGCTCTCCTTTTTATTTTCTTTACTTCGTGACTTTCATTCTTCTATCCGCCATGAAAATTTAACTTCAACCTCGAATACGGCAGACATAAATCTCAATTGTCTCAAACAATGCAAACTTCATCCAAGCGACATAAATCTCAATTGTCACCAACAATACAAACTTCATCCACCCGACTTCAATTTCATTATCAGTAAGACAATAAGAATAAAAGAGTTATTGCATAACAGAGAGTAGACGACGGCATTTTTCGTTCTTCTTATTATTTTTTAATTGTGTTTGTTCTCCAATTTTTCTCCACATTAAAAAGACGATTGGGAAAAAAAATGGATGAAAAACTGGAGAGGGAAGAAGGAAAAACATATAAAGAATCAAAGAAGAAAACGAGAGTGAAAGAAATAAATATACTGTTTCTTTGTTCATTCTGTATTTCTCTCTACAGTGGGAGAAGTTAATTTATTGGAGTTGAAACTTCATTTTTCTAGCCAAATGAGGAGAGTTACAAAGTAAAGGAAAAAAAAGAAGGAGAGCAATAAACGGCTTGAAAACTGAAAGCCTAATAAGATTTTTTTTATTTAAAAAATAGCATAAATATTTGACCATTAAAATTATGGCAGCTGGGCCGTGCGATCTCCCTCAGTGGGGCCTGCTGATCTGCCAGGGGCCTCAAGTCGTTGTATGGCCGAACTCCAGCAGTGGGGTCGAGGGGCGGTGGGGAATTACACACTCCGTATTCGTGAGGCGACCGCCCGGGTGCAACAGGCTTTATCCCAGCTTGATACAGTGGTTTCTCGGACTCAGGTGGAGCGAGCGGAGGCACAGCTGGAAGGTTTGTACCTCGAGGAGGAGGTGTTCTGGAAACAGCGTTCTAGAGAGAGTTGGTTGAAGTGGGGGGACCGAAACACGAGCTGGTTTCATAGTAGGGCGTCTCAACGACGACGACGAAATACTATCTCTGGTTTAGAGGACAGTTGTGGACGATGGCAGGATGATCCAAGGGTGATTCTGGGTATGGTATCTGAGTATTTCACTCATATTTTCTCATCGTCAGGCCCCGTCGAGCAGGACTTGGCGTCCGTTATCTCAGATACACCGAGGGCAGTCACAGAGGAAATGAATAGGCGATTGATGCGGCCTTTCAGTGAGTCTGAGGTCCTAAAAGCGCTGAAGCAGATCCACCCTAATAAGGCTCCTGGCCCAGATGGGCTTTCAGGTGCTTTTTACCGTCATTCCTGGCCGGTGGTTGGTACATATGTGATTCATTGCTGCTTGCAGATTTTGAACGGCGGTATGTCTCCGGCCCCTTTAAACGAGTCGATGATTATCCTAATCCCAAAGGTTAAGCGACCCAGACGTCTTACTGAGTTTAGGCCTATTGCTTTGTGTAACGTGTCATATAAGATTGTATCGAAGGCTCTGGCTAACCGGTTGAAACATGTTTTAAATGACATAATTTCGGATAATCAGAGTGCTTTCATCCCCGGTCGTTGTGTTGTGGATAATGCCATTTTGGGTTTTGAGTGTCTTCATACGTTAAAATCCAAGCGGCAGGGTCGGGTGGGCTGGGCGGCTTTGAAGCTGGATATGAGTAAGGCCTATGATCGGGTGGAGTGGATGTTTATTGAAAGAATGATGAGACAGTTGGGTTTTGCTCCCGGTTGGATCAGACTGATCATGCAGTGTCTGACGTCTGTCCGTTATTCTTTCAACCTCAATGGTGTGAGGTGTGGGGATGTGGTTCCGACTCGTGGTCTGCGACAGGGGGACCCCTTGTCGCCATACCTATTCCTCCTGTGTGCGGAGGGTTTTTCGCAACTATTATTCTCAGCTGAACGGAGGCAGCTTATCTCGGGTTTGGCGCTGTCACGGGGGGGTATGCCTATTTCCCATTTATTCTTCGCAGATGATAGTCTGTTATTCTTCAGGGCAACAGCCAGTGAGGCTTCCACAGTGCAAGGTATTCTGAGGCGATACGAACGGGCCTCAGGACAGACAGTTAATTTTGACAAATCTGTAATCTCCTTTAGTCAAAGTACCCCCCGGATAGGCGAGACTCTATTAGCCAGATACTTCAGGTGGGTCAGACTCAAGTTCATTGTCAGTACTTGGGATTGCCTTCCTTTATGCCTCGTAACCGAACGGGTACTTTTACCTACATCAAGGATCGGGTATGGCGTCAGTTACAAGGATGGAAAGGGAAGCTGTTTTCGGTGGGTGGTAGAGAGGTGCTTCTAAAGTCTGTGATTCAGGCAATTCCCTGCTATACGATGAACTGTTTTCGTCTCCCTAAAGGCCTTCTGCAAGATATAAACCGGATGATGGCCCGCTTTTGGTGGAATGGGTCAGATGAGGATCGTCGGGTCCATTGGGTGAGCTGGAAATCCCTGTGTAGACCAAAGTGTCTAGGTGGCCTAGGTTTTCGAGACTTGGAACTTTTTAACAAAGCTTTGCTGGCGAAACAGTGCTGGCGGCTGGTATCTCGTCCTACATCTTTCTTTGCTCGGGTACTTAAGGCCAGGTATTTTCCTTCTTCCGATCTTTTTTCTGCACAGCTAGGCTTCTCGCCATCTTCTGTTTGGAGGAGTTTACTGTGGGGTAGGGATCTGTTGGGAAGGGGCATTCGGTGGCGAATTGGGAGCGGTGAAGGGGTGCGGGTCTATGACACTAATTGGGTACCGATGGATTCGGGCCTGATTATTACCTCGCCCGTTACCCTACACCCTACTGCGCGAGTATGTGAGTTGTTTGCTAGCACAGGGGGTTGGGATGAGGAGAAGGTTCGTCTGCATTTCAACCCAGAGGAGGTTCGAGCAATCTTATCTATTCCGACGAATCGACGACATACAGGGGACCAGGCAATTTGGCACTTTGATGAGTCGGGGGTGTTCTCGGTTAAAAGTGGTTATCGTTTGGCTCAAAATGTGTCGCTTGAGCACGAGGCGTGTGCGTCTTCTAGTGAAGGTGTGAGGAAATGGTGGAATGGATGTTGGAAGATGAGGATCCCGAGTAAGATTCGGATCTTCATATGGCGACTATGCCTGGATCGCCTTCCAACTATTGATAATTTGGGTCGACGGGGTATTGATGTTCTGAATGTATGTGCATTGTGTGGCAAGAGCGGGGAGTCTAGTCTCCATGTTTTCTGGCACTGTAAGTTTGTACGACGAGTACTGAGGGAGTCAAATTTTGACCGCCTCTTAGAGATCCAGCCGGAGGGGGATGTAGCTTCGTTCTTATGGTGTGTGCAAGGCATGGTGGGATGGCCGGTTTTTGAAGTGTTGTGCGTGCTATGGTGGGCGGTGTGGGGGTGTCGGAATAGGGCGCGCCTTTCGGGGGTGCGTCCTTTGTTTGAACTGAACTCTTGGGTTTCAGGTTATATGCGGGCGTATCGAGAATCTAATGGGTATGAGGGCGTTGTGACGCCTCCTTTCGCCATTGGAGATCGTGAGGGGGCAGTTTGGAAACCCCCGCTTATTGGTGTGTATAAGGTGAATGTTGATGCGAGTTTCCAGTGTGATGATGGTGTGGCAGGTGTGGGCGTGGTGGTGCGGGATGCGGGGGGACGGGTTATGTTGGCCGCAATGTCCCGGGTCCTGAATGTTCGGAATGTGGTGATGGCAGAGGGGTTTGCGGCCTCGGAAGGGCTTCGTTTGGCTTCAGAGGCAGGTTTGCAGCCCGTTGTCTTAGAGACGGACTCCGCTCGGATTTGTAGTTTGTTTCGGGAGGATGGGGTGGACCTGACAGAAGTGGGTATGCTCGTGGCAGATCTGCGTTTACAGTTCCCTACGTCTTTCATGGCTCAGTGTAGTTTTACTCATCGAGAAGGCAATATGGTGGCGGATCGGTTGGCGCATATGGCATTGGCTTTTCATCAGGATATAGTGTGGTTGGAGGATTTTCCTCCTCAAGTTGAGTCTCTTGTTTCTAGCGAGTTGTCTGCTGTTTGAGTTTCCTGTACTGTGACTTTGTTCTCAAAAAAAAAAAAAAAAAAAAAATTATGGCAGCTGCAAAAGATAGTTGTAGCTCACGACTAAATTTTACTTCTTTTTTTTTTATTTAAAAAAATAATATAAATATTCAGTCAATCAAATTGTGACACGTGTCTGGACTGCAAAAATACTAGTAGCAAGTTTTACACTGAAAAAATTTATTTTTAATAATTAAAAAAGGGTAAAACTTAGTTGCAGGCTGGGCTACAACTATCTTTTGCAGCCCAGCAACATGCCAGAATTTGATTGGCCAGGTTTTATGTTAATTATTTTAATTAAAAAATCATATTTAATGTCTTATGTCACTTCAACGCTTTCTTTTCTTTCATTTTTTCCACTTCCCCATAACTCTCAATTTCCAATTTTGCCCTTCTCTCCTCAATTCTCTCATCTCTTTTTATGGATGATTTGCTACTGTCAAATCTTAATAAACATTTCTTAATCTCTCCATATGCTTAATAGCATAGCGAAAATTGGCAGAATTTTAGAAAGGTAATAGTTAATTATTTATTCTATGATAAATGAAGTGAAATTGAGCTGAAACTTGAAATGAACAAAGAAATTAGATAGAAGAGGAAAGAGGAATTTTATTGCAGAATTTTAGAAAGGTAATAGTTAATTATTTATTTTATGATAAATGAAGCCAAATTGAGTTGAAAACTTAAAATGAACAAAGAAATTAGATAGAAGAGAAAAGAAGAATTTATTAAAAAATGTCATAGGATGTTGGACAATGGTGAAGTTTTAGATATTATTATTATTATTGAAAATTGTCTCAGGATTTTTTTATCATTTGCTATTTTAAAAATTGTCACAGGATTTTTTTATCTATAATTTGCTATTTTCAAATCTTAGTAAAAAATTTCAAATCATTGATAAAAAAAAGAGATATTGAAGAGTATTGAATAGAGAAGGGCAAAATCGAAAATTAAAAGCCACGGAGAAGAAGAAAAAAAGCAGGAAAAAAAAAGTTGAAGTCACCTAACGCATTAAATGTGATTTTTTAATTAAAAATAATAACATAATACTTGGTCAATCAAAATTTGTCACGTGGTTGGGCTGCAAAAGATGGTTGTAGCCCAGCCTACAACTAAGTTTTACTCATTAAAAAATAGATATCAAAATTCAAGTTCAAGTTCATGACCAACCTATGATGTCTTAGTACAGAACACAACTTTATGTCAATTAAATTATCATCGATTTGGCAAGATACGATAACTTTATACTTAAAAAAAAAAAAGATAACATCGTATACTTTAAAATAAAATTATTTAATTATTTTTTTTCTTTCTAATCACTCACAATTTCCGTTTTAACTATTTCTCCCTACCAACTAGTATTATATATATGAATCAAATCAAGGTTGGATAGTAAATAAATTATTGTAATACTAAAAGGGAAAAAAGAAAAGACATTATCTATGTTTAAGGAAATATGTGAATATCCAGATCATATAATATTGGCATTCAAAACTCTCTCTCTCTCTCTGAACTACCATATATCTATAAAACTAGAACCTTGCATGTTCATAAACCTTCACAAGCTTTCAAACCACCTTTTCCATGGCTGCCATTTCAATATTCTTCACTCTTCTTCTCTTCTCCTTCTCAGAAGCAACCACCCATGGCGGCCCTAATGGCTTCACCACCTCTCTCTTCCACCGCGACTCCCTTCTCTCCCCTCTCTACAACCCATCTCTCTCCCACTACGACCGCCTCACCAACGCCTTCCGCCGCTCCTTCTCCCGCTCTGCCGCCCTCCTCAACCAAGCCGCCACTGGAATCCGCTCTCCGATCACCCCCAACAGAGGCGAGTACCTCATGTCCGTCTCCATCGGAACCCCGGCGGTGGATGTCATCGCCATTGCCGACACCGGCAGCGACCTGACGTGGACTCAGTGCTTGCCATGTCAGACATGCTTCGACCAATCACTTCCCATTTTTGATCCACGTAAATCCTCCACCTACCGCCAACTGGCGTGCACGTCGGATGTATGCCACTCCCTCGGCGACTCTCACTGTGGTGGGTCCAACCACCGAAGCTGCAGCTACGGATACAGCTACGGAGACCGATCCTTCACGTACGGTGATCTAGCAACTGATGAAATTACCATCGGATCCTTCAAACTCCAACAGACAGTCATCGGATGCGGCCACCAAAACGGCGGCACATTCAGCGGAGTTACCTCCGGCATCATCGGACTCGGCGGCGGCCCACTCTCTTTGGTCTCTCAACTGAACAAAATCGGCGACGTCAAACGACAATTCTCATACTGCTTGCCGACCTTCGCCGGCGATACGAATGTCACCGGAAACATCAACTTCGGCGAAAACGCCGTCGTTTCGGGACCAGATGTCGTTTCTACCCCTCTGGTGCCGAAATCTCCCGACACATTCTATTACTTGACTCTGGAAGCAATGTCCGTTGGAGATAAGAAATTCACGGTCGCAGACGACATGTCGCCCACGGCAGAGCCAGGGAATATCATTATCGATTCCGGTACGACATTGACGTTATTGCCTAAGAATTTGTACGACGGCGTCGTCGCGACTTTGGCGAGTGTGATTAAAGCGAAGCGAGTGAATGATTCGTCTGGGATTTTGGAACTTTGCTACGATGCGCACGCCGTTGATGATTTGAATGTTCCGATCATTAATGCGCATTTTGGCGGTGGCGCTGTTGTGAAGTTGTTGCCGGTGAACACGTTTGCATTAGTCGCTGAGAATGTGAGTTGTTTGACTTTTGTACGGTCGTTCGATTTGCCAATTTTAGGAAATTTAGCGCAGATCAACTTTTTGGTCGGATATGATCTCGAACAGAAGAGATTGTCGTTTAAACCCAACGTTTGTGCTTAGAAAGGACATATGGTTTCTCAACAACCATCTTTGTCTTTTTTATTGTTTGTTTTTTTATTTGTTATTACAGCGATTTCTCTTTCAAAACCACAGGTTAGCCAATAAATTTTGTATTAAGATTAATTAGGGAAATGTAATTGGAAGTTGATAATTATTAGTCCTCCCCATGGTGTTAATTTGGTTGACATGTCGATTATTTCCATCTATATTTCTAGTTTCGACATCGACATGAGGAGTGTATCGACATTTTCATCATATTGTACAAAATCGATGAAATATTAAAAAAAACAAAAACAAAATCTAACCTAACGTGAATATAATATTATAATAAGTGTATTTTAAACTCAGTTAAGAGTTTAAAATGTTTACCTTTTAATTTTAATCATTTTTTTTTTAAAAAAATTTAAAATCTTTCAGATATATCCATCGACATCGACATTTTATCGACTACATTTCCACACAATTTAGATCTCGATATTTCCATCGACATCGACATTTAAATCTTTGGTCCTCCCTTATTAAGGGTATGACATTAATACATAATTCTTTTTTAATTCCACCTCACTTGTGAGGATTCGAACATTTGACCTCCTCGAAGTACATACTTTATATTTGTTTACTTAATGAACATGTTTGCCTATAGAAGATTATTTTGAGAATTAATATTTCTATTGAATTTTATGAAAAAGTATCAATAAGATAGATGAAAATGTCAATAAAATATATCACTAGTACGTGAACATGATGGTATGTTAATAATACGGATTTTTAATTGGTCTAAAAAAGCGTATTTATTAATCAAAATGATTTTGTATGATTTTTAGATTTAAATGAATGTTCTATAAATATCTATTGAGGTCAACCCTTTTTTTTTCGATATTCTCATTAACATTTCGATACAATTTAGACACATTTTTATTAACTTTTTTTAGCCACTAAATTTAAATATCTTTATCTATATCTATATAAAAAGTACGATAAGGAAGAAATTTTTTTAAACGATATTAACTCGATACAATTTAAACACATTTTTATTAACATTTTTTAGCCACTAAATTTAAATATCTATATCTATGTATTTGTATCTATATAAAAAGTACGATAAGGAAGAAACTTTTTTAGACGATATTAACTTTAATTTTTTTAAATAATACCTTAACGTACCATTCAAGATTCATAAATATGTCCTTAATTTAATGTAGTATGTTGTATCAAGCTTTGCGGTCTTCAAAGAATAAGAAAAATTGTAGTATGCGCACTACAACAATTTTAGCCTACAATGGTTGTCAAAGTCCGACAATAGAAGCTTATTATTGTTGGGATTAAAAATAGCGAGATATAATTAAATGCGGAATAAACTAAATTTATATCTCAACCTCCCACTTCACAGGTTATAATCCAAAAGTCAATCAGTCACAAAATACAATAATAAAAGATAAGGGAAAAATAACAACACCGAGAGATATACTGGTTCGCCCCGATCTCGGGACTACGTCCAGTTTTCTGCAACTGCAGGTTCTACTATAATGGAGATTACAATTATTCCCTCAAGCTCGCGCTACAAAACTCACCCAAATAGTCTAACTAGAACTATTTGCTTCCAAGTACCACAACCCGGTAGCTTGGGATAAACAAAGAGAGAAACACCCAAATCTATTGAAAAATGCACACTGTATTTTTCTAATTGCTTACTATCTGCCAGAAAATCAACACTGAACAAAAATAAATATGTTCAGCCGCAAAAAAATCCTACGCTTTTTTTTCTTCTCACATGCCAAAGAGAAAACAAAACATATATATATATATGTTAAATCTGGCAATACCCTAGCCCATAAATGGGCCAAGGCCCACCTTCTTGTCTGCATCATATTCTTACCATCTTTTTAAAATTCCACCATGTTTTCAATTTTGACTTTGCTCAAAATTCCTTTATTTATATATATATATATATATATATATATATATATATATATATATATATATATATATATATATAAACTACTTTCATGAGTTTTGTCACCACATCCTAACAATCTCCCACTTGGAGACAAAACGGCGATTTTGCCTCCCAGTGCAACAAACTGATCATCTTGGCATACTCCAAGGCTTTACTCCCACTACAACTGTTATTTCTGATCTTCCTGGCAAACTCCAAGGTTCAACAAAAAAAACCTGTAAAACAACAAACTAACAAAACAAGCAACCATCAGAAAAATAATTGTAGCTCATTTGTGCTCGCCCTGAGGTATGGGCTCGCTACGTGGAACTGTCCCCCAGACATAAAGAACAGTCACGTACTCCCACTTCAGCTAAGTGGTAACAACTGACATCTTCTTCGATCCTGAACACCTGTTCCCGAAGAAGATATATTCTGCAAATGACTTGACTCCTTTATTCAAGTTTGCTGTCAAGCTAGAGACTAAACATGTGACCATAGAAACTGCCTTGGTCTTCAATTTTGATGCCCTTACTCGCCTAGGCGACTTCATCAATTCATTTGAATGTCTGACAATTGGGGATTGACGATAGTCATCATCTTTCTCTCTTGGACTTCCCAATTGTTTCTGAACTGATGGATCTTGATCTAACTGATCGAAATTGGCTATCATTGCTGCTGGCTCAACTGTACCTCTACACCTACCATATGCAGCTTTAACTGGCATCCACTGTCTCTTTGATCTTTTGACAACACTAAACTGACATTTATATAGTGTGGAATTTCTGTGGCCAACTGCCACTACCTGGGATCCTAACTTGAGTTTACACTGGCGACTGCCAAACTCACAACTGTAAACCTCATCTTCCAACTTTCCAATAGAGATGAGATTCATTTTCATCCTAGGCACAAACCTGACATTCCGCAACACCAGAACATTACCACATTCAGACTTCAAACTGACATCCCCAATCCCACATGTCTTGGAGACTCTACCATCACCCATTCTCACTAGACCATGATGTTTACCTGTGAATGATGTGAACAAATTTCTATCTGAAGTTATGTGAACTGACGCTGGACTGTCTACAATCCATTCAGATGAGTGGTTACTACTCTCTATGCTACTCTCAACACAAACATAGGCATCATCAACTAAGTTTACCTCATGATCCTCTTTTAGTTTCCTACACTGACTTTTATAGTGACCTTTCTTGTGGCAGTAAAAGCATTCTACCTCCTTATTCCTATGACTCCACTTTTTCCTATTGCTATTCAATTTATTTTCTTCATAATCAATTTTGTCTTTACCCTTAGTTAAAGCTAAAGCTGATCCTACAGTAGATTCTTTACTACTCCCCTTCCTACGAATTTCCTCAGCTATAGCTAAATCACAAACCCCTGAAAATTTCACAGTGTTATCTCCAGTCGAATTAGACACTGCTGTCTTCATCGTTTCCCAACTATCAGGTAAAGACATTAATAATTGAATAGCATACACTTCATCAGTAAATACTATCTTGACAGACTTCAACTGATTAACTAAAGTGGTGTAACTTCATTCATATAGGAATTAACTGATAAATTTTCAATCATTTGCATGTTGAAAAATTTCTTAAGTAGATATGCTTTACTATTGGCAGACTGTTTCTCATACCTGTTTGTAAGCGATTCCATTAGCTTGATATTGCAGTAGTCTCGTTGGCTACAAGACTAGCCACATCCATCGACAGACACATCCTTATATTTGCAACTGCTTGTTCATCCATATCCAACCAATCTCCATCTGACATCCCTTCTGGTCTCTCCTTCAGTGAATTGTGCACTTTCTTGCAGGTTAGGAAATCTTTGATTTGCATCTTCCAATAACCAAAATTTTCCCCATCAAATTTTGTGACTCCCTCGAAACTTTTTGGATTCGTTGCTCCCATGATTCCTGACCAAAAGCTCTGATACCACTTGTTGGGATTAAAAATAGCGAGATATAATTAAATGCGTTATAAACTAAATTTATATCTCAACCTCCCACTTCACAGGTTATAATCCAAAAGCCAATCAGTCACAAAATACAATAATAAAAGATAAGAGAAAAATAACAACACCGAGAGATATACTGGTTCGCCCCGATCTCGGGACTACGTCCAGTTTTCTGCAACTGCAGGTTCTACTATAATGGAGATTACAATTATTCTCTCAAGCTCGCGCTACAAAACTCACCCAAATAGTCTAACTAGAACTATTTGCTTCCAAGTACCACAACCCGGTAGCTTGGGATAAACAAAGAGAGAAACACCCAAATCTATTGAAAAATGCACACTGTATTTTTCTAATTGCTTACTATCTGCCAGAAAATCAACACTAAACAAAAATAAATATGTTCAGCCGCAAAAAAATCCTACGCTTTTTTTTTTCTCACATGCCAAAGAGAAAACAAAACATATATATATATATATATGTTAAATCTGGCAATACCCTAGCCCATAAATGGGCCAAGGCCCACCTTCTTGTCTGCATCAGATTCTTACCATCTTTTTAAAATTCCACCATGTTTTCAATTTTGACTTTGCTCAAAATTCCTTTATTTATATATATATATATATATATATATATATATATAAACTACTTTCATGAGTTTTGTCACCATATCCTAACAATTATGTCCTTCAAATCATGCTTAAGTTCTTGCCATATTCATGAGGCTAGTCGAGAATGTGTATGATTGAGATCAATGAATCAACACATTCGTAGGAACATGCGGCTTGTTTTCTAACAAAAATCTTTCGAGATCAGTATTATACGAAGACAATACAACATGTATAACACAAATCAAAGGAGAATTCATTAAATGAGATAGAACAAAACATATATCACCAAAACTCTTTTACACTCATAATCTTTGAGAAAATGACGACATCACCGTTCAACAAATTTCTTCAAAGGAGAACTTGACAAACTTATTTACGAAGACGTTGTTACCAACCGCAACATTCGAGAACTTAGTGCATCATATTGGAATGCGAAGACTCAGAGATCTCATAAGTGATATTTTCATGAGGGGATTAAAAGCATTTTACTCTTTTTTCCTTGACTATGATTTTTCCCACTATATTTTCCTAGCGAAGTTTTTAATGAGACAATTGTTTTTTTTTTTTTTGATAGCATGAGACAATTATTGTTAGAGTATATAAATATAATGTACTATTTTTCCTTCACTAGAATTTTTCTCATTGGCTTTTTCTAGTAAGGTTTTAACAAGACATATTACATACAATGGATATGATATCTAAGGGGGTATTACAAATATTATATACATATATGGTATATATATATCATTCATAATCATTCAAGTCCCACATTTTAGCCAGTCTACCTCATGACTCACTCTCCTTATGAATAACATTGAGACTCTTAAAGTTGGTCATCAATGACCTAGGTTTAGCTATCAATTATTTATAGAAATAGAGGTTGTGTGTGAAGCCTTTCAAATACATCTCAAATCAATTTAATACAATTTGATTTCTGTTCTACTTTGCTCTCTCACTTTATTCTTCTTTTAGTGTGTTTCTTCTACTTGTTCCTATTTTCTAGTTTTATTAACATGTGTTTTTTTTTTTTAATTATTATTCATTATCTTACTATTGTTTTTTCTCATATTTTTATTTTTATTATTATTATTATTATTATTATTTTTTTTTTTTTTTAATGCTTAATCTAACATTCTTATTTAGTTTATCTTTTCATGTAGATGATTCTTTATAAATTCAGAGAAGACTTGAAGATATGCAAATAAGAGAGCTTATAAATGCGATGTACAGTCAATTGGACATAAACACAAATATGTTTTAATTTCATTAATATTCTCTCCTAGATGTGTATAGCATTTTATTTTTATTTTTTATATAATTATAATAATCATTATTATTATGAAAATTAATATAAGATAAGATGTATTAACTTTTTTTTAATTACAATTATTGTATTATGAAAACTTATAAATGCAATTGTTTGATCTAAAGCTTCAAATATGTTTTAATTTGATCATTTTTCAACCCCACGTATTGTACTCGTGACCCTCATGTATTCTCTCATAGATTTATTTAGCTTGTTCTTTTTTTTTTAATTATTCAATCTTACTATTTTTTTTTTCATATTTTTTTCTTGAAATGCTTAATCTAACATGCATTCATATTTAGCCTATTCTTTCATTGATTCTTTTGTAAATTTACAGAATATTTGAAGAAATTAGATATATATGCAAAAATAAGAGAGCTTGTAAAATGTGATATAATGACAATTGAAATGAAACAAAAATATGTTTTAACTTCATAGGTATTCTCTCATAGATGTACGCAGCTTTTTCGTTTTCTTTTTTATATAATTATAATAATCATTATTATTATGAAAATTTATATAAAATAAGATGTATTTTTTTTTTAATTATAATCATTGTATTATGAAAACTTATAGATGTGATTATTTGATCTAAAACTTCAACATTAGTTTTTGTTTCGATGCAATATTGATAATTGTAATTTTTACATACAACAAATAATTTATTCAAATTATAGAGCTTAAAAATGGTATGGGTTAACAAATAAACTTGTCCATCATTAAAAAAAAAAAAAAAAAAAACAACAACAACAAAAAAACATTTGTGAATTGAACTGTATGTCACCTTTATAAGCTCAATTATTTATTTGCATATTTTCAAGTCTTCTTTGAATTTATAATCATTGTATTATGAAAATTTATAGATCGGATTGTTTGATCTAAAGCTTCAACGTTAGTTTTGTTTCGAATGCAATTGTTGATAATTGTAATTTTAGATAAGACTTGATTACATACACTCATGGTATTAAATTTTCGTCGGCATTTTCACATATTCATAGGTTCGACATCGACATGATGATTTATTTATTAATTTTAATATAATAATAAGTGCATCGACACTTTCACATATTCATTTCGTTGTTTTTTTAAAAACAACACCAAAATGTAACTTAACGTGAATCTAATAATAAGGGTATTTCAACTTCTTTAAAAGCGCAAAATGTTTATTTATTAATTTTAATATATTTAAAAAAAATCCAGAAATATCCATCGACATTGACATTTTATCGATATTTCTTTCGACATTTTCATAAAATTGAAACCTCGATATTTTCGTCGAGGTCGAATTTAAATCCTTGCATACAACAAGTAATTTATTCAAAGATCTTAAAGATGGTATTCTTGGGTTAACCAATAAACATGGTCATCATAAAAATAATAATAATAATAATTTTTTTTAAAAAAAAAAAAACGCTTCTTTCCTTGGTTACTTCATCGGTTTTAATTATTTGGAAGTTTCACTCTCATATGACTATTCATTTTCTTAATTGGTTATTGTTTTTTGTCATCCCTTTATAAAATGTTAAGCTACAAAAGACAACTTGAGGAGTAGAGAAGCTCAATTTGTAAATTGAAAATTTGAATTGATTTGGAGATGGAGATGAATTTAAGAGGGGTTTGTGACGATGGTGATCTTGGCGCCGCGAGTTTTAAACTGCTTGGTAGTATCTATTATGAAAAATCATGGGGCCATGAGCTATGAATTGAAGCAAAAGAATGTACGAGTTACCCGCTATTTTCGTCACAAGAAAAAGATGGAAGAAAGAAAGCTTGGGATGAAGGTCTAAGCCATAGAAGACTTAGAGAGAAAAAATCTCATTGAGAGAAAAAATCTCATTATTTTTTAACTTCTCATCAACTTCAATTCAAAATCCAACTTACGGAACCATCCATTTTGTTTCTCTAACTTCATTTATGAAGTTTTTGAAGACTTCATTGTTAAGATACCATAATGGTAAAATTGGATATGTAAAGATGCATGTTTCCAACATGCATAATCACTACAAGAATTTATGGCTATCCCGACGCACAGAAGCGTCGGAATAGACGCCATATGCGTCGGGTAAACGTTAACCCGACGCGTACATGCGTCGGGATAGAGAGTCGGAATAGGGGAGTCGGAAGAGAGCAATCCGACGCAGTGCGTCGGATAAAGTACCTAACCCGACGCATGGTCAACGCGTCGGGTTAGACCAATTTATACGACGCAGCGGCCTAGCGTCGGGTTACTTTTACCCGACGCATCTTACGTGTCGGGATAGATGTTTATTTCAATGACGGGTAGTGCCCGTCATCTATAGTTTAAATTTTAACAAAAAAAATTGGTTGCACACCGGGCTAACAAAGAACATTTCTCTTTCTCAACCTATGAACAAAATAAAATGCTCTTGTAACCTATATGGGTCTCAATATATAATATAACCAAAACTAACTCAACATAACATTTAGTTACATCTTTATTTTCTATCATCTGACTAATGGGAAAAATGCAAAGCTAAGAAGAACCAACAGAAAACTATCTCATGATCATTTACAAGTATATGAAAAATCAAAATGAACTTAATTACCTGAAAAACAGCCTTGTGCTTCTTTGTTTTGAATAGTTACAAAGAATAAACAAAACTGGTTTACCGGGATAATCGAAGTTAGGCAGACATATAAACCTAGAGGAAAGTTTAAAGAAAATAACTTTGATACCGAAACTCAGAGCACAACTAAACAATGAAGAACGTGTATGCTCAATAAGCTAGAACCATCAGCAATTTAGTCCATGACATTTAGTTTGTAACAATTTAGTTCTTGAATTTTTAGTTCAACAACATGGAATATAATATCCAGAAAGTTTACACGAAGAAAAAAATACAAAAGAATGTCATCTCATCGAAAACTTACAAAACAAATCTTTATGACCAAAGAACATTCTAATGCTTCTCTACCCATAGTAATTTAACAACAATTAAAAGAAATAAAATTCAAAGACAAGAATATAATTTTCAGAGCACAAATCTAAAGACGGAAAATGGCAGTAGTTGCTTCATTCTCTCTAAATTTTCAGAAACAACAAACAATTAATGATCTCATACATAATCCAAAACAAAAATATTAACATTTAAAATATAACACACAAATAAATTACAAGAAATTAATTTATGATATAGAACAAAATACAAATCAGAAGTGATACAAAGATAAAAATAGATGTACAAAAAGACTTGCATTCAGTAAATGATAAGCAATGAATAGCAAGAATATTGTAGATCATCAATCCCCATCCCAACCCTATTCATCTAATTGCCTGTTTTATTTCTTGAAGCCTAAGGGTATGAATAAAGAGAATGTGGAACATTAATGAAGAAAATGCTTAGGAGATTAGAAGAAATATCACCAAGAAAACACTCGATTCTTGAAGTCCACTGGTTCTCTCACGCAATCGAGAAGTTGTATCAAAGCAAAAAGTCCAATAATATTAAAACAAACAAATAAACCACAAGGAAATTCAATTAATTGTTGCATGTTTGACAGAGATGAAAATACAAAGCAAAAGAGTGATAAAAATAGAAATAAAAGTCTTGCAACAATTGATTGAGAATCTTGTAGAGCAATTCAGATCCAACCCTAATTCATATAGTGTTTACACTTATTGATAGTGGAATCTAAAATTGGAAAAGTGGTTTTGAACAAGCAGAAAAAAGGAAAGTGAAAAAGAAAGACAAGAGTGTTAAGTCTCTAGAAAGAGCGTATCAAACAGCCTTCTAATGTTTACACTTGATTCAAATATAACTAATCTCAAATTACCCTTTTCAGCTCAAGGATCAAATATACTTGTTTCTTTATATCTTAATTCAATTTCTATATCATTGTTATTTTCTCCTTCTATAACTGATGTAGTGTAAGGATAAAGGAAGTAAAAACTAAAACGAACCTACTTGTTTATTTTGACATCGATGACGCATTTGGTGACGTTCCATACAATATCGGTGCGACAATCAATCTTATCTCCATTATAGCGGTCCACAATCAAAGGATCTGTTGAATGAATAGCTTATAAATAAGAGAGCAACAAGAATGATTGTAAGAAGCCATATGGAAATCTCAGTGGCAGAGATTATTTGCATAGACTGAGGTCAAAAGTGGAAAAATCATTTTGGGGCATGCAGTAATAGAGGATTTAATTTTGTAGTTTGAACTTACCTTTCATCTGTGTTCATAAGCCATTAAGTTGATTGTTTCTGACTTTTTCATTGCACATCCTTTGCCCATCCTCCTTGTAACTAGAAAATCTCCATAACTTTCTCTAAAAAAGAATCAATTCAACATAACACCCTCATTCATTTTATCACATCCAATGATATATATATATATATATTGTCAGTACTCACAATCCCATCATTCATTTGATCACATCCAATTGTTAATTTGTCATTTTCCATTCATTTTATCGTTCAATTCTAGCTATGCGGATCAAACTAAACAGAAGCAATAGGAAACTTAGCCTCCCTATGACCGTATAATCACTTCAAAGAACAAGCTCTTAAGCAAAAATTTAACAATAAACCTAAAAAAAACCGGAATATTTTCTGCAATCAGAAAAAGAAAAGGCACAAGACTATAGTGTAGATAACATTTTCTAAAGCAAAGAAGCTTCAATAACGACACAATTGCAACAAGTAGGTCTGCTTCACTAATCTTAATGTGTTTCATAAAGCAATCTCAAGTATTCAGACATCTTTCCTTCGAGTATTACAGGAAGGCTGAAAGTTTCTTTGGCTACAAAAAGTGTATCAATATGTCAAAAAACACAAAAATAAATCGAAAATTTTCAAGAAAATCTCAACATGGAAAATGGCAGCAGTACATAAGCGAGGAAAAACTAGAAATCGAAATCAATCATAAAACTGAGAATTTGCAGAGCGAAGGAGAACTTACGTAGCGAACGTGGGAGAGAAATGCAAGAAAATTGAAACCAAAACCTCGTTAAACAATGAATGAAGAAGAAGAGAAAAGATTAGACGATTGCGAATAAATACAAGAAAATCGAACTTCCAAACAACAAACAGATACCTGCGGCGGTGTTTGGAGACGATGGAGAGGGAGGGAGACCTGCAGCAGCGTTTCAAGACGTTGGCGAGAGAGACTGTGCGGCGTTTTCGCGAGAGAAGGGGAAGCATCTGACAAAATGAGGATAAGTGCTGAATTTTAGCCCTAAAAAACCCATCTTCTCATCATGGCCTAACCCGACGCCTGGACCGGGCGTCGGGTAAACCCTATTTTACCCGACGCCCGGTCCAAGCGTCGGGTAAACTCTATTTGACCCGACGCCCTATCCAAGCGTCGGGTAAACCCTAATTAATGCATGAGTAAAACCACTTATGCATTGTTTTAAAATATATATTATTTTATTATTTATTTAAAAATTAATTCATAATTAATTTTAAATAAATATAATATATATTTTAATTAATTAAATTTTTTAATTAATTAATATTATTTAATTCAATATCAAATATTAATTAAATAATAAGATTAAATCCGATTTTCTGAAAACCGACTTTTCGCCCATGAATTCTTATTCATGTTTTATACCAATCTCATATTTAGATCATATCTAAATATGTTTATCATTCTTCCAAAAATCGAATTTGAATAAATTCAAATTCTTTTTCTCTTATATTGTTACACGACTTAATCTAAGCTAGCCAGGAGAACCTAAAGTACCTACAGATCATGAGCTCCAACGATACGAGATTAGCCGACTAAACTCTTTTAACCGAACTAATCAACATTCGTTAACCCCCGAAGACTCCACTAAAGTTCAAGGGTTGCACTCTCCTCACTGTAGATATATTGTGTCATCTTGATATAATCATTATCAGTAAGTCGATCATTCACAGGTCATTCGTAATCACAGCGGGTCATTTATATCGTTTAACCCCTGTATTACATCTTGTTCCTTAAGTGCCACTAACACCTCTAATGAACAATTGATTTGTGGTCCAACCAGCAAATCAGATCCCTCTCGGGCCAGGAGAGGGTGGACTCATTGTTCAAAACCTAGAGTCAGCTATTAAGGGAACAACCTCTCTATTATCCCTGAAAGCAGGTAGGAGTGAATTCCGTCTTGTAAGACTATGTCCACAACTATCTATTTGGTCTTATCCCCAAGATGGTAGGCTTATTGAGTCGGCGATCTGACCACTCTTACTCGTGCAAGTCAAAGGATAAACTCGAATAAACAGGAGTTCATAACGAGCTCAGGATTGAGATCGAGTTACCTAGGTCGTCATATGAGTCCACAGCTATCTATTTGGTCTTATCCCCAAGATGGTAGGCTTATTGAGTCGGCGATCTGACCACTCTCACCCGTGCAAGTCAAAGGATAAGCTCGAATAAACAGGAGTTCATAACGAGCTCAGGATTGAGATATCGAGCTACCTAGGTCGTCATATGAAAAAGTCGGTCTTTACCTAGGTCGTCATATGAAAAAGTCGGTCTTTACGGTAAACGGTGTTATAAAGAAAGAACTACTTGATTTGACCCTTAATTAGTTTTGAAAATGATAAAAATAACACGCTCGGTGGGACTCGAACCCACAATCGCTTGATTAGAAGTCAAACGCCTTATCCATTAGGCCACGAGCGCTTGTTATTATAATGGTTCAACTTACAACATTACTTGAGTAAAATCTATCTCTAATATTTTTCACATTTTTTTTAAATATATTGGTTTGCTCTACGCTAAAGGTATTTCTGCTAATGTCAAATTACTATAACCGACAACTATTAATAAACAATATAAATTAATAAGTTTAAATTTGTATTTTAAAAACTATGACTGATGTTTGCTATTGTCGGTGGTCGAAAAATTATATAACACGCTCGGTGGGACTCGAACCCACAATCGCTTGATTAGAAGTCAAACGCCTTATCCATTAGGCCACGAGCACTTGTTATTATAATGGTTCAACTTACAACATTACTTGAGTAAAATCTATCTCTAATATTTTTCACATTTTTTTTAAATATATTGGTTTGCTCTACGCTAAAGGTATTTTTCCTAATGTCAAATTACTATAACCGACAACTATTAATAAACAATATAAATTAATAAGTTTAAATTTGTATTTTAAAAACTATGACTGATGTTTGCTATTGTCGGTGGTCGAAAAATTATATAACACGCTCGGTGGGACTCGAACCCACAATCACTTGATTAGAAGTCAAACGCCTTATCCATTAGGCCACGAGCGCTTGTTATTTTAATAGCTCAACTTACAACTTTACTCTTGAGTCGAATCTATCTCTAATATTTTTCAAAGAACGTATTTTTTTAAAATATTTTTTCTATAAATGTTTATAATTAAAACATCCATATATATTTGGTTACTTTTTTTTTATCTACAAGTTTGTTTGGTTAGCTCTACGCTAAAAGTATTTCTCCTAATGTCAAATTACTATAAATGACAACTATTAATAAACAATATAAATTAATAAGTTTAAATTTATATTTTAAAAACTATGACCGAGCTATTGTCGGTGGTCGATGACGGGGTAAGAGTGATGGAGGTCGTTGTTAGTTCTCGAAGGTTGTCGGAGGTGTCGTCGGAGATCGGCCGGAATGTCGCCAGTGGTCGTCAGAGATCGACGACGATTGCTAGAGAGGACCGCCGGAGATCGACGAAAGTGGCCAGAGGAAGTGATCAACGACAATCATGGACGGAGAAAATTTGGGAGAACAGTGTAAGAATAATTTGGTAATTTTAATATATTATGAAAATTGGATAAGATTTTCAATTAAACACCGATAAACATTTTTTTCTAAAAATTAGTATAAATGTTTCACCAAAATGATTTATTTCATTTTTGGTGCTTGCCAAATATAAAATTTTTTAAAAAATATTTTTTTCAAAAAAATAAACACTTAGATTTGTAATTCAAACACTCTCCGTTAAAAATAAAAGGGAAAATTACTTTAATGTTCCTGAGGTTTGGTTTTGGTAGCATTTGGGTTCTCAATGTTTCAAATTCAATAATTATACTTAGATTTGGTTCGTTTTTTGTCCCCCGTTAAATATATTTTTTTTGTTAAATCCTAATAGAACACTAACGTTGCATCTATTTTAATTTTTAAAAAAAATTATTAATTTTTTTTTTTCTTTTCCTTCTCTCTTATTAGAGGATGTGAGGATTGAATTCATGACCTCTTAATCACGAGCACAATCTTATGTCAATTAAGCTAGGCTGAATTGTGCATCATTTATAAATATTTCACACAATAATTTGTTGTGATTTTGAATAACGAATTAATAATATGACGGACTATTGGAGTATTCAATTTTAAATATATTTTAATGAAAAAATATTTTTCTTTAGATTCAACAATACGTGGGAGTCAGAATTTAAACAATTTTTTAAAAAAAAATTCGACATTTTACATCTTCCTTAATGATATATATGTTTTAACTAGTTTACTGTCAAAGTTAACTATAAAAAGAAAATTAAATATTATGTAATAATACTTCATTGTGGTTTGAGTAGAAATAAGTAAAAAATTTAAATCAACAAACCACGAACATTAAAAAATCAAAAAACAAGTACGAGATAATATGGAAATGAAAATCTTATTATATTTAACCTACTAGATTTCCCCACGTGTGCTTTGTACGTAGTCTTCTCCTTTATAATTATCCAATTACATATATATATTTTGATAAACTAAGAGAATAAAATATGTGTAATTTAATAACTTGAGGAAGATCACAAGTTTGAGTAAGAGTATTCTTGAGGTTATTTAGTTGAGTGTGAATTTTTTTAATAATGTTTATTTATATTAGGGTGACAAGAATTCGATGTCGACAATTTTATAGAAATGTCGATGAAAATATCGATAAAATGTCGATGTTGATAAATATTTTTTAAAGATTTTTTTTTTAAAATATTTAAATTAATACATTAATATTTTATACTTTTAAATGAGTTAAAATATACTTATAATATTATATTCACGTTTGTTACATTTTGTTGTTATTTTTTTAATATTTTATCGATTTTGTACCATATAATGAAAATGTCGATTCAACTCTCATGTCGATGTCGAATCTATAAAAATATGGATAAAAATCTTTTAATAATATGGGATCATGTGAGTTCTAATTTTTTTTCCCAAAAAATAAAATAAAATATATTGCCTTGTTTTTCCCAAAATTCTCATTCTCCTTGGCTAAGATGAAAGAACATAGTGAAATTTGTTATTTATGGGAGTGTGTGACTTTTAATAGAGACTAGTAAACAAACACGTTCATGCACGTAAAACTTTGCATTTTAAATTTAAAGCATACAATATATTACTTTTAAATTTTATTGATATTATTCTAAATTCTAAATCACAAAAACACTAAAATGATTCTATATTAAAATTTATTTGAATATACTTATTGAGAATACTTCGGGTGAGTTTACATATGATATATTTATAGTATCTAATTCAATCAAATTATTCTAGGTAGTCCAACTTATAAAATGTATGTGTAAAAATCATATTTTAAATTTGTTGCATGAGTGTTTTTCCTCTCTCTAACATTCTTTCAAATAGTTAGTTAACTTCTCATACTTGTCAAATTTTATAATTAATTAAGGGCCCGTTTGGTAACGTTCCTGTTTCTTGTTCCCTGTTTCTCGTTTCTCGTTCCCTGTTTCTTGTTCCCTGTTTTTTTAGAACCAGAAACAGAAACATGTTTGATAACTACTCTTGTTTCTTGTTTCTTGAAAAAAAAGAAACAGAAACACATACTTGTTTGATAACGTTTCTTGTTTCTTGTTTCTTGTTTCTTGAAAGAAAAAAAAAATAGAAATATCGTCATGTTTGATAATTTTTTTTTGTTAATTGTTTCTTTTTTCTTTTTTCTCTTTATGTTTTATTTTTTATTTTTTATAGTTTAAATAAAATTTAGTATACATAATATAAAAAAGATATAACATGCATTAAAAAATAAATAAATAAATAAAAAATAAATAAAAAATAAATTGCAATTTGATTTGATTTGGTATATGTTTTTGTGTGTTGATAAGGAGACGTTTATTTAAGAATAGGGAAGCGAGTCTCCAACACGCCAAAACAACGTTCAATAACATTTTGCAGTGAAAAAATTTCGATAGTTAAACATTTTTCCCTACCTCGAGGATGATGCCTTCATTGCTCTAAGATCTCGAAGTCGTTGTCATTCGTCATTGTTTGTTATGGGTCATGTTTTAAATTTTCGTTGACGTGGACATTTCTACGTGTCAATGAGCTCAATATCGACATGAGATGTGAATCGACATTTCAATTATATTATAGATAAATTTATCTTATATAACTAAAATATCACTATTTGTGAATCTAATATTTAATAGTGGGAAATTTAAACTGATTTAAAAATATTGAAATGCTAATTTGCAAAGTTTAAAGTGTCGATGAAAATATGAAAATATCGATGTGAATGGATACTTATTAAAAAAACATAAAAAATAATAATATTTTTTTTTTACAATTAATAAATAAATATTTTAATGTATTTAAAAAAAATATAACAAATTTAATAAATAAATATAATAAATATTTTTATGTATTTAAATAAAATAAAAAGTAATTAGTAATGTATCCTAAAAAAAAAAAATAGCAAAATTTAAAATTAAAATAATATATAAAAAAAAAAAAACATTGCATAATTAAGAAAGAAAAAGAAAAAAGAAAAAAAAAGTGTTATAATGAGGATTTGAAGCCAGGACCTCATAAGTGACGAGTTTATTTGGGTGCTTCTCTTGCCAATGAACCAACACTAATTTATCATCATTTTGGGAACAGATTAATATAAAGAGAAACGGAGCTGGGAGAAACACCTTTTTGAAGTTTCTCAAATTTTGCCTTTTTTTTAGAAACGTTTCTCAAAATTTAGAAACAAGAAACGGGAATAGTTATCAAACAAGTCCGTTTCTTAAAAAATGAGAAACAGGAACAAGAAACAGGAAACGGGAACGTTACCAAACAAGCCCTAAATGACTATTTCAATGTAACAATTATTAATAATTAAATTAAAATAAATTATTATAATAACACAAAAAAAAAATTCAACAGAAATTTTTCCATATATAGTATGATGTTAATGTTTAATATTTTTGTATTTCTAACCTTTCAAGTATATACTTCACATTTAGCAAGCTTCATAATTAATTATTTTGTTTGTCTAAAAATAATAAATAAATAGTAATTAATTTTTACCAAAAGCATAGCTCAATGACATGATATATCGCTTAACGACTATGAGATTATAGGTTCAATCCCTCACCTCAACATGTTGTCAAAAAAAAAAAAAAATAATAGTAATTATTTTTTTTTTAATTATCTATTACTATGTTTAAACAATACAATGAAAAGGAGAATAAAATATTAAAATAATTTTTCCCAATTCATCTCACATACTACAATTTATATCGGCCACAAACAAACACACTTGAAAAAAAAACTCATTAAATTAAATGAAAATAATAATAATAATAATTGAAACCCTAGGCAACTAACAACGCTTAGCTTCTACAATCTCACCGAACCAATCAAATGACATTCTAGATTGATTTCATAATTTGTCAAGATTTCTCTCATTTGTCTTGATGGTGGAGAAAATTTTGTTGTTTTGAATTTTGATAGCTCCAAAATAGAGCTATTATTTACTCCCTAATATTAGCTAAAACCATGCTCTGATTAAAATGCATTTTTGTAGGTAAACTCATGGTAGAGAGCTCGAGAGTCGGATGACGTGTTTTGGGGCTAAAAGAGGCGTTTTAGAGCTTCATGGACGCATCGGAAGTGAAGGGGCTTGAAGAATTGAAGAAATGGCAAAATTTGCCATTGAAAGGCAAAATTTGGCCAACAACCCGAGAGCAAGCGTTGAGCGGCAGCGTCGAGACGCTGGCTCAACGCTGCTCAGCGTCGAGACGCTGCCCTAGCGTCTCGACGCCGCCCCGAGGATTTCCAGATTTCGCTGCGCCCCAGCGTCGAGCGCGCGTTACTCATACCCCCACTGTCACTTGGGCTCGAATTGATTAGCCACGAGCTAGACTTTCGCTACTAAGTATTGAGGTTTGTCAAAAATCAATATTAGCCCACTAAGCATGCGTAACTAATTATGGACGTCACTCCTAATCGGAAAGGCAAGTTAGTCGTTCTTAATACAGACCAAGAGATGCAAGAGATAAATAAAACTAAGCTAGACATTCATATAAACCCTCCCTAAGCATCAAGATAACCCCTAAAACCCGAATTAGAGCACTTACCTTAGCTCACCGTTGTGCAAATCAAGAGAAATCAATAATGTTGGAGCTTTATTGATGAAGTAATGGAAGAAATACAAGTTTAAAGCTCCCACCCGAGCCTAACAATGGTGGAAAAACCAAAATCCAAGAAGAAGTGCGGCAAAAAACGGAGAAGAAGGCTTTTAAAGCCGTCGGAGCGTCGAGACGCTAGGGCAGCGTCTCGACGCTGTGCCCTAAGTTGGCAGCGCGCGCGCGCACGGGGTAGCGTCTCGACGCCGTCGGCGTTGAGCGAGCGTTGAGACGCGCGCGCTCGACGCTGGGGCGCAGCGAAATCTGGAAATCCTCGGGGCGGCGTCGAGACGCTAGGGCAGCGTCTCGACGCTGAGCAGCGTTGAGCCAGCGTCTCGACGCTGCCGCTCAACGCTTGCTCTCGGGTTGTTGGCCAAATTTTGCCTTTCAATGGCAAATTTTGCCATTTCTTCAATTCTTCAAGTCCCTTCACTTCCAATGCGTCCATGAAGCTCTAAAATGCCTCTTTTAGCCCCAAAACACGTCATCCGACTCTCGAGCTCTCTACCATGAGTTTACCTACAAAAAGGCATTTTAATCAATATCGAGCATGGTTTTAGCTAATATTAGGGAGTAAATAATAGCTCTATTTTGGAGCTATCAATTTTGGTAGAAGTACTTTTGGGGTACTCCAAATTCAAGCTGTCGAGGCTTTCCAAAATACAATTTATAAACCCGAACGCACCGAGCAATTTGCAGCTAAGTGGTAACGGGGTCGATCCACAGGGAGTGATTAATAATCCTAAATTAATTGAACTAAATTTGCAATGCTAAAATAGGGGGATTTGCTTGGGAAAACAGTAACTAAAACTAAACTTACGCTAACGGAAAATTAGAACGGGAAGTATGAAATTGACAAATTCGATTGATTAGCAAGTGTCGGGATTGAACTAATGTATTTTGGTTCATTGATTGACATGGGAATTAGCCGAGACGTTTCATGCACACAAAATGTTATGTCCCAAACGGGTCCAAAGCATCCCAATGAATTAATTAGGTAAGTGCAATCCTAATTAAACATGCCCATTAATTTATCTAAGTTCATGACTCTTAAATTAATTAACAAGCAGTAACGGGTACCATTGAGACGAATTAATCCTAGAACTAATTCGATTTATCTCCTAGTCTTAAGCCCGCCATGAGAACGTTAATCAATTCCTATCTCCAACGTCACTTGGGTTCGAATTGATTAGCCATGAGCTAGTCTTTCGCTACTAAGTATTGAGGTTTGTCAAAAATCAATATTAGCCCACTAAGCATGCGTAACTAATTATGGACGTCACTCCTAATCGGAAAGGCAAGTTAGTCGTTCTTAATACAGACCAAGAGATGCAAGAAATTCATTCATTCATGCTAAACATATTCAATTAAGCTTAAACCTCACCTAATACAAAAGTATTCAATCCCTAAACTTCACTAATCAACCACTAACCTCTTTAGCTTTCCATGTAGATGAAGGTTTCCCAAGCATCCATGGAGTTTGTCTTCAACATACAACCCAAAAATGGGCAAAAACCAGAAAATGAGGGGAGAAAACGGCAATCCCGAGGGGAAAAGAGAAGAAGATGCGTTAAAAATCGGAAAATGTGATTTTATACCAGTCGGAGCGTCGAGACGCTAGGGCAGCGTCTCGACGTTGTGCCCTAAATTATCAGCGCGCGCGCACGGGGTGGCGTCGAGACGCTTGCGCTCGACGCTTGCTCTCGGGTGGAATTTCAAATGTGCGCCTCAGTCTTCGGAGCGTCGAGACGCGCGCGCTCGACGCTGGCACTCGTCCATCTTCGGGAATCGTCGGGGCAGCGTCGAGACGCTAGGCCAGCGTCTCGACGCCGAGCAGCGTTGAGCCAGCGTCTCGACGCTGCCGCTCAACGCTAGCTCTCGGGTTTGGTGGCCAACATTTCCCTTTCAATGGCAAATCTTGCCATTTCTTCAATTCTTCAAGCTCCTTCAATCCCGATGCATCCATTAAGCTCTAAAACGTCGTTTTTAGCCTCGAAGCACGTCCTCGGACTCCTCGAGCTCTATACCATGAAATCACCTACAAGAAGGCATTTTAATCAATATCGAGCATGGTTTTAGCTAATATTAGGGAGTAAATAATAGCTCTATTTTGGAGCTATCAAATCTCTAACAAACTGGGTTCAACCTTCCATTCCTTTTAAAAGGATTATCCTAATATGCCATAAGTAATTTTTATTCTAAAATAAACTCTCATTTTGTGCCTAAATCCTCTCCTTTATTGTCTCAAGAAAGAAAAAAATATATTTTCCTTTATCAGTAAAAAAAATACTCGTGTACGGTGCTAAATAGAAAAAAATAAAAATTACAAGCACTTTTTCATAAGTAGAATTATTCTAGTTTACATCGTGTTGTTGATACAATTATTTGAATTCCCTCTTCAATAGTCTGATTTGAAACTCTCTCATTATTGTTTATGTTGTCTCGTCTCTCTTTCATTCAAGTCACTAACGTCCTCTTGTACATAGTAGTTCGTGTCGCACGATTTCCTATAATACCCGTAGTTTTTTCATCCTCATCTCTGTTTTTCTTCCCTAGAAAGAGATCGAAACAAATATTGATTTGATTGATAAAACAACCTCATATTTATTGTTAAAGATTTTTTTTGTAACGGAAGGAGAGAATGAGTCTTAAAATTGAAGTTTTGTATTCCAAGAGTCATCCATAAACTTAAAAAAATTAATTACAATGAGCAATTGAATCCTCAACCAATGTTTTGGAATATCAATCACTTGCTACAAATTTGAAATTCAATTTAACATAATAATATGTAATTTCATTTAATATTCAAAACTAAAGGAACGAATTGGAGTGTATATTCATTTGTAAACCTTCCCACTATTAAACATAAAATTCTTCTAATAAATAAATAAAAATAAAACATTTAATTCATTTATAGATTTGATTGCATTGCACTCCCAATAAATAAATGACATCACATTAAAAAAAATGGTAGAAACATGATTTTTCAGTGAGGGAGAAACTTTGTAGCTTAGAATTGGAGTAAACATTTTTTTTTAAATAGCAACTAGTAGGACGAATCAAGAGAAAAAAAAAAAACTCCTTTAACCAATAAAAAATAGACAGATTTTACATATTTTTTTTCTTCTTATAAATTAGAAATTTTAATTATTTTTTTTATTAAAATCAAGATAGTGGAGAAATGAGGAAGTTGAAGCATTAAAAAGTTATTACTTCTAATTAATTTTGCATTGAATGAAAGATGGTATAGAGTTGTAAAAGTTGAACCATTTGAATTTACTTTTTTAAATAATATATGGAGAAAAAAAAAATTAATTAATTTTAAAAATTTTAAATTTCAAAATCTTTGAAATTACATTTTTAGTTATAAAGATAAAAGAAAAGGACAAAATGATAAGAAAAAGTTTCTCCCAAACTTCTTATAGTAGGATTTTAATAATGAGAGAAAGGAGGGATAAAGAAAACTCTGAATTTTAGTAGGGAGATTGATGATAGAGAAAGACATGCATATAGAAAAAAATCTTATAATATTTAGTTGTTAAAATATTAATTATTTATAAAAGATTTTTGTCTTAGCAACATGACTCCATTCGAAATAGTTCAGGTCAATTAGGGTTGAAGTATGCACATTTTTTTTTTCAAACACAATTTTTGTAAAATTATTAAAATTTTCAAACTTTTAAATTTTTATAATTGATTATAATTAAAGATAATGTTATAATTAATTTTGACAATTTTGTCAAACCGAACATAGTTCAATTGATATAAAGTTGTGCTCCTAATTAGAAGATTAAGGTTCAATTGACATCAAGTTGTGTTCTTAACTATTAAATTGTAGTTTTTCGTTTTTTTTTAATTTAATTATTAATTATAATTCAAGGTAAGATCTTGACATAGAATTCATTTTTTTAAAATAAATTGACTAAAAATATTATATTCAAGTTTTTGCTAAATCTTCTTTTAATTTGTCAATTTTATAAATGCTTCTAAATTATTGGTAAATTTATTTGAATACTTTCATTTTAATGATTAATTAACTTAAAATAAAAAATCTTAAACTTTTGAAATTATATATTTATTTTATTTTGAAACGATGAAATTACACTCTTAATTAGAAAGATAAATGAGAGATTTTAGGATTACATTTTAGAAATAAATCAGCTAGCACTAGCACTTTTTATTTTCAACCTTTTCATATTCTAACTTTTTATTTATCAATTTTGGTGTCTAACAAGTAAACACAATAAAAGTTGAAATACAAAAAAAAACCAAATATAATCACAGTAAGGGATCTATTATACGAATTGAAGATATTTAAGCATGTTTAATTTGATAACCATTTGAATTTTTATTTTAAATTTTTGAAAATTAAACTTATAAACACTATTTACATATCTATGATTTTCTTTGTTTTGTTATCTACTTTCTACTAATATTTTTAAAATTAAAATATTTTCTTAAAAAAAGATGAAATTCATCTTAATGTATTAGAAGAAAACAAGCACAATTTTTCAAAACCTTAAAAATAAATTAAATGGATATCGAGACCTTAAAGTTAGCAGTTAGCTATTCTCTTTTAATGTTACGAGACTGAGACTTTAAAGTTAGCCGTTAGCTATTCTCTTTTAATGTTAGAGACTAAAATCTTTAATGCCTAAAAGTCTAATGGTACAATCTTACCACAAAAAAAAAAAAATATATATATATATATATATATATATATATATATATATATATATATATATATATATATATATATATATATATATATATATATATGTGAAGTGATTTCCTTCCAAATAATAACATAATAAATTTTCATTTCTACTCCAATCGTGCACGAAATAGTTTCTTTTCCATTTTGAGTTCCTCTAATATTGAAAGATTCCAATCTAAGTGTAACAGTAGAGAAAGAATACCAACAAAAATTAAGATTTCCGTTCCTAATTGGGGAATATGTAATTTCCATGAAAATCATGCAACTAATATCTCCATTTAATCAATTTCCTATTTTATTCCTATATAATATATATTTAACTGCTTCTAAAAAAAAACAACTACAACAAACAAATAGTTACATTATTTGTTTGCAAAATTAATAAACACTAAGCCCGAAAAATTTATTTGTTGCATCACTACACTTGTTGCCTTCTTCATCTGTAAAGTCCTGGACTTGAAGGATGATGCTCGAGTTAATTTTTTCACTCATTTGCTAGTCAATGTTATGGAGGCTAATTTTTTTTTTTTTTTTTTTTTTTTGTCTTTTAGTAGCCAGGGAGTTTTGTTTTTGTTTAGGGTGTTTACTTTTTATTCAAAAAATACTAATAATAATAAAAAATAAATAAATAACTGAGAAATTTATAGATTATATCCATACCTCATTTATTGTACTAAACAATTACCAAAAAAGAAAAAACCAATTACCAAAAATGAATTATTTTATTGTGTTATTTAAGTTTTGATTTTATTTTCCTTTTTTTTAACGATTCATAAACCCTAAACGTCTTCTCTCTAATGAATAGGGAGAGACGTGAAAATTTATATCATACAAAGAACAATCCCATGCAAATTCTCTCTCTAAATTCCTATAATCTATAAAAGGAGAATCATGGTTAATCAAATCTTCATCTCTAATTACAATATTATCCATGGCTGCCATTTCAATCTTCTTCTATCTTCTCCTCTTCACCTTCTCCGAAGCAACCACCAATAATGGTGGCGGCGGCTTCACCACCTCTCTCTTCCACCGCGATTCCCTTCTTTCCCCTTTCCACAACCCATCTCTCAGCCACTACGACCGCCTCACCAATGCCTTCCGTCGCTCCTTATCTCGCTCCGCTGCCCTCCACAACCGTGCCACCGCCGCCATTCAATCCCCTATCAACCCCGGCGGCGGGGAGTATCTAATGTCGGTCTCGATTGGAACCCCGCCGGTGGATTACGTCGCCATCGCCGACACCGGCAGCGATCTGATATGGACTCAATGCATGCCATGTCGGAAATGCTTCAACCAAACACATCCCATTTTTAACCCTATAAAATCCTCTTCCTTCCGTCACGTGCCTTGCACGTCCCAATTCTGTCACGCCCTCGACGTTGCTCACTGTGGAAACCAACAGCTTTGTGATTACAGTTACACGTACGGAGATCAAACCTTCACGAAGGGAGATTTGGGATTTGATAAGATTACCATCGGGTCATCATCTGTGAACACGGTAATCGGATGTGGCCACGAGAGCGACGGCGGGTTCGGCGTTGCCTCGGGCGTCATCGGACTCGGCGGCGGCGAACTCTCTTTAATATCTCAAATGAGCAAAACCGCCGCCATCAGTCGACGATTCTCCTACTGCCTTCCCGTATCCAGCCAGACGAATGGCAAAATAAACTTCGGGCAAAACGCCGTCGTTTCCGGCCCGGGAGTCGTCTCAACTCCACTGCTCCCCAAAAACCCCAGCACGCTTTATTACATGACGCTTGAAGCCATTTCTGTTGGCAAGGAACGTCATGCGGTGGCCGACATGTCGGCCGCACAAGGAAACATGATTATCGACACCGGGACGACATTGACGTACCTTCCGAAGTATTTGTACGACGGCGTTGTTTCGATGTTGGTGAAGGTTGTTCGAGGCAGGCGGGTGGAACAGGGTCCCGTTGGTTCTTCCGGACTCTGCTTTGCTAAAGAGGTTGGATTAAATATTCCGATCATCACCGCCCACTTCGCCGGCGGCGCCGATTTGAAGCTGCTGCCGGTGAATACGTTTGCGGAGGTTGGCAACAATGTTACTTGCTTGACGTTGGCGCCGACGTCGCCGACGGATGATTTTGGGATTTTGGGGAATTTGGCGCAGGCGAACTTCTTGATCGGATATGATTTGGAGCTCATGAGATTGTCCTTCAACCCAACCGTTTGTGCTTAGAACTTCAAACTCTCCAAAACTGTTTAAAATTAATACACAATTATTATATGAAATATATCCATATTCCATTTTTATTTGGAGAAAAAACAATATTTTTGGCCCTATAAATTTGGAATGTTGTATTAATTCTATAAAGTTTCAATTCCATCAAATTATTTTCAACATTGCAAATTTATAGTGAAAATTAATCAATAAAATCAAGTTTCACACAAACAAGATTGGAATTAGTGTGAGTTTAGAATGGTTTTTAAATCTCTAGCTAATGTCATTTTTTTTTTTTAAATCTTATCCCATATTTTACCGTATGTGTGTTATTATAATTACATTTGAGAATAGACTGGAATTAACCTGCATGAATCTCAACCAATTTCTTTTGGGATTCATTGCCTATAGTTTTTTAGGCCCATTTTTTTAGAATTTATTTCCTATAAAACAAGCTTAGGGTAAATTTAATTATATCATAATTTTGGACAACGTGTAGACGTTCCTGATATTTTTTATTTTTTAGAGCAAAACTCAATACAAAGCTTATGCGAGAGTAATATCACTCAGAACAAACCACTCAACTTGAGGAGAGAACTCATTCCCTTTGCCGTGGATAGAGCTACAACAACCCCTGAATAATGGATGATTGAACCGAGAGCACATATCCGTCACAAGCACCCCAACTTCTGATAAATCTTCAACAGTCCCCTGAAGTAAGTGTCAAATTTGAGAGGAGTCTGTCTGTAGCACTATTGAATGAAAACCGACCTCCCAAGCCAATCGCAAACCCGACCCTCTGCTACCGCCAACCCTTTTGCCATCGCCACACTCCGCACATGTTGGACTCACGTCATTGTCGTTCACATAACCCGACCCCCGGAGTCTCGAACCACAACTCCCAAACCCGCCAAACCTTATTTTCCCTCACAAAGCCCACATCCACATTCACATTATACACATCCCCGAAGGAGGACTCCACTTTGCCCTGCCCAAATTAATTGATGTGTTTGACAACCACCCAAAATGATTTATTTAAGAACGAGTTTTGAAAATAAATCATTTTGTGTGAAACAAATATTAGCTTTAACAAAAAAAAAAAAATGTTTGTTGGTGTTTAATTGAAAAACCTATCTAATTTTTATAATGTATTAAAATTATCAAAATACTCTCACATTACTCTTTAAATTTTTCCACCCATGATTGTTGTCGCTCACCTCCCCCGGTCACCGCCTCCGATCTGCGGCGACCCTCTTCGGTCACCGCCTCCGATCTCCGACCACTGCCATCACTCTCTGGCCACGTCGCTGATCTCCGACAGTCGTCTTCATCACTCTCTGGCCACGTCGCTGATCTCCGACAGTCGTCTTCGGCCACCGCCTCCACTCTTCGACGACCTCCTCAAGTCACTGCCTCCACTCTCTGGCCACGTCGCTGATCTCCGACAGTCGTCTTCATCACTCTCTGGCCACGTCGTTGATCTCCGACAGTCGTCTTCGGCCACCGCCTCCACTCTTCGACGACCTCCTCAAGTCACTGCCTCCACTCTCCGGCAATCTTCTCCGGTCACCGCCATCGTCGATCTCCGACAGTCGTCTTCGGCCACCGCCTCCACTCTCTGCGACCTCCTACGGTCACCGCCTCCACTCTCTGGCGACCTCCTACGGTCACTGCCTCCACTCTCTGGCGACCTCCTACGGTCACCGCCTCCACTCTCCGGCGACCTCCCCCGGTCACCGCCTCCACTCTCCGGCGACCTCCCCCGGTCACCGCCTCCACTCTCCGGCAACTAACGACGACCACCACCACCATCGACAATAGTAAACGTCATAATTTTTAAAATACAAATTTAAACTTATTTTTTTGCAACGGTATTTTAATTAAAGCGAGGGTTGAACCCATGACCTCATAGTCACGGACACAACCTTATGCCAATTGAGCTATGCTCGGTTTGACCAAATTTAAACTTATTAATAGATAAAAATACTATTTTTTTTAAAGGTATTTTAATTAATGCGGGGATTGAACTCATGACCTCTTAGTCAAAGATACAATCTTATGTCAATTAAGATATAATCGGTTTAGCGATAAAAACAAGAAAATGTAATCCAACATGTGTGAGTGTTTTAATTATAAATATTTCTAGAGAAATTTTTTTAAAAAAATGCATTATTTGAAGAAAAAAAATAGTTGTGAATCCAAACATACCCTTTGGCCCCCTGTTTTGGAATCAGAACCCTGAGGGGTTTGTCAGGGCGGGTTCTGAACCCTGAGAATCAAAAAACTGTGTTTGGGGTGCAGGGTTGGGAAGCCTCGGAATCAGAAACCAGTGTTTGGGGTGCAGTGTTCTGAACCCCGGGTTGAACATTTTGTTTTTGTTTTTTCCTTTTCCTTTTACTATTTCGTTTCTCTTTTATACCCTTATTTTCTAGTGGTGAATTGTAAAACCTAGCCTCATGTAACATGAGCAAACTTCTTTTGGGACTTAAAAATGAAGCATTTAATTTATGTTATAATGTAAGAATAAGAAAATAAATTGAACAATTTTCATATAGGATCTCATGGTTACTAAGCAATACATCCTGCGTTGTCGTTGACATAAAGGAAAAAAAAAATATATTACTATTGATGAAAAATATTTTATGGAGTAAGATGGAAAAAGATATATTTTAACCCAACATAAAAAAAAATATTTAACAAAAACAACAAAAACAAAAAACAAGAAATAGAAGAAAGGAACAAAAAAATACATCATTGATGAAAATTTTGTACATTCCAATTAAAAAAAAAAAGTACCAACACAACATTAGTTTATAGAATAAGGTTGAAAAAATAAATAAAATAAACAAATAATAGAGAGGAAAAAAAATTACAAAAAAAATCTTAGTTCGGATATAACGTACATTCCAATAATTCACTACTGTTAATGAAAATTTTGTAATAATATTAAAATATATTCATATTAGAAGGAAAAAAAAAACATAATAAAATAATACCATTTTTCATAATAAAAAAAATATATTTTAACTTTTAAAAAAAAAAAATTACTACAACCATTAGTTTATGGAATAAAATGGAACTTGATGGTAAAATATATAAAAGAAAAAGAAATAAACATGAAAATTGATGGTAAAATTGAAAAAGAGATAAAAGAAAAAATTGTTGAAATCAAATTAAGGAAGAGAGAAAAACAAAATTAGAGAAATGAGAAGATGAGTTTGGGTTCTAAAACCATGATTTTCAAAGACAAACGTCCAAACATGAATTTGTCTTCAAAAGTCAAACTCACCCAAACACAGGAGAGTCAAACCCCCTCTTTATGTTTCTCTAAATTACCATATATAAAAGAACCTTTGGGATGGTTAAAAAAAGTAAAAATCATCATCTCACCAAAGCTTTCAAACTTCCACACCCATGGCTGTCATTTCAATATTTTTCCTTCTTATTATTCGAAGCTAAACAACCAACAATGGCGGCAGCGACAATGACATCACCACCTCTCTCTTCCATCGTGATTCCCTTCTCTACCCTCTCCACAACTCATCTCTCTTCCATGGCTTCTTCTCCCGCTCCACCAACCTCCTCAACTGCGCCGCCGTCTTTTTATATATATATATTTTTTAAATATTTGAGATTAGTCGACATTTATTTATTTACAAACTTACTCTATGATATATATATATATATATATATATATATATTTATCTCTTAAATTCTTATTTTATTTACATATTTGGAATCATGGACATGTCTATTGAATGCTATTCCACACACAAATTTAATTCTCCTTCACCAAAATTTGAAATACCAATCATAAAAATCTTTTTTATTTTAAATGACATGTTCAATTATTCGCACATGCTCCAAGTATGTGTTAATATAATCAATAATCGAATAATGTATCAACTTTTTACTAACCAACAACATTTAAAAGATGTCGAAGATATGAAATTAATAATTTAAAACCATCAAGTATCAAATTGAGGATTACCTAAAAGAATAAAAGACACTCTTCCATATAATCACTCAGGGGTGTTTGACCCACCGACTTGTTGGACACGGAGTTGGAAGGAGAAGTTAACTCCTCGTTTGGCCCACAGACTTGTTGAACTCGGATAAAAAATAGTAACTCCCTAGACTTCAACAGTAATGAATATTCAACTCTCCAGACTTCTACAGTAATTACTATTCAACTATGTCTCATTTTTCATGGCAACATATTTCTCTTTCTTTAGTCAAGCTTGAGAATAAAGCTGCACAACACACCAAAGGAAAGAACAGAGGCCATAGAGAAAACGTTGCTCTTGTATTTTCAGTTTTCTATATATTCTATTCAATGAATACGGAGGAGGCCTAGCATCCTTATATACACTTACAAAGAATAATAAATGAGAAAACAATAATATAGAGATAAATACAAAACCCTAGACATGTGTTGATAGAATAGTGGGGAGGTACATAACAAAATTGTGGGAGAAAAGAGCCTAGAACCTTCTTCCACCTATGAATCCACATCAGCCGATGAGTCACTTGATTGACTACCACATGGAGGTTGATTGCCATGTAATTGCTTCTCTAATATCTCCCCTCAAACGAGTGGATAGTGCAACTAGTCCGAGTTTGGACCGAAGATAAGAGAACTGGGCATGAGAGAGAGACTTTGTACGGCAGTCAACAAGTTGCTCATTTGAGGGAACGTATCGAACATCAAGTCGTCTCCTAAGAACTTGATCACGAACAAAGTGGACATCGATTTCGATATGTTTTGTCCGAGCATGAAAAACCTGATTAGCAGCAAGCGCTCTTGCACTCATGTTGTCACACCATAGTAGGGGTGAGCGAGATAGTTGAAGGCCAAGTTCCTCAAGAAGTTGTCGAACCCAAATGATTTCAGCAGAAGCATGAACAAGGGCTCGATATTCAGATTTAGTACTTGATCGAGCAACATCCACTTGTTTATTGGAGGACCAAGAGATCAGAGAGGGATCGAGGAAGACACAATAGGCGGCAACAGACTTTCTATCATCAATGTTGGCAGCCCAATCAACATCCGAGAAGGCAGTGATAGTAAGTTGATCACTTGGCTGAACAAGAAGTCCATGAGTTGGAGTACCTTTGAGGTAACGAAGGACTCGTTTGACAGCTTGCCAGTGAACATCAGTGGGAGCTTTGAGGAACTGACTGAGTTTGTTTACAATGAAAGCAATGTCAGGGCGAGTGTTGGTCAGATATTGGAGTGCTCCTATGGTGCTGCGATAGAAAAACGGATCTGGGAGAAAAGATCCATCATTTATGGAAATATTCTTGCCATTGACTGTTGGAGATGAGCAAGGTTTAGTGTGCTGCAGTTGAAGCTTGTCCAAGAGATCATTAATATATTTTGATTGGTTCAGGTGAAGGCCAGAAGACAAGTATGTAACTTGGATGCCCAAGAAGTAGTTTAGCAAACCAAGATCCTTTAAGGCAAACTTTGAGTGCAGCACTTCAATTAGTGTGGTGATGGCAGATGCATTGTTTGATGGAGCGCATGTAGCGCAGCGAAAGCGAGTCGGATCATTGGCACTCTAATTTCATCAATTTAGCTAAACTAGAAACATGCTCAAAACTAGGAAATAGAATAAATTAGAACTCATACCTCTTGTAGTTCTAAAGACTTCTCTTCCAATGCTCGAATCTCCTCACGAACCCTTCGAAGCTTCCCTTGAATTCTTCGAGAACCACCTCCGGTAGTCCCGCTATCCTCGGGCCGAGCAACGGAGTGGTGGGACTCCTTTATGAAAGAAAAAGTTTGGAAGAAGAAGATAGGAAGATGAAAGTGATGAGGATTTTGTGAGAAATATCTAACACTTAGCTTTCTAATTTCTCAAGTAACATGAACTCTTCATGTTTATCCAAATATTCAAACTCTTTGAAAATTCATCAACCTCAAACCATTTGAACTTCATCCAATTTATAGGCAATTCACATGCAAAAAACTATTTGTTTAGCATGACACCTCAAATTGGATGAATTAGTCTTCACACAAGTGTTCAACAATTGATGAGTTTATGCATGTTGTTGGTGATTCACAATCCACTTCACAACTTGGATAAACTCACTCAACTTGGATAAATTCACTTGACTTGGATAAATCCACTCAACTTGGATAAAAACTACTTGTAATATTTTGTCATTTTAAAATTAATTCATAATTAATTTTAATAAACAAAATAAATTTTAATTAATTAAACTTTTTTAATTAATTAATATTATTATTTAATTAAATATCAAATATTAATTAAATAATAAGACTAATCTCGGTTTCTTAAACTGAATCATCACACATGAATCCATGTTCATGTTTTAGACCGATCCCATATTTAAATATGTCCATCATTCTTCCAAAAAATAATTTGAATAAATTCAAATTCTTTTTCTCTCATATTGTTACACGGCTTAATCCGAGCTAGCCAGGAGAACTTAAAGGACCTACAGATCATGAGCTACAACGATACGAGATTAACCGGCCAAACTCTTTAGCCAAGCTAACCAACATTCGCTAACCCCCGGAGACTCCACTAAAGTCCAAAGGTTGCACTCTCCTCACCGTAGATATATTTCTGTCATCTTGATATAACTATCATCAGTAAGTCGATCCTTCACAAGTCGTTCGTAATTACAGCTGGGTCAAAATAACCGTTTTACCCCCGTAATTACATCTTGTTCCTTAAGTCCCACTGATCCTCTAATGAACTATTGGTTTGTGGTCCAACCACCAAACCGATTGGTATGTGATCTCATCACTATACCAAGCCCCTCTCGGGCCAATGAGAGGGTGAGATCCCTAGTTCAAGACCCGGAGTCAACACTTAAGGGAATAACCTCTCTATTAATCTCTCAAGGCGGGTATGAGTGAATTCCATCTCGCAGGACTATGTTCTCAGCTACCTACCCGGTCTTATCCCCAAGATGGTAGGCTTATTGAGTCGGCGATCTCGGGCCACTCTCACCCATACAAGTCAAAGGATAAGCCCGAATAAACATGAGTTCATAGCGTGCTTAGGATTCAGATCGAGTTACCTAGGTCATCATATGAAAAAGTCGGTCTTTACAGTAAACGAAGTTATAAAGAAATAGCGACTTGTTTCGCGGTTCAGTCTTATGCAAACTCATTGCATAGGACGCCCCCACTCACATGTCTCCACATGAACGATTTCAGATCACATCGTTTATACTATACAAAGTGGGCCGCGTCCAATATGTCTCCAAGATAAGGTACCCAACCTTATCCATATACTATAGACTATTCTGGCTATCACTCGAACTTGATCCACAATCATGTCACCACATGAAGTTCAAGTATACATCCTATAGCCATGGGTTCTTAGTTTATTGGAGTTAGGTTAAAAGTAAACATAATTCACTTTATTCAATAACAACTTTACTAAATAAAACTCAATAACAACTTTATTGCAAAATATAATATATATTCAGTTTACAAACCACGAGTTTTAGGACATAAAACCCAACATTGTTACCGGTCAAAATAAATCATCTACATAAATAAGAAAAAGAACAGTGGTAGAGCCCTTTTGATAAATAAAGAGGGAAGTGTCACACCTGCTTGCTGAGAATCCACAGCTGAGTAGAAAGATTTTGAACTCATCATTCCAAGCTCTTGGAGCTTGCTTCAAACCATAGAGTGCCTTGTGAAGATGACAAACATAATCAGGTTTAGAGGGATCACATAGCCTGGGGGTTGTGTCATGTAGACATCTTCCTTCAAGGTACCATTAAGGAAGGCGTTGTTGAAATCTAACTGCCTGAGGGACCAGCCATTTGAAACAGCAAGGAATAGTATGATACGAATGGTTGAAGCCTTCACAACTGGGCTATAAGTTTCAAAGAAGTCAACCCTAGGGTGCTGATGGAAGCCTTTGGCAACAAGTCGAGCTTTGTGTCTTTGAACAGATCCATCAACATTTTGTTTCAAGCGAAAAACCCACTTACAACCTACTACATTCTGATGTGCGGAGGGAGGGACAAAAGTCCACGTTTGTGAACGACGCATAGCCAATATTTCCTCATTCATAGCATTGTGCCACTGTGGTGTGGCAAGAGTTGTAGAGACCTTGGTTGGTTCACAGAGAGACCAATCAGTTGGGGTGGTGATAGTCCAGGCTTTGGGGCAAAATATTCCAGCCTTACCTCGGGTTACCATGAGGTGATCATTTTTTGTAGGTAAAAGAGCTGGAATGGATTATGGGGGAGGATGCAGTAGTGGGGGGTAGATGAGGAAGATGCAGCAGTGGAAGGTGAAGTGGGAGTAAACAGATTGGGGTACGTTTGTGGACTTGGTGAGGAAAAATTTGGTGAGGATGGCAGAGATCTGTGGGGCTGTGACTTTTGTGAACTTGGAGACCTGACATTGATTGAGGCCGAAAAACCTGATTTGTAGGAGGTGCAGGCGCATTCTGATTTTGGTGATATTGGTTCTCTCTTTGATGTGTATTGTGAGGATTGTTTACATCAGGTAAAAATCGAGAGAAGCAAATTGTTGCAGTATGACCATACTTACCACAGACCTGACATTGAGCTTGGCGATTCCCATTGTTCCAGCGACCACATCCTCTACCACCACGACCTCCCCTAATGCCAGAATTAGAAGAACTAGGGGATGTCTGAGTTGGAGATCGGTTTGGTGAGGAATTATAACTGCTCTGCCCTCGATACTGTGCCATGTTAACAGATGGTGTTCCTCCAGCTAAGGTCAAATTGGACAAACCTGATTTGAGAGTTATTTGATACTTCAGTCTTTTCTCATATGAGAGAAGGTCAGCTTACATCTCAGACCAGCTGACACGGGGTTTGCCTTGAATCATTACTACCACGGGATTGTAATCTTCATCCAGTCCAGAAATCACCTGATAATTAAGATCACTATGGGAAATAGAGTTCCCAGCAAGTGTTAGGCCATCAGATAACTTTTTCATAGTTATGAGGTACTCACCCATCTCCATTGCTCCTTTGCGAGTTTGTTGGAAGAGTCGTTTGAGATAGTCACTCTCTGCTCTTGATTGAACACCAAAGAGGTCATTGATGGCTTCCCATAGTTCTTTCGAGGTGTAAAACTCCATCACTTGCATTGCAATCTCAAGTGTCATCGAGTTGTACAACCATCCAAGAAGAAGTTGATCGCCTGTCACCCATCTTGTGAATTCAGGGTTGGTTTATTTTACCTTAACAGTGGGCTGAGAAGGACTTGACTCCACGACAGTGGGTTGTAAGGTGGTGCTTGAACTTTCACTAGTCTCTTCAGCTTGAGTTCGTGTGTTAGTAGAGAAAACGTATTGCTCTGGACAAGGCTCTGTTCCGGTTAGGTGCCCTTCTAGTTGGTAGCTCCGGAGGATCGGCCAGGCAAGATTTTGCCAAAGGAGGAAGTTGGTTCTATCCAACTTGATCGAGGTAATCTGGTTTAATAGTTGGTTTAGAGGAGGTCCTGAGTAGCCTCCATTGCTAGAGCTTGAAGTAGAGAAGAGAAAAGGAAATGATTGATTAACGTTTGCCATTGTTGCTCTGATACCAAGTCAAGCTTGAGAATAAAGCTGCACAACACACCAAAGGAAAGAACAGAGGCAATAGAGAAAACGATGCTCTTGTATTCTCAGTTTTCTATATATTCTATTCAATGAATAGGGAGGAGGCCCTAGCATCCTTATATACACTTACAAAGAATAATAAATCAGAAAACAATAATACAGAGATAAATACAAAACCCTAGACACGTGTTGATAGAATAGTGGAGAGGTACATAACAGAATTGTGGGAGAAAAGAGCCTAGAACCTTCTTCCACCTATGAATCCACATCAGCCGATGAATCACTTGATTTACTACTACATGGAGGTTGACTGCCATGTAATGCTTCTCTAATATCTTTTTCTCTCTCTCCCACAATATTTTTAATTATTAAAAAAAAACGTAATTTAAACAAAATGGGTAAAATGACTAAAAATACAATTCAACATATTTTTATTATTTTAAATATAAATTAGGGTTTTCAATCAAAATTGGTAATTAAACCAAATTCAAATTGTAGTATTCTTACATGGAGAGAAATAAAAACATCAACTTATTTGGATGCGTTTAAATTAATGGATTAAAATATTTCAAATTCACATGTAATATTTAGCACACCATTGTACGACCCTCTTTTATTTTAAAACTATCAAAATAAAATGAATAATTAATGTGAGTGATATTGAAAAAAGAATGTGAAATATTGTAGACAAAATTATTTTTGTTATCTTCAAAAAAAATTTGTGAAGGATGCATGAAATAAAAAATAAGAATTGCATTCTTAAAATTTATTGGAAGAAAAGTCCTTAACAATGAAAATATGGAAAATTATAGAAAACAAATTGTAAAAAAATTAGCTAAAATAAATCGTACGCATTGGTGAGATGTTGATTTTCGGGTGCAGTGGATTCAGTTGGAGTGATAAGGTTAAGAGGGTGGAGGCGGAGAAAAATGTGTTTGACACATGAGTCAGAATAAGACTACACTTGTGTGTTTTTTTTTTTTTTTTTTTTTTCAAGTTTGTAAAATATACCTACATTAATAAAAACAAAAAAAATCTCAATCTTAGAATTCATAAAATTAAAGATGAGTCCTAACAAAAATGATATATATATATATATATATATATATATATATATATATATATATATATATATATTGATAATCAATGTGGAAAAAATAATGTGGGGCGGTATTATGCTCAAAATTATTTTTGTTGTCTTAAAAAACATTTGTAAATGATAGATAAAAATTAAAAAAAAAATCATTTTTAAAATTGATTGGAATTGGAAGAAGTCCTTAATAATGAAATTTTGAAAGTTTGTAGAAGAAAAATTGTGCATAAAAAAACAGCTAAAATAAGGTGATAGTTCAGGTCAACAACTCTCTGCCTCAAACACACATACTTCAGAACTCCCCATACTAAACAACTCCAGACTAAACAACTCTAACTCCCCCAACTCCTTGGATCAAACGCCTCCTTAGATTTTAGTTTTTATGCCTTTTTGAAAAATACTGGTTATGGTGTTATCCTATCATTTCATTAAAACGTTTTTATTCGTTCAACAATATGTGTGGGTAAGGATTTAAACCCCTACCTTTTAATCGATATGGTATATATATGACTTGTTGATGTCGGATTCTAGTCTGCTGGCCTGGTCAGTGTGAGCAAGGTGACGAATTACGTCACTGCGCACTGTAGCAACCTACAAGAAAAGGGTTAGTTCGAGTACGGGTGTGGTGCTATGCCCAACATGCTCTGATGCCTAGACTAGTGATGTGGTAAAAAAAAAGTACATATGTGGCCCAAAAGAGATTAAGAGATACAAATATTCACTCCCACAATTGTTTGAACTAAAAAAAATCAGTTTACAAGTCTAGTCTATCAACTTTTAAGTTTGTGTCTAAAATGTCTCTAAATTTTTAAAAGTGTTCAATAAGTCACTAAATTTTCAATTTTGTTTCGGATAGGTTATGAACTCTAAAAATCTCGGGTTATTTAGGTTAGGAGGGTGGATTTTGAAATAAATTAGAAGAAATGAGTCCTTTTCGAACAATTTAGGGAAAATGTCGTTTGTGGGAATGCGCGGGTTCAACCCGCGCATTTACTATTTTTTAAATTTTTGACCAAGTCGTTGACGGAGCTATTTACGACGTTATTGATTAGAATGGCACCGCATTTACTATTTTTAAAAATCTATTTACAACGTTGTTGATTCTTCTCCTTCAAAATCTCTGAAACACTGAGAAGATAGTAACTCAAACTGAGGAGATACCAAGCGCGACAAAAATCAGCCATCTATGGTTCAAAAAGGCCACAAGTTTCTCATTACACCAACCCATGAATGCCCTAGAAACCCAATCTCTACGATTTTGCCCAGTTTCAGAAAAGAGATTTTAGAGAATGGAAAGAAATTTGAGGAGACAGCAATTGGCCGAAAAAGGAGTTTAGAAAATAGGGAAATGAACGAAGGTTAGTGGGGTGGAAAAAAAATGATGTTTCTTTATTATTTATTCATTAGAAATCGAAATCTCACCATTTTTGTACCATTTTTGTTCTGTTATGCACGACACATAAAGAACATTCAAAATACCAATAATCGTGAGAGGGAGAATTTTTTCTTCTATTGTGGCCAGAAAGAACTCAAGGCAAAATCGAAATTCACAAAAGGAAAACCAGAAAACAAAACCCAATTTCATTAACCTCCCCTCGAAGAAAATTCCACTGAAGTGGACGTCAAGTAAACAAAAATTAAAACTCCCTAATCAATTTCATTAACCTCCTCCATTTTCAGCCAAATCCCTTCAAAATCCACCACATTCCATTCATCTTTTCACACACTACTCAATTTTCACAATTTCCCAACTCGACCGGAAAATATATAAACTCCCCCTACCCCTGCGGAGGTTTGAAGGTGATAAAGAGGGAAATTTATGCCAACAAAATCAAACAGGAGTTTTGAAGCTTGTCAAGGAGAAGAATGTGCAGGACGAATGGCGTCCTAATCCGGTATGGGAGGAATGGGAGGAAGGGGGGATGAAAGGAGATTTCGAAGGAGATGGGTTAGAGATTTTCACGGAGAAGAATGCGCAAGTTCAACTGATTTTCACGGAGAAGAATGCGCAAGTTCAATCGAGATTGAAATTTAGCATAGCAGGAGAAGAATGCGCAAGTTCAACCTGCGCATTCTAATTAACAACGCCGTAAATGACACTTGGTCAAAAATTTTAAAAATAGTAAATGCGAGGGTTCAACCCGCGCATTCCCACAAACGACAAAAAAACAAGACATTTTCCCTAAATTGTTTGAAAACAACCCCTTTCTCCTAATTTATTTTAAAACTAACCCCTAACCCAAATAACCCAAAAATCTCTAACATATCCTTAAACTTCCAATTTTGTGTTTACTAGGTCTCTGCCATATTAAATCATAATAATAGTAATTGAACTATTAGATGTACTTAAAGTGAAGTTTATGTCTAATAGGACCCCTAAACTTTCAATTTTGTGTTTAGTAGGCCAAAAAACACCGAATAAATCAAGGATTTACCAAACACTTGAAAATTAATGGACACAAAATTAGAAGTTTAAAGACCTATTAGACAATTTTTAAAGTTTTGGGATCAAATAGACAATAAATTAAGGAGGTGTTTGGCCCAAGGAGTGGAAGTTATTTAACCTTGTTTAGTTTGTGAAGTTATTTAATCTGAGTTTCAGGTGCAAAGTTGTTTAGTTTGAGTTATGAAGTCTATGTGTTTGAGGTGCATAGTCGTTTAACCTGAAGTTATTAGGTGTGTATTTGGGGTGCATAGTTGTTTAGGAGTTGTAAAGTTTGAGTTTTTTTCTCCTCCTCCGAAAAAGAAAAAAAATATCATTTTTTCTTGCTTTTTAATTAAAACAAGTTTTATTTCTCAATTATGAGAATAAAAATGATCATTTTCTGTGATATGAAATACAAATGCCATTTTCTTCCTTTGGACAAAAAGTTTTCATTTTCTGTGATATGAAATACAAAGTCCTTGTTTTCGCACTCAAACTTTTGAAAAGGGAAGGAGGGAGAAGAGAGGACGTCACTCTCGCTCTCAATCGCACACACGCTCAAGCAGAACGGGCGAGAGCGAAAGCTGGAGATTGAAAGAGAATGAGGGCGAAAAAGACTAGACGAGATCTGCGCAAGCTAGAGATCAAACAAGAGCGAAAGCGAAAGAAAGTTTATGGGTTGTGAGATTCAAACCCAAATAGGGACGAGGAAGAAGGGGGAAAGAAAACATTCATTTATATTCAGATGCAAAAGAAAAAGAAAGTTGAGGTTGTTAGGATTACAAGTCTGAAAAAATCATAAAAGACGTCGCAGTGGGAAGCGATAGAGTTGGAGTTTTAGAAAAAAGATGAGGAATCAATAGTGAGAGGTTCAAAGAAGGTGAAAGAACACAAAAGAAAGAAAAAGAACCCAGAAAAATGTAGCAACACAATCATAGAAGGAAGATAGAGAGAACACGAGAAAAGAGAGACACATGGGAAGGAGAGAGAAGATGAGGGAACGTCTGCGTGAGAGAACCCAAAGAATGCATAGAGAACCGTATTTCCACGGAGGAGGGTCAAATATTCGAGCCAAACGCAGAGTGAGCTTAACAACTCCACCCTGCCATGCAGACAAAAATTTGGGTAATTCCTAAAAAAAACAACTTTTTTTTTCTTCCAACTATTAGAACTAACGCTCTTTTAAAAGAATATTTTTTTGGTTGCTCTCGGTGGCAAACCTAGCTAGGAGTGGGACATTTGTTTTTTCTCTTCTGATTTTTGGGATATTTTTTGGATTTAGGGTCAAAACTCTTTTGCTTATGAAGTTAAAGGAGACCTTGTTTAAATGTAATAAATATTTCGATATAAAAACGACTACACACTTGTTTGAATGTAAAAACCGCAAGAGAAAAGGAATGAACTAAAAAATAAAGAAATGGTAGTGTGGAGAAGGAAGAGTTACAATAGGAAGATGATGTGAAAAACTTCTTTTGCAAGCAAAGCGCATACTTATGTTTATATATGATGTGCATAAATTACATAAGAGCAAAAAAGTAAAATTAAAAAATGCCCTAAATTCATAAAAAAAAAAAAACACTCTAGGATTGGCCAAAAAATGATTTTTAGCAATAATTCAACAATTTAGTGGGTGTTTAGAGACACTAACTTGAAGTTTGACAGACCAAGTGTGTTTAACTCACCAACTATTAAGTGGAAATATAGTAAGTATAGTAAGTATGTTGACTTTAATAATAATATTTACTATTTTCGACTATTGCGAATTACTAATTAAAATTGTAATAAAAAACATAAAATAAAATAAAAAATGTAATAAAAAACATAAAATAAAAAAAAGTGGGTAAAAAATAGAGTTAGTATCTAGAATCCATGGTAAAAAAGAAAAAGCATGGACAAAAACGGAGAATGGCAGGTCAGCGTAGGAAAGGGAAGGGGATAGGATGATCACATCAAAGATGATGAGATGAGATGAGATGAGTGGGGACCACTAACACCACTGTTTTACAATAGAGCAGGGAATGTGAAGGCAAAAAACTGGGGCAGTCGGTCACACGCTTGGAAGCATCCTCTTCGCACGTGCCTCAGCTCCTCTTCAGTCTCACTCCATAGCCTCTCTGTCGAATATTCCACATGCTTCTCTCTCTCTCTCTCTCTGGAAGCAACCTTCAAACTCAGCTCAGCCTCTCGGTGATAGATATTGTCAAATCTCTCACGGACCGACGATTCTCTCTCTCTCTCTCTCTCTCTCCGTAGTATCATCTCTCTCACTGAGCTGCATTTCTCTCAATTGGATCTAAGATCGTGTTGCAGGTCCGTGCATGTTCTACTTTTCACTTTTTATCACCACCTCTGCGTTTTTCTTTTCGCCTGATTTTTCTCTACTTTCATCACTTCTCTCAGATTTTGTTTTTGTTTTTAGTCAATTAGTTACTCTGATAGGACTTTGAACTGGATAGGATTCGATTCGATTGTGATTGTGATTGTGAAATGTGCTTACACTTCTCAACTGTTTTTGAAGTGGAAGTATGAGATTGTGTGGTTTTGAGCTTGTAATTCTAGTGCTTTACAACTTGCGAGCCTGACAATATCGATTGGAGGCTTTACGTAGTTCATCATCAAGTACTGATTACTGACGCTTTCTGCAATATCACGCCGCTGCTAACTATTCTATTAGAGATTTTTGAGAAACAATGATGTTGGAATCTAATACTAGTGTTTATGCTACTTGATTATTCATATTTCTTTTTTTACAAAATTCCATGAATATCTTTGTTTCTGGATTCCTCTCCTTCGAATTACTGGAAAGCACTCCTCTGTGAGACTGTGAGTACTTCGATCCGAAATTTGGTTATGATTCTCTCAGTTTTTCTACTATAGTGCTTCCCTGTTGGAAATCAGAGGTTTCCTGGTCCTTCTATTGTTAGGCATTTGCTAGTGGATGAGGGTATCTTTTCCATTATTGTTAAATTGATTTGTACATTGTTGTTCATGACATCATTTTTCTTTCTTCAACTTCTTCCTCTCTTTTTCTCTTTTTTGAGAAATTAAATTTTTATATCTGTCTAATCTATTTTTATGTTCGAAACAGCTGATCATCTTCAACCAGAGTGCCATATGTCCGAGGAAACCATTGCAAAGCTTGTTCTGTCAGATGATTTATAGTAGACACTTCACTCTTGACCAGAGCCACCATGGGCATCTGTCTGGTCAAATTTTCTGGCTTGTTGGTTCTTCACGTTCTACTTTTTTGTATGGCAATGAGTAAAAGCACTGGCCTCACATCTGATGGTAATTTTTGTACTTGTACAAGTTTGTGTTATTTCTTGTCTTCATATTAACTCAACCTCTGGACATAAGTTTTAGAATAAACTATGCCCTGCTCTACATGTATATAGTCCTCGTCTCGTGTTGGGGATATAGTTCTAGTGGTTTCTTAATTTTTTTGGTTCTTTATCACTTGGCTTGTTTGACATCATCATTTGACTATCAAATTTGGGATTAACAGGTATCTTTGAATTTACATTTTACTTGAAAATTTTAAATGTAGATAAAATATGTACTTATTCTATGATCTTACATTTCTCTCTCACCCTACGAGTAAAAACAACGCGTGCTCCATTCTATTTAATTTTCTTCCTTTCATGTGTACTTCATATTGGTCACTCACGCAATCCTGTATTTGATCTATAGGCGAGGCACTTCTAAGCTTTAGGATGGCAGTTGCCAGTTCTGATGGGGTCATCTTTCAGTGGAGACCAGAGGATCCAAACCCTTGTAACTGGACAGGAGTGGTCTGCGATTCAAAAACGAAGAGAGTAATCTCATTGTGAGTTGCATAAAGCGTTTAGGTCTACGTATGGTCTGAAGTAGGAGTAAATCCATTTTGAAAAAGCTTAAGCCACCTCTATGAAGGTCTAAAATTTGATATGTGGCATTTTGGTTGAAAAGAAACAGTAGGTTTTTTCAAGATTCTCTAGGGAGTTTTCTAAAACTTTTTATGTACTTTACAGATTATAACCTCAAGCTGGTACTGCATGTCGGGATTTTTGTAACTGTCAGCTCTCATGGTTATCATAACTGGAGGGCAATTTATAAGTCCTCGTTCAGGTTGGGAAGATGCATCTTCCCCCTGGCCCCTTCTCTTCCAGTTCCAGTTCCTTATCAAAAACAGAAAAGTTTGTTATGAGGATGTCACATGGAATTTTTTTTATCGCATATGCTCAAGAATCATGACTTTATTACATTATTTAGGTTTTGGCTCTCCATGCTATAAAAGTGCTTGGCCAGAAAATCTAGTTTCATTTTTTAACTTATTGTCAAATACTCTTGCCTCGTTGAGAAATATTTTTTTTCATACCAAACAAGTGGCAAGAATTTTGAACTCTGAATCTGATTGCTAAAGTTTATTTAATATGATACCTTTGGCCTGTGTGTTCTTTTAGTAGGAAACATCTGTGCCTTCGACGTCATTGTTCTCATTTTTTTGCCCAATGATTCAGGAAGCTTGCAAGTCACAAACTGAGTGGGTTCATTGCACCTGAACTTGGGAAGCTAGACCATTTGAAGACCCTGTACGTTTTATGAGGATTTCTTCTTCTCTCTCTCTCTCTCTCTCTCTCTCTCTATATATATATATATATTAATGAGGTTGCTGATGCATATTTCCAAAAGCTAGCATATGAATTGCTGATAATATATAGGATTCATCTTCTTTCAGAACTCTTGCGGACAACAACCTATATGGAACAATACCATCAGAACTGGGAAATTGCTCGCAGTTGCAGGGAATGTATGTGCCTGCTTCTTTGTAAACCTTTGAATTTAAATGTTGTCGCCAGATGTAAAGTTATTTTATCTTTTCCCCCTCCCCTTTGTGTGTGTGCGCGTGTGGAAATGGAAAACAGTATGGTGGTAAAGTGATTTGACCTGAAACATTAACTTGAATGTGAGAATGAAACTAAAAGTTTCACCTTTCACATTTAAATGCTGTAACATTTTGAATACGTTATACCTTTTTTTAGTATAACAATCAAAGTGGGGTGAGGTTCCGAACTTTTGAATCTCATGACCAGTAGAGCTATGCTCGAGTCAACTCATGTTATACCTTATTTTGAAGAATAAAAATGGAAATTGAAAGTAATATTTTGTTTTCTTTCTAGAATCCAATCCTAATAAGGATTTCTAGAATAGTCAGTTATTCAGCTCATGCTACTACTAGATTGCCGTTTTCATTTCTTCTTTTGATCTTCTTCAATTTGCCAATTCTATGTCAATGTTGCCATATTCTAAGGATATTTTAGGTAATTAATCATCTGTCTGCCACAGGTTCTTGCAAAGAAACTACCTAAGTGGAGTGATTCCCTATGAGCTGGGAAACCTTTCTGAGTTGGAAATGTTGTAAGTTTCTTATCTCATGTTTTTATTATCTTTCAAATTCTGCTTAGTTGAAGGCTTCGAGGAATAATTTCCACTGAGAGGAGCATGAAAGTTGCTATTTCCTAATCCAGAAGTACTAATAGAGATTCTTTAAAACTAAGAATTGATATTTGGGGATTTTGAGACTCTAATTTGCTAATGGTTTGATCATTATTATGCAAGACAATAGTTAAAGTTACCTTCGGCTCTACAACAGTATCCAATAATATGATGCTTGATTACAACAAAAAAACTATTCTCTATAAAGAACTTGCTAAACACACATATGGAATGTTGAAATTTTTGGACGATCTTGGATAAGATGGCATGCTGGCTAATTTTTTTCAAGAATATGTACAATTATCATATAGAAATTGCTAGTTTAAAACTTGTTAGAAATAAAGATATCCAATTACTTAGTGCTACTTTACAAAAACTGTATAATTAAATATGAAGTTGGGAATTGTTTCACCTAGACAAATTAGACACAGAAGCAATGAGAATTTGTCCTTCTGCTAGAGAAAATGGTTTTAATACTTTTCTCCTGATGTTGTAGAGACGTTTCAAGCAACTCACTTAGTGGAAATATCCCAACGTCCCTTGGGAATTTGGATAAGCTCGCTATTCTGTAAGTGGCCTTACATTGTCATGTTTGTTATAGTGTTTGATAATTGGTACTTCCTATAAAATTTAGATTTCTATTTAGTGACCCTTAGGCCTGACATGCATTCTTGTACAGCAACGTGTCATCAAATTTTTTAATTGGACCACTACCTTCTGATGGTGTTCTTTCCAAGTTTTCAAAGACTTCGTAAGTACTGCACATTCAAAACCTTATGAGTAAACTTTTACATGAGCGCACTTCTTATCTTATTAAAGCATTATTGCAATCATTATTGCAATGACTGCTTGATTACTCTTGATGACTTAACCTGCTAATACAATAACAGTTTTATAATAAAGTACATCGATTTGCAGCTTTGTTGGAAATCGTGGTTTGTGTGGTAAACAAGTCAGTGTCACTTGCAAAAACGATAACACAGGATCTGGAGCAAATTCTGACTCCTCAAGCTCAGGTGATCTCATTATGATAACTGGTCATTTGGACTGTTCACATGATTGTGAATCATTTAATTTCCATTATTATGATGCGTCTTTCATTTTTGGCTCCTGTATTTCTCAAATGTTCTCTATTTAAATACGATTACATATGAGAGCTCTGAAATTCATTCAATGAATTTTGTTAATAGCTTATGTTGTCAAGTCCTTAGTCATTCCCTTTTCCTTTTTCTGTAGGCCAAAATCAAATGAGGAGGAAGTACTCTGGTCGGCTGCTCATAAGTGCATCAGCTACAGTGGGGGCACTACTACTTGTTGCTCTTATGTGTTTCTGGGGTTGCTTTCTTTATAAAAAATTTGGCAAAAATGAAAAGAAAGGTCTTGCGAAGAATGTCGGTGGAGGTACTGTTCTTTAGAATTTTATGGTCTATATTGAACTATCTATTTGCAGTATTCTTGTTGTTTATGTCAATATAATTTCATAGTTCCAAGGTTTTAGCATCTCAATGACTGTAGGCTGACGTCTACAGGTGCATCGATTGTGATGTTTCATGGAGACTTGCCATACTCTTCAAAAGACATCATGAAGAAGTTGGAAACCTTGAATGAGGAACACATAATCGGTTCTGGGGGTTTTGGAACTGTTTACAAGCTTGCAATGGATGATGGCAATGTATTTGCTTTGAAAAATATTGTAAAGATAAATGAGGGGTTTGATCACTTTTTTGAGAGGGAACTTGAAATTCTTGGAAGTTTAAAGCATCGGTACCTTGTTAATTTGAGAGGATATTGCAACTCTCCCACATCGAAACTGTTGATTTATGATTACCTATCTGGGGGCAGCCTTGATGAGGCCCTTCATGGTGAGACTCTCTTCCTCACATCATCAAGTTTTCTTTAAAAGAGGCACATTACTCTAACAACTATGCATTTATCCGTTAATTTACCTGATGTATTCTTGAGATGACATCAAGTAGATTTTATGCAGTTCAGTCCAAATATTACATGTTTGGGCAGTCAAGTCTACTTACATAAAACCATTGTCTTGCATCTGAAATTCTTGTGTGGTAAATTTTCTTCTCAGTATGTCATTTTAATATACCTCATGCATATAACACTTTGCAGATAGATCTGAGCCATTAGATTGGGACACACGTTTGAATATTATATTCGGAGCAGCAAAAGGGCTTGCCTATCTACACCATGATTGTTCACCTAGAATCATACATCGGGATATCAAGTCAAGCAACATTTTACTTGATGGCAATCTGGATGCTCGAGTTTCTGACTTTGGACTTGCCAAGCTTCTGGACGATGATAAATCTCACATTACAACCATTGTTGCCGGAACATTTGGTTATTTGGCCCCCGGTAAGCAGTCTTTAGAATTTTTTGGGAGTGGGAAATAATTTCTTTTTATGATGAAATAATGATTACCAATGGCTGCTGCTCTTCCAATTGTTCTTTTGGCCTTATCATCCTTAGACTTCTGTAATATAATGGTTTTCTTCAGCATCTACAATTAGCACAATCAGTGATTTACGATCACCAATCTTTTGCTTGGATAAATTTGCACTAATATTAATGGCCTTCTTCGATACTTTCAAAGTTACAATAAATCATTTTTGCAATTATCCTTTATTTTATGTTCTTATTATGTGAAGCCCCAACTTGTAGTTGGGGCTCCCTTGGTTTGATGCTTTTCTTTCTGTTTAGCTCATACTTTCTTTCTTCTCCTAATATTTCAATCTCTCAGTACTTGTAATTTCTGATCTAACAGAATATATGCAAAGTGGTAGAGCGACTGAAAAGACCGATGTATATAGTTTTGGAGTCCTGGTACTTGAAGTACTGAGTGGAAAACGACCTACGGATGCATCATTTATTGAGAAAGGCCTGAACATTGTTGGCTGGGTATGCATTTTCCCCCATAGCTTCTCTTCAACTCTAATACGTCTTTCGATAAAAAAAAAAAATATCCACTTACGAGTTAACTAGCTTTAAGTCGTAACTTATATTAGTGTCGCTGAGTGATGTTGTAGGCTATGCTGACTTAGCAGATCTCAAATTTGTCCTCGATCAAACTTTTAAAGTTTGTAGCCTTTTAATCCTCACTTGCATTTTGTCTTTTAAAATTGTTCTTACTTTGTGTTTAAATCACCAATCAACTTAAAAGTTTAAGCGTATAAGTTTAAGCCGTTGGATTATGGTAAATTTAGTTATATCAATACTTTTTACACTTCGTAACCAAATGAGTTGACCTAGTGGTCAATGTAATAAAGGGCTTAGAGGGAATGACTTCAAGCCATGGTGGCTACCTACCTACCTAGGATTTAATATTTTACGAATTTTCTAGACAACTAAATGTAGTAGGGTCAGACGGTTGTCTTGTGAGATTAGTCGAGGTGTGCACAAGCTGGTCTAGACACTCATGCATATCCAAAAAAAAAAAAAAGCTCCTACTTGTGGAAGTCTTGTCCTTGAGTGGATAGCTCTTTCAGATTGAGGTTTGGAATTTTCCATGGGATCAGTTTGGGGGCTCAATTTTAGAGTGAAGCTTCTAAAAGGGTTTCTCTGCTATCAGAATTTGAACCAGATTCCAGGCTAGGAAAACTGTAGGAGAGTAAAGAGAATATCGAAGGAGAAGATTGTGGAATCCAATCAACCATAACACTTTAGGAATCTGCCTAGGGTTTGAGACTTGAATCTACAAGCCTTGATGTATAAAATATCCACGGTAAGACCAGTTAAATTAGTAGTATATTCATTATGATTGCTGGAAAAATGTACAGCAGTTGTATTTAAATGCATGCCTAACTTATCCAGGAAAGGTAACAAAGAGACTTAGGTTGAGACATATGGGAAATTAGGAAATCTATATATACATATAAACAACCAATTTTAAAAACAAAACACAAATATCTTTTGTAACCACAGTTTGTTACCTATTGTCAACTATCGGAAAGCTGTATTGTTTTTTGGGAGGGGATCTACTCTCAGCTTTCCACAAGCACTCTCAAACACACGAACCGATGACCTTGGAGACCTTTATCGAGAAGGAGCTGTGGCTGTTCTGAACTCCATGGTGAACAACAGTTTCCTCTTTACTTTATAAAGAGACAGTTCTCGTTTGAGTTTGTTGCAGATTTCTTTCACATACGCATTTGGTTTTAGAAACCCTTCCAATTTCATCTTGAATGCAACCCGTCCCTCTTTCTTTCCTTCCACCCTGGATGATGATAGACAACCTTCTCCCTCTAGACAGTTCAAAACTAACTTGACAAAATCATCACCTCTTGTTCTACACTTCCGTTCAGCTCTGTTTGCAAAAGGATTAGGGCAAAAGGCCAACTTGAGTATAGCTCAACTGGTTAAGGCATATCTCTTCAACCAAAAGGTCAAATATTCAAATCCCTACACACATGTTGAGCTAAAGAAAAAGGATGAGGAAAAAGATTGACCTTTCCTAATGAAATAATCTTTTTCCAGAGATGAAGGTGCTCTTACCAAGCCGTCTCTTAACCATGTCACGTCACTATCTTGAGCTCTATATCTAACATTGCTGAGCGAAAATATGCTCTACAATTTTGACCTTTCTTCTGGAGTCCTTATCCTTCAACTCGAATAATTCTTGTTCTACAATCATTAGAAAACTCTTTCTCTCCACCTCCACCTCTCTAAAGTCGAGTCACAAAGTACAAGGTGAACTTCATGCTGTGCTGCGATGAGTTGTGGACTCTCTTGCATGGTTAAGTTAAAGGGGATTAGTTGCAGACTATGTGGGATTGCCAATCACAAGGTGGTGCTCAACAATGAAGGCGATATACAAATAATATGCTCTGTTAAAATTAATGTAAAAAGTTCACAATTATTCTATACCTAGCAACAGACCAATGTTGGTTTTCAGAGATCTATATTTTAAGGATTGTATTTATCTTTTTGTAAGCATAAGCGTGTATGCACGAGATCTATTTTTCCTTGCATCTCTGATCCATCGCTCGTTTTTTGCAGCTAAATTTTCTTATCACGGAGAACAGGCAACGAGAAATAGTTGATACGCAATGTGAAGGAGTGCAGACAGAAACTCTAGACTCATTGCTCAGGCTTGCTATTCAGTGTATTTCTTCTAGTCCAGACGACCGACCGACCATGCACCGAGTAGTCCAGTTCTTTGAATCTGAGGTTATGACACCGTGCCCAAGTGACTTCGATGATTCCAATTCTGATTAACAGTATTTTTTGAGAAGCACAAAGCATGGTGGAGTTTTGTTTCATTGCTATTTTCTCAGAGTAATACAACCAACGTTCGGGCGTGTAGAATCATATCCCTCTACTCTAAAGGTCGTATCTCGATTTCACTTATTCGATCTGCCTGCAATTGTTTAGATAATTGGAAGCTGCTGCTGCTCTCTACCATTGCCAATCCATTTGCTCTTCTCTTATGAGTAGTTTCATCAAATTCTTAAATGGTATCCGTATCTCTCTATGGTTGCTTTTACTATATAATGATATGTTTTATTGTGTATGATTCTTACGTACTCCAAAGTGAGAGAAAGTTCCACTTGTAATTTCCACTTTTGCCCCCAATTGTAATTCCTTATGTCATTTTTCTTGGTATTGATTGAACGAACATGAGCAACTGTACAAATCAAATTGCTCCTTAAGTTATTCATCCCTTTTTCTTCTTTGTAAAGTGTGATTTTATTTAATGAATCAGCACATTGTGTTGTCTATGTATGTACAAACAATATTATGAGTTTTGTAGTTCTTTCCGTTGAATCTCTTTAAATAATCCCACAATGCTATTTTTTTTTTTTTGGTTATTTATTTATTTATTTATTTTATTTAAGTTCGTAAAATTATTTACATGGTCAAGGATTGAGGCTTCTCTTGCTAATAGAAGTCTAGACAAGAAATTGCACATGGAATGTTCTTGAGACAGTCCAAAATGATTCATTTGAGAAAGTAGGATTAACACATGAATATGTTGATTGTGTATTTTTCATTTCCAAAATTATTTGTCATGGATAAATCTCTCCATCACATTTTTAAAGAAAGAATGAGATTTAGCTAGTGATATATTTAAAGGAAATTACTTGAAAATGTTGAGGGTTTATGTTTGGAGCAAAATATACTTTTTGGTCCCTGATGTTTGGTGTTATGTCTATTTAGTCTTTAACGTATAAAAATGGACATTTTTGTTCATGAGATTTGTAATTTTTTTTTTATTTAAAAAAATAAAAAAAAATTACGTCACCTCCCATCAGCTACCGTAACGAAAAAATAGACGAAGGGATCAAAATGTCTTTCAACTCAAACTTTAAAGGCTAAAATGTCCAGTTTCAAAATTAGGTACCTAAATGTTATCAAACTCAAACTTTAGAGATTAAAAATGTATTTTCTTTATTTAAATTTATTGAATGAAATAATAAATGGATCAAATTTAAGTTGAACTCTAGGCGGTTAAACTCCATGTAATGTGGAAACGGAGCCTAGTTCAACTCGGTAGGATATATTTGACCAAATGGTTAGAAGCTTGAATCTCTCCACTCATGTGTTGTTGAACTAAAACAAAAAACAACAAACAACTAGAAGTAGTGAGCCACTTGATGAATTTTGAGATATTACAACAAACAACTAGAAGTAGTGAGCCACTTGATGAATTTTGAGATATTACTTAAATTCCGGTGTTGTTTGATGTTAGTTTGTTTTGATATAGTGTATTATATTAAATTGTAATTTAACTGAATGTTGATGCAAAAATTCAGATCCTCCTCTCCACCTCATATGGACAACTATGTGACTGAGCGAACCTGCAAAGAAAGCAAAAGAGAAATTTGTACCGGTGGGCTCGACCCAACACACTCCGATGCTTAAGTCAGTCAGAGGGTTGTGGGAAGCCGAGTAGGAGTTCAGTTACATGAAAATGTGACTTCATATTTTATAGGTGGTAATGTATTGGGCGTGGCGCCAATATCGTACGCCTAGGGTGGTGCGACATTAAAGTGATTGGATGGCGTCAGGGTGTACTCATCGAGTACTCGGAGATCACCATTAAAAGGTTCGTGAGCATGTTACCATATTTGGTAGTCGACCCTGTCTGGTCAGCCATAATCGGCCGTCTTGTTGAGGTCGTGTCGATCGCGCTTTGGGTACCGTGTGCGGCGCTTCAGAAGCGGCTGAACGATATCACCGTCGTGACGTCAGCGGTTGAGATATGAGGGTATAACATTGCCGACGTCATCCCCGCCTCTTTGGGTAAATGGACCCGTGGGCTTCTTGAAGGCCAAATGGGCTCTTCGGGAGCCGTTTACATGCCCAAGCTAAGGTGCTAACAACGAGGACAAGCTGGGGAGCTAGAACTGAGGAGTTGGTCATCTAGATGAAGTGTTGGCCATGGGGCGTGAGCATGATGTGCTCAATTCCATGAGCCTAAGCTGATTTCATCCATAACACCGAACATTTAAAAAAGTGAAATGTTGAATCTATCATATTGATGAAAATGTTGAGGTTTGACTATATAAAGAAACATTAATAAAATATTGATATCATTTAAAATATAAAAGAAATCCATGAAATGTTCTTTTACCAATAAAAATTTTAGCACTTCGCTTATGTTTATTACTAGCATTCTTTTTAATACTCAAATAATCTTATATAATTTAATAAATAAAAATATAAGGATGATAACCATTAAAACGAATACATATTATTTGTTTTTCTTTTCGCAATATCTTAATTTTACCTACATAACACAATTCGATAAGGAATAGCACATTTCAACCAATATAATGTTTGAATTGTTGACAAGATATCCATAGGTTTGAATCTCATTCCACGTATTGTCAAACAAAAAATAAAAATAAAAATTCAAATTTTTAAAACTAGACATATATTCTCCTCCAAATGTTCAAATCTGCCATACAAAAAATAAAAATAAAAACTTAAATTTCTAAGACTAGATATATATTCTCTTCCAAATGTTTAAATCCCTTCACTCGTGGTCTTAAATTTTAAAAATATTTCTAATTTTTTTTTTTTTAACATATAATATTTTCAAAATATTCATAAGAAAGCTCATATTATCAATATTTTCCCTTGAGTCGAAATCTCCTACCACGTTGTATTTGTATTGTAATAAAAGAAAAAGAAGAAAATAAATTATCTTAATTTATAAAAGTAAATTGACGAAAATATGATTTATGTTAAATGAAAATCTTTGTAAAGATTAAAGAAGAAAGACCTGTGTAATCAAAAAAAAAAAAAAAAGAAGAAAGACCTGTGAGGGATAATTTTGTCTTTCTATTTCTGGTCAACTTGGTTTCAATATTTATCCTCATAATAATAATAAAATAAAACTGATAATCATTTGTGATCAGAATTTCCCAAATCGGATTCTGCTTCTTCTTCTCAAAATCTTGAACCAAGAAGATGACCCGAGGAAAACAGAAGATCGAAGCTCAAAAACGTAATGCCGAGAAGAATCAGAAGCAGAAGGGCTCGCAGTTTGAGGCCAGAGCGGTTGCCCTTAAAGTCATCTGCCCTATTTGCAAGGTTCTTCTTCTTCTTCGATTGGATTTCACTGCTTGTTTCTTCATTTGAATCTCGATCATAATCTTCTTAATCCTATATCCAATTATCCTTTTTCCTGCTTGTTTTCTGTTCTAGTTCTAGGGTTTAATGCACTTGATATTGCTGTTGCGTTGGTTTCAATTGATGAGAAATTCATTAGAGTTTGATTAATTTGGGATTTTTTCTCTCTTTTTTAGTCGAGTCTTGAATCCGAACATAGATCATTTTGGCGGATCATTTGATATAGGGTTTGATAGGACTGGTTGTAGAACATGTTATTTCTCTTAATCTCTATGGGGTTGTTTACTGGAAAATGTTCAAGCCTTAAATCTAGATGATGATGATGATGAGGTTTAAGGTAGCCTTAAATCTATGGGGTTGTCTTGAGAGATTCTCTTGTTGCGAGAAATGCTGTATAGTTATGTAAGATTAGTCAAATTTTCCTTGAGTTCATGATTTTTGGGAAGAAAGAACTTGATACTCTATATCCAAATTTATAACTCCATTTGTAAAATTTCAGAGGACGATTTCTCTTTTCGTTTACTCCTTTGGATACCTACTTTGTCTGTTGAGAGTTTTTTTTTTTAACCCCTGCCTTAAAAGAGACTATAGGAGTATTACAAAAGGAGAGCCTTCCAAGTTCCAATTGTTCATAATCATTAGAAGACTAACAACAACGAGAGGGCGACAACCGCACACAATCAAAAAAAGAATTGAAAGAAGTCTTCTTATCTTAGAAGAACCTTGCCTTCTTTAAAACGCGAGCTCCCTAGAGCTTCTATCAGCCAATTATCAACACTTTTAGGTAGACAAAGGGATATTCTTAAGATATACATCCAACCTCGATGAGCAAAGTGGCAATCGGGAAACAAAGATCTACATATTCACTATCTCTAAGACAAACAGCAAGGAATGGGGGATAAGACCCACTTCTGTAGTTTTTTTTTTCTTTTTTGCAACCAGTCTTTGACTCTTTGGTATTAAAACTTCGGGGGACTTCTGTTCCAAACTTAACCATCTTGGCAACCAATGTAGTAGGGTTAGACGGTTGTCCCGTGAGAATAGTCGCGAGGTGCGCGCAAGCTGGCCCGGACACTCACGGATATCAAAAGAAAAAAACTTAACCATCTTGGGTATTAAGACTCTTGAGTTCAAATGTTTACTTTGTGATGAATTTTCTTGGATATTAACCAGTTCTCTACAAATTTTATGTTTAGGGATTGATCTTTTGCTTTGGAAGAAGTGGAATGCCTAGTTTTTCATTCTCCTCCATGTGTGGTGTAATATGCGTACATCATGCTCCTTCATAGTTCATACACATTTCTACTAAAATCCATGTCTATCAAATTTTTCTTGTAGGACTTTGTGAATTTATCTTTTTCTTGGCTTGTAGGACTAAGTCAAAGAGACTCTAAATTGAGTTAGACATAGAAGAGAGTGGAAGAATGATAGGAAATAAAGATAAATTCTTCTATTTTGAAGTTTCCGAGTATAATGCATTATGATGATCTAAAGGATTTTTCCTTGCTTTCGGTACTTATAAGTATTTTTTTTATGTTTTTGCCCTCGACTATGTACTTAATCATCTGTTTCTTTCCTCAGGTACAACTAGCAAATCATAACCAATTAGGTGATCATTATGCCTCCAAACATCCAAAGGAAAAGGCACCATCAGATTCTGGCTGAATCTTCGCTCGCAAGTTGAAGTATGTGCGTCGTGTCACTATATTGAAGGCATTTCAAAATTCTCTACTATTCAGATCAATGAAAGTTGCTCATATTGTCTTCATCTTTCTTGTTCTTACTTCTTACCATGTAAGGGTAGAAAAATGATGTGTCATTCTGTCACTTGTAAAATAAACCAGACTCTAATATGCTTATCCAGATTCCCAGTCTAATTTTATCTGTGCCTTTCAAAATATGGAATCCTAAGAAATGGCTATTTTCTCTATGAAAGGATACAAATGATTAGGCTAAACAATCACAGAACTAAATTATCTTTGCATCACCAATTGACGACTGCCACAGCAAAATCGAAAAGGTCGAAGTTCTATTGCTCTTTCACCCTTTCTGATACATAATAAGTCATGGAGTTGTTGCTTGGAAACTGGAATATTAACAGTGCTTGTTATGTCTTTGCATCATCATAAAAATATTATCATTTAACAAAGGTTCCAAGCATAGTAATAGGATTCCAATTCAAGCTAAACTTTATAAAGTTGTCTTCAATACTGAATTTGAGGTGGCCAATATCTTCTAGAAATTAGTGAGATAAGCCATGAACCTTATGCAAAGAGTGGTTCATTCCTTGGATATTAAAAAGTGGAGAAAAAAGAAAAAAAGATATGGCAAGCTCCCTTCATGTAGATAAACTAGAAAATGTACAAAACAATTACATTTTTCTTCCAAGAGCTATAAATTCCTGGGAGAAAACTGTGCACACACTGTATCTGTATGCATACAATCAAACTAAAGACATTTGTAAAAAAATTGCATATGTACCATCTGCCACCCCAAAGAAAAAAGAAACCTGAATCTTTTTATATTTACTATCCTTTAAAAAATAAGTAATGCTTTAACTATTTCATTCTTTCTTTTCTTTTCTTTTTTTGCTTCAGCTATATCTCATTCTCAAGAAACCAAATCTGTGTAAACCTCTGAAGCACTTCTTTGTCTCATTATCTCAGAAGTTATTTTCCCGGTTGAGCTTGTTTAAAAGGGTTGTTAACAGGGCATCTATTCCTTCGGCTCGGATATCTTGCCTTTTCTTTCTCTGTTCTTCTCTTTCCCTCCAAACTTGCTCAGCCATTAACCTCTCCCTCTCGAGCTTCTCCATCGATTCACGCCATTCCTGCTCAAACAATCGTCGGTTGTTGTTATGTCTCTCAAGTGTTTCCCTCCATTCCATCTCCATCCTCTGTTGCCACTGAAAGAAGCCCTTCAGCATCTCTAGAATTTCATTACTAACCGAGCTACTAGAACTTTTAGAATCAGTTGCTCTTGAAGATTTTGCTGGGACTGGGAGAGTTCTTACAGCCTTTCTCTTCTGTGAGTTGCTTTGAGTGGGCATCTCCTCCTCCTCACTTTCCTCTTCATTGAGTTCTTTGAGATCTGAATATTCTTCCAAACTTCTCTCCCTCATTCTTTTCTTTGTTGCGATAGAACCAGCATCGGGTTCAAGGAGCGATCGGTGCATAGCTTTCCCCCTTTCAGCAAATACTGCATGGATTTCATCAAAAAATGGGCATTGCCAACCAAACTCTTTATGGGATGTCTCCTTCCCCTGTACAAACGTAGTAACATTAGAAACATATGACTATGATTGATCAACACTGAGTATTGCCAATAAGGCAATAACGGCCTCAACTTCTAGGGATTAGCTCATTAAGTGTTTGGGCAAAGTTGGACTTGACAAGTCAAGCTAATTCTAGGCTAATTTATTACTGGAATTCTATGATGAGCTCAGTCCCAATTACATGAAACGAAACTTAGCATGAATGTAGAAGGTAAAAGATGATGCCTTTTCTATGAATATTAATGAAAGAGAATTACTACATATACAGGAAGCAATTAATTGTTTCCCCTCTCTCGACCACCCGCCCAGAGAAAAGAAAGGGGGTTCTGGTACATTTTTTTACTCACACTTGCAGTTAAGACCACACTCAATTCTTGAACTGTAATGCCACTGCAATGTTGGAAAACTTCTTGTTTGGAAGCTCTAGTGAAGGTACTTTAAAGAAAAGAGAGCTGGATGGAGGCTCAGTTTAAGATAGTTTTTAATGAATGAGAAATTCCCTGAATTAACTGCTCTTCTTCATATTGTGGAAGGAGCTCATTTATCTGATGCATGAAACGAGCGTTAGAAAGACAGATTTCTGGTTTTTTCTCCCGTAAAATCTCTCTACAATCACCTTCTTGCTAGTTCTATCACTCTTCCCAACACGTAATCCCGCATCTTCAGGAAACTGAAGTGTCAAAACAAAGTCAAGTTCTTCTTCTGGTGCATATGGCCCTTGGGAAGTTGAACATTTGTACAAATATTTAGAGACAAAAAACTAAGCCTAAGGTCTGGTTTATCCCCTCAATGATGCAGCCTCTGTCAGAAATATAGGAAAATGTAATAACATCACTGCTTTACTTATCAGTTTTCTTCCTACATTCTGTGGACAGTGCAATTAACATAGTTGTTTATATTTATGCATGCATGAGACATCTTGCAAATGCATAAGAAGGTCCCTCGGTTCATTGGTAACTAAAAGCAAGAAAGATTTACAAGAGAAAACTTAAGAACAGTCGATTCTCTAGATTCAAGAGGAGTAACAGTCAAGAATCATCTTATCACTTCGGTTCCTAGGGAATAACCTACCGAGAAGATTGAGGAGAAAAAGACTGGAAATGGAGGCATTAACACAATTTGACAAAGCATGTACCTAGGAAATTAAATAGAATGATCTATCTTTTCCAATTAGTCAACAGATAGTTAATTTTGCCACCGTCCCTGAGTTGATATGTACTCCTAGAAATGAAGAAGACCATATTTTGAGAGATAAATCTCCATAAACGATGGTAGCTACCTCTTAGTAATATCCTAAAGTTCCATTCATTTTCTTGAAGCCTCCACTTACAGGCAATTACAGGAAGCTAAAGAACACTATTCTCCATGGAAAATCTACAAAGCTATTCCTTATCAAGGCCAAATCTGTTTCACCAAGTTTTCAAGTGCCATACAACCCAGAAGTTTAGTGTTTGGAGTTGATGTCCTAGTCTAGTAAAGTTGCATCCACTCCTTTACAAGATTTTTTTTGCAAATCAAACCTGCAGAATGCTATACCATTCAAAAAGTGTTATAAAGAAGCCTCCCCAACCAAAATTGCTCCCATTCCAACATATTGCTAATATACTCATGAATCTGAAGATTGTTTTCCAGACAAGCAATGAAATGGATATTCATAATGATAAAATTTCCTTATAATCGGGTTTTACAGGTGCACATTGTCTATTTTTGAAATTTAGAATAAAGATAACATGACATCTTGTCATTTTACTGGCTTTCCCAGATTTAACTCTAATAATCTGCAACCAGAAATGGCCGAATTGAATCCCCCATTCATCAAAAGATCAAAGCAAGCACAGTCCAGACTCAGAGGAGTCCACTTGAAAGAAACATAACGGAGAACAAACTCAAATTACAGATTCAATAAATTTCCAAATTAATACCGAAATAAAAAACTGGGCCAACCTTGTAGCGGCTGAGGAGATTCTTCCACTTACATTTGCACTGATCGGCGGTCCTCCAAAACCCTCTCTCTCTCATCCTCGCACTCGCCATCTCCCACAGCGTCTTCTTCTTCGCCGACGGAGCTTCTCCGGTGGAAACCGCCGTCAAGTCCCTTTCTAGGTCGGCTCGAATCCGAATGAATTCCCTCGTCTCCTCCTCGCTCCACTGGTGTTGGTGAGGTGTAGTCATCATCGCGCTGGAGCTCATGGTTATTGCAGGGATCCGGCTCCGGCGTCAGTGAAGAACGGTGAATGACGGTGACATCGGCGGCCTCGAAGGAAGAGAAGAAAATTAATGGCGGAAATTTGCCCTGTTTTCCATTATCGGACATTTTCCAGCTTACTTCTTTAAGAAGAAAAAGAATCTTTGAAATTTGGCAATCTTTTAATTTTACTTGGTCCACCTAAGACTTTCCTTACCGCTAAAACACTTCTTTTTCAACCTACTATTTTTCAAATTCTTATTATTATTTTATTTTTTTTTCTGATAAATTTGGCGAGAGCGTATGTCAAATTACGGTTTAGTTATGTTGATTTAAACTTAATAAACTATCAGAAAAATATCCATTTTTACCCTTGAATCAATTTTTAATTAAATTGAATTGAGCTCTAAGTTTAAATAAGTGTGACAACTTCAAAAAATAATTAGAGTTATTTCTCAAATTTCACGATTTTTAAAAAAGATCAAGTTTTTTTTTTTCTTCATAAATTTAAGTTTCATTAATGCAGAGGGTTGACTCTGGAACAAATCGCCAAAACTCACAAAATTTTTTAAAAAAATCAACTAGTGTTATTTTTCTCTAAAGTCTCACATTTCTAGTACAATTCCGTATTAAATATATGTTTGTTAAAAACCATTTGCTCCTATATTTTTATTGAAGTAACAATTTAGTCATTGAATTTTAATTTATGACGATTTAGTCTCCATATGTTTTAAATTTGTAATACTTTAATTTTTAAACTTGCCAAAATGAGCATATCTCGAAACTAAGAGCATGTTTGGGAGTGATTTTGGAATGACCAAAATCACTTTTTCATGTCCAAAATCACTTCCATTACAAAATTGTTATGTTTGACAATGATATATAAGTGATTTTGGAACAATCAAAAATCACTTTTAGTGATTCCCACCAATCACTTGAGGGGTGATTCTCAAAAGATTTTTAGTGAGTGATTGTGAGAAATTAAGTTTTTTAAATTGTTTTAATTTTAAATTAAAAAAATTCTTCCTATATTATATATATATCTCTAGTACAGTATAAATATTTAAAATTGTCTTGGTTTAGTGGTCAAAAGAGGGTTAGTTTTTCCCCCCAAACTCCGCGTCCTAGGTTTGATTCTTTCATATGCAATTTTTTTTTTCCTTTCCAATTTTGATATATAATATGTTATATATTATTTATATATATATATATATATATATATATAAATACTTTTAAATCTGTAATAAATTTTTTATAAAATTAATTAATAAAAAGGAATTCCATAAATATTTCAATTTTTCATTCTTGATTTTATATATTTAGATAATTAATTCTTATGATTTAGTATAATTTTGTAAATTAATATAAAAATTGTATATATCAATGTTTTTAAAATTTAACGGGAGAGAGAAAAAAAGAAAAAAAAAATATTTAGTTATATATATAATTTTTTATCCTATATAATTGTTTACTAAATAATTAAATAATGACTTAATTAAATAATTTCTCAAATATAATTTTATTTTTAGGAATTTAGTAATTTTAAAATCACTTTTGAAGTAAACCAAACATCAATAATTCAAAATCACTTCTAATCATATAAAAATCACTTCAATCCAAACATTAAAATGATTATATGAAATCAATTTTATAAAATTAATTGTAATTAAATATCTTCTTCTAAAATCAATAACTCAACAATCACTCTCAAACATGCCCTAATTGACATGTACTTCATTCTTTGAGGTTGGAGGTTCAAATCCTCCAATACTCATTTGATGTGCTAAAAAAAAGTTTAAACTAAAGTAGGTAACAATACTTTCAAGTTTGTAACGGTTTAGTCTTTATCATGAAAAATACTGTTAAGATTTAATGAAGTTTTTTTTGCATATGTACAAAGACCAAATAGTTACCTAATAAAAACGGCCACTTCATTTTGAGGAGATTTTTGTTAATTAGAATTAGGATTGGTTCTTTGCTTAATTAAGATTTTGTTTTAACTTTTTTGTGTTGTTGGGATTATGATTAGTTTTCCAATCTCTATAAATAAGAATTACTCTCTTACAAACTTTTGATTCATAATAAAGACTTTGTTGTTTCTTGGAGAGACTTCTTCTTGTATGATATGGGCTTGAGATGTCCAATTCCATGTGTTGGTTTAGGGTTTTAGAAGGAGAAATTCTTTAATACCTTTAAACGAGATATTTTTAAATCTGACTTAAAATCTTAATTTTTTTTTCATTTTTTATTAATTTTGATTACCATTATGTTCCTCATCAATTTGTCATCTCCATAATATTATTCAATTTATCTCTCCATTTTGTATATTAAATTTCAATTTATAATAAATTATAATTTTCTCTCACTATCTATGTAAGAATGTTTTATACCTTTTTGAGATTTCTTTCAACCTTGTTTCCCCCATTTTAACATTCTCCTTTTGCGTTAGTGATCTTTATTTTCCAGATTTTTCGTCATCTTCATTTTCATTCATCTCACAAAAACAACATTTCACATATGTATATATAAGCATTCCTCTTGCATTAGTGTTATTTCCTTCCCATATTTTTTTCCTCTTCAGTTTCATTCATCATCTTCATTTGTTTTTATATATAACCACCATATATACTTATATATACTTCACGTATGAGTATATACTCATATATACTGCATATATACTTATAACATATGTATTTTTATATATATACTCATCATATATACTTCATCCATGACTATATACTCATATATACTTTATATGCACTTATAGATAATATTTTTTTTTTTATAAAATACCTATCATATATACTGATATATACTTCATATATATAGGTATATATGGTTATATACTTCATATATACTTATAGATATGATGTATTTTTTTTAAAAGAAAATAAAATATATGTATTTTTTTATATATACCCACCTTATATATTTCATATATGAAAATATATATTGCGGAGAGAAAATTGTTTAGGTCTAGATACAAGGATAGAGAAGACAATTTAAATGAGGAAAGAGAAGACGATTTTAACGAGAAGAGAGAGACATGATTAATGCAAATTCAATATAAAATGTTAGAGAAGTTAAAGAGTTTTAAAGTAATTGTAGCCTAACTTTCATGAATTTTTTTAAAGTAGTTAGACATTTTTGATAAAAATAGGAAGTGTGGACATTAATATAATATCATAGGCATAAGGTGACTATTTGTGTAGTTATCCCTCAGTTTTATTTAAGTTTAACATTTATTTTAAAAAAAAAAAACATATGTTGAATTTTATTTGGGCGCACGCCTGTTTGAAGAGCGTCGCCTAGCCCAATACAGAGGCGCATTACCATGAAATCGCCTCGCCTGGGTGCGCACGACACCTGAGGCACCGCACCTCAATAACATTGAGTGAAACAAAAAAATATATTTTGGTGTTTAATTGAGAATCCTCCATAATTTTCAAAGGATATTAAAATTACCAAAATATCATCACACTACCCCTTTAAATTTTCTCCACCCATGGTTGTTGTCGGCGACCACAACCGCCCACGACCATCTTCGACAATCTCCTCTGACACCATCTTCGACGACTTTCGGTGACCTCCTCCGGCCACCACATCGATCTCCAGCGACCACCTCCGCACGAAGACTACTGCCGACGACCTACAACCGATCATTGGTGACACCTCCGGCCTATTAGACATCATGGGGTTCCATCCTAAAACCAATTGGTGTTAGGAGGAGTAGCCTATGTGTGTTATATTATGAGTGAGGTCCCTTCATCTTTCCGATGTGGGATCCTCAACATGCCCCCTCAAGATGGTGCCTCTTTGGGTTCACCATCTTGGGTCGGATTCCATTTTTGGACCGAACATGCCCCCTCAAGATGGTGCCTCTTTGGGTTCACCATCTTGGGTCGAATTCCATTTTTGGACCGAATACCCGTTTGGGCTTCATGAGCTCTGATACCATATTAGACATCATGGGATTCCATCCTAAAACCAATTGGTGTTAGGAGGAGTAGCCTATTTGTGTTATATTATGAGTGAGGTCCCTTCATCTTTCCGATGTGGGATCCTCAACACGGCCGGCCACCGACGACGACTTCCAACAACTACTGACGACCACCACCACTCTTACCCGTCACTGACTATCGACAATAGTCATAGTTTTTAAAATACAAATTTAAACTTATTAATTCATATTGTTTATTGATAGTTGTCATTTATAGTAATTTGACATTCGAAGAAACAGTTCTAATGTAGAGCAAAACAAATAAATTTGTGGATAAAAATATTTTTGAAAAAAATGTAATCAAATATATGACTGTTTTAATTATAAACATTTCTATAAAAAAATGCATTCTTCAAAAATAATTTTTTTATTAGTCCAAACAAACCCTAAGTCTAGAATTAAATTTTATTTAGACTGAAATTTTTTTAGGGTTAAAATAGGTTTTTTTTTTTAACCCTAAATTTTAAAATATGTTTCAATAATGCCTTTGAAATTTCAAAAGTTTTATTTTTACTTTTGAACTTTAAATTTGTTTCAAAATAATCTTTCGGTCAACTTTTTCGTTAAAATGAATATGGAAAAGTAACGTGATGATAACCTGTAAAACCTGGATATTATCTGCCATATTTTTTAAATAGTTAAAAAATATCATCTATTAATAATAGAAATACTACTAAAAATTTATAATTAATTTTATTTATTTATTTATTTATTTTTTTAAAGAGCAAATTTATAACTTAGTTTGGAAAAGATTTTTTTTTAATAATTAATTAAAATATATTTTTAAAAAAATTGATTTACAAAAATATCTATGAAAATCAATATTTTATGGTTCATCATGAGACAAAATTTAAACCCTTTACAAAATGCAATACTTTTGAAATAAATAATTAGAATTAAAAAAATTAGCAAGAGAAGATATTTCATATTTGTGGTAAATCAGTTTTGAAATAATAAGATAAGATTTAGGCGAATGTGAGTGTAATACTGTGTGTAAATTGCCCTTTTTAGAATTGGGTGTGTTGCGTAGAACTACAAGTCCAACCGAATTCTACTGGATCTTCTCTCTATCTCTCTTCAATTCAATCGCTCTGTTTGTGTTTATTTTTCTCAAAGATCCCTTTTTCAATCTAGGGTTTGGAGAATCAAGGGAACCTCTGTTCTTGTCTGTCATGTTTCCCTTGAGTTCCCCCCGATTCAAACCAGGATTTCTCTAATCAAATCCCCAATTTCCCCCACTTCAAACCTTTACCTACTCCGAATCCCAAACCCCATTTCTTGATTCTTCAAAATCTCCCTCCTCCATCATCTAATTTAACAGATTGGGGTTTTCGCATCAATTATGATTACAATCTTCAAGCCCTCAATGACCTTCATTGTAATCGTTCTCAATCTTCGTGCCTTTGGTCCTGGATTGAATCCCTTTGCACCCTACTGCGTGGCTCATCATTCTATTGCTGCTTCTCGCTAATTCTCTTCGATTCTTTCGGTTTTCACCCTCCAATCCTCCTTAAGAAATTTTCTTATTTTTAATTTTACTTTGATCTTGTTCTTCCTAAGAATCATGTAATTCTTGTGTCTTTCTGGGTTCTGGGTTTTGTTTGTCATAGACCATATTTCGATTAGAATTTTTTTCGAGGACGATTGATTCTGTCTACCGTTGTGGGATTTGAAGGGAGTTCTGTTTTAGTTTGTGGTTGAGACGAACTGTTGTGATCGAGAATGTTCGAGTTGATCCAAGGCGAAGGGGAAGGGGAAGGGGAATTTAAGAACATGCCTCAGGAACAGAGGAGTCCGATTACTCGAACCCTTTCGAGAAGGCGTTCCTTCCGACATGAAGCATTGGACACGGATGACAGGGGATGGAATTCACTTCACATTGGTGCGCGAAAGGGTAATCTCAAAGAGGTGTGTTTTGTATAATTTCCTTTCATACTCTGCTGCTCTCTTAGTTGGATTGAATTGTTGTTTGTTTTTCCTTATTCATCGCCTTATGAATTTGTCATTAATTTTATTGGAAAGAGAATTGCGTGCAATCGTTGGAACTTGAAAGACTGATATACTAGTTCAGTTTAGCATTCTGATGTTATTTTGTGAGGTGAGATTGTTCCACTAGGAAGGGATGAGCAGGGGAGGGTTTACTTCCCCATAAATATCACCCCTCCTTCCCTTTTATTACTAATAGGCTTTGGAGGTTGGATAATATGTGACAATTGCACCATTTTGATTGAAAGATGACCAAACCCTTCTTCCTCCTTAAGAACCTCATGTTCCTTCCTAAGTATATTTTTCCTTGCAACTGCCTTGAACCCTGGTTTTGAGGTAAACTTCCCTTTGTTACAAAAAGGTGTGTGAAGAATAACTTCTTCCAAAATAGTGCAACAAGAATGGATTGGAACCAAGGAAAATTTATTCGGTGGCTGCCTCATAAAAACCGTTGGATGTGAGATTTGAAAATTTGCATACCCCTAATAAGAATAACCACCGGATACGAATTTGATGTACTTTTTCTTTCTCATACATCCAACGGTGCATAACTACTAGCCACATTGTGGTGACCTCCTCGAATAATTTATTGGAACCAAAGCCACCCAAAAACCTGGAAAACGGGTGGTGATTGAATAAATAGTTACCTCGTTCTCTTGTTCCTTTTCCCCCTTTTCTTCTCCCTCCTCTCCCTCTCCTCTAGTCCAGAGTGTTCTCTTTATACATCTTATTGACTTTCTTGTTTTTTTAGTGCCTTACAAGATGTCTCGATTTTTGTCCACTCGCTTTACTTATATTTCCCCTATAAACCAAACAAGTGGAAAAAAGAAAGGTTATTTGTCTCCTGGTTGGAACCTAGCTGTTCTTTTCATATATTATGGGTTTCTTTGCTCGTTTATTACTGAGGTGATAGCTGTTGGTGTTGTTCATTTGTTCTTAAATTTTCTTCTGCAAATATAATTGCTTGAAGGTTTTATTTTCTCCTTGATCAGGTGAAGCGTCTGCTCAATGGAGGAATGGATGTGAATGCAATAGCATGGGGCCCCAAATCAAAGGGGTTGACCCCCCTCCACCTTGCTGCCAAGGGTGGACATCTTGAAGTAATGGATGAACTGCTTGAACGTGGTGCCAACATTGATGCTAGAACTAAAGGTGCTTGTGGCTGTAAGTATCATTATCTCTTACGGACTCATTTTCCCTTGGAATTGATTAAATATAGAACTGGAATTGATTTTTATTCATATTTTGTTGAATTTGTCTGTTATTTTTATTGTTAGTGTTAAATCATTGCAAGTGTGTGTTAGCTAGCGAAGGAAAGGGAGAAATAGACTAGTAGGGCAGTTCTCCGGGATTAACTACATAACACTAACTCAATTTTATTTACAAACATCAAATTCAAACACTAAGATTTAATTTTAGAACTATAAGTATAAATGACTAAATTAACTATTTGAAGTTCTAGAAAAGGATCTCTCGAGGAGTGATATTTAATTCAATTCACAAGAAGTTTTTCTAATTTGTACTGTTAAATATGAATTAGATAGCCTATGTCCATTGGAAGCATCTTGAGTGTAGTGCAAACCAAAAATTAGTAGAAGCATCTTGAGTGTAGAGCAAACCAAAAAATTGTGTAAAAACACTTTTGAGAAAATGTAACCCCAAACATACGAGTGTTTTAATTCTAAACTGTTTTTTATTAAAAAAAAATGCTTAAAAAAATGCATTTGGGGTAAAGTTTCATTTTGTCGCAGCTGGACCACAGTCTTGGCATGCTGTCTTGTAAATATTGTGTTCGAGGTGTCATGAATCTTATTTTTCCTTCAACAAAATGTTAGATAAACAACAAGAATTTCTTTTTCTGAAAGTTCATAAATACTAGCAATAGGATGGGTAAGAATATATAAATGTTCAAGCCCTGTAAACTGTAAAGATCCTAAACATTCATTATGTTATGAAACCAGGGACACCTCTGCACAGTGCAGCCAAAGAGAGGAGGAAGGAAGCCGTGAAGTTCCTTGTCGAGAATGGAGCGTTCTTGCCTGATGACATTAATGACTGCAGATTTAATCCTCCACTACACTACTGTCCCGGTCTCGAGTGGGCATACGAGGAGATGAAGCGTCTTCAACACGAAAGTGGTTCGTCCGGAGAGACATCTTGCAGCTCCGAGAGCTGAAAACCCATCCACCCACCCCTTGGTGTTGTTGCTGTTGAGTTTGATTCTGTTTCTATGAAGACTGTGTCTATCTTTAATCTTGCTGTGTTTCAGGTCAGATATGCTCTTTGTTCTATGGAACTACTTTTGAAGTGTGTTGTCAAACCATACTTTGTGTTGTGTGTTTGTTAACATTCGCCAACTATGGATCAATTTGAATTTTCTCTTTCTCTTCTTAATCTTTGCCACTCTAAAAGAAATCAATTTTAGCTGCAAAAGAGAAAAAAGATCATAGCTACTGCAATATACTATTAAAGGCATGTTTTCGAAATCTTAACTGACCTTTGTTATTTCAAAACGTCTATTTTGGTTTCTTTGATTTTAGTTTTCGTCAATTTTAGTCCGTGTACTTTTGAAATGTGATTGTTCTGTCCTTTTTGTTATTTTTTCTCATTTTTTCAGTCACAACAACGCTACATGAAGTAATTTTTTAAAAACGCTACATGAAGTAATTTTTTAAAATACCGGTAGAATATGTTAGAATTAAGGATGAAAATATCTGTCGATATATCTGTAAATCAGAGGGTTCAATATAGGTATTAAAAGTTAATGTATATCTTTGATATTTTTATAAATACTCATGCAAAATATCATCTATTAATTTGTAATATGAATCTAGATACTAATAATAAGATCTATAATTTAGTTTGAAAGTAAGAAGAAATTAATTATTAATTTAAATATTTTTTTTTTAAAGAATTGATTTACAAAAATATCTATAGATATCAATATTTTATGGATATATTCATGACTATATCCGTAAAATTGAAATACCGATATCAAGATATCAATATTTTCTTTTTTAGTTAGAATTTTGCAAATAGAGATCAAATTGAATATTTTGAAACTAAGATGATGTTTTATTCAAAGTGTAGGGATAAAAATAGAATTTAAACCTAAAAATGGTGAACAAACAAACCAAATCTATAGTGAGAGTTGATTTAATTTTTTTTGGTATATTGTTAATTACAATTGATTTTATAAAATTGATTTCCATATAATCATTTTTTTTTTTTTGACAACATGTTGGGGTGGGGAGTAAACCTACTCGTGGTTACTAGACGATAAATCATGCCGTTGAGCAATGCTCTTGGCTCCATATAATCATTTTATTGTTGGCTCCATATAATCATCTTAATGTTTGAATTGAAGTGATTTTTATATGATTAGAAGAAATTTTGAATTATTAAAATTTGGTTTAGCTTCCAAAGTGATTTTAAAACTACTAAACTCCTAAAAATGAAATTATATTTAAGAAATTATTTAACTAAACAATTATTTAAGTATTTAATGAGCAATTATATACTATAATTTTATATATATTTTTTTGAATTAATACCATTATATTTTTTTATTTGTTTTGTTTTAAAATATTCACTTATATGACTACTACATCAAAAAAAAAAAAAAAAAACATACGCAATAAATTTCAAAAATCATATATTTCATCCATCTATAAATGTTGGTACATTATAAAAACATAAACTACATGTTATATGTATTAAAACACAAATTATATAATAAAGATATTAACGAGGCATAATTTTTTTTATAATTTTTCTTACTGCTCTTCTATCCTAGATAAGCTCATTGAAGTATCAATTACTTCAAAAATATTACATTTCGGTATAAATCTCTTGTTCTATATTTAATGAAACATCACAAAGATGATCTAATTGGTACATATCGATCTTCAAATATCCAACTTTGAACAAATTATTTTTTTATTTTTTTTCCCCTCAGAGTATGTATGTCAACATATAATTTAATATTCATGTAAATATATTTTTTTTTTTTTTGAAAGGGTATTCGATTAAACCAACTAAGGGGCCACAAGGGCACAAACGTCATTACAGGCTAACACTAATAACCACTCGGGGAAATTACAATCCCAAAAAATAGAATCGAGAGAGGAAAGCTGTGCTAGGGCGTCTGCAAGGCGATTTTTTTGCCGATTGATCAGGGAGATTGAGATCTTCTTGTTGGTGGTGAGAAAGCTTCGACAATCATCAGCCCAGCATCTTACGCCGTTGATGTACAGAGAGTTGGATGTGAGAGCTTCAACCGCCGAAGCACAGTCGGATTCAACAATCAAATTGTGTAAACCCAAAGAGCAAGCGGTGGAAAGCCCTAAACGGAGAGCTCCCAATTCTGCATGAAGAGGTTTTTGAAAGTAATTTCCTTTCAAAGCATAAGCATGTCGAACCAACCCATCAGAATCCCTAATTACTATTCCAATGCCTGAGGAGTAGTGATGGAGGACCAAGAAGCATCAACATTCATTTTCAGAAACCCAATCGGCGGAGGAGTCCAATGAAGATGAGCATCGCTCTGAGGGCAATTTGTTGTGGGCGATATATCGTTGTTAACAATATTTGGAGATTCATCAAGGTAATTCGTGATCCACAAAATTTTTTCTTCAATGTTGAGAATTTTTTTCCCATAAATAATCAGATTCCTGTCATTCCAGAGGGCCCAACAAATAACACAAGCTAATCTTAAATCCTCTTTACAGGTGGAAGAGGTCCAAAGTGTCCAGTGGTCAGATAGAGGAAGGTGAGCATAATGTTTGAAGAGAAAGGATGGGAGGAGACGAGCCCAAATAGTCTTTGCTCTTGAACAGAACAAGAGGGCATGGGTGATTGATTCAGTAGAGTTTGAGCAAAGAGAACAACAGGTATTACAATCAATCCCTTTTGAATTTAAGACTGCCTTAGTAGGAAGGTATCCTTTAAGAGCTTTCCACATAAAAATCTTGATCTTGTTCTGGATCTTTAAACCCCATAATGCTTTCCATAATTTGCTTGAATTGCTAGGATCAGAGGGACCATCAATATTGCTTAGGGTGAGAGCTAATTTATAGCCACTTTTAACACTGTAGATTCCATCCTTTGAATAATGCCACAACCAATTATCCTCACTACCAATTCGGCTAAGTGGGATGGCACAAATAAAAGGAATATCATTCCTGTGAAACAAATTCGATATCAGGGGTACATTCCAACTTCTATTTTCTAAAATCAAGGAGTCCACAGTGATATTAACTGGACTTGTATGTTTAGGAATAGGGGTAAAAAGGGATTCTCTAGGGATCCATTTGTCCTCAAAAGCAGAGATGTTCAGGCCATTCCCCACCCTTAAACGAATACCTTTTTTTAGGAGGGCCCTACCCCAAATAACACTTCTCCAAAAATATGAGGGAGAGGTACCCAAAGGGGCATTTAGAAAGTCAGTGTTAGGGTGATATTTAGCCTTTAGAGTCTGGGCAGTGAGGCATAAAGGATTAGTTAGGAGTTTCCAAGCCTGCTTAGCTAATAGGGACTGATTAAAAAGCTCTATATCTTTAAAGTTGAGTCCCCCTTGATCTGTTGGTTTGCAGAGACGATCCCATTTGCTCCAATGAATTTTTTTGGAGTTGTTGTTAGACCCCCACCAGAAGCGTGAAATGGCCCTAGTAATATCCAAACAAACCCTCCTTGGGAGCCTGAAGCAGCTCATGACATAGGTGGGAATAGCTTGGGCTATACTTTTAATTAGAACCTCCTTGCCACCAATTGAGAAAAAATTTGCTTTCCAACTTGAAACACATTTCCAGACCTTCTCAGCCACATAGCTTAGATCAACCCCTTTTTTTAGGAGAAACAAGAGGGAACACCAAGATAGCTCCCTAGATCCTTGACTAAACGAACACCAAGAATATTTTGAAGATAATTCTGAAAAGAAGAACAGATTTTATGAGAAATGTATAAAGCTGACTTATTAAAATTAATACATTGGCCTGACGCCCTTTCATAGCTATTAAGAATGTTTTTTAGAGTAATGCAATTGGCAATATTAGCATTAAAAAAGAAGAGGCTATCATCAGCAAATAAAAGATGAGAGATTGGGGGGGCAGACCTTGCAATACTGATACCTGAGAGAAGATTAGAGGCTTGAGCATGGAGGAGGGATTGGGAAAGACCCTCTGAACATAGAAGAAAAAGATAGGGCGAGAGGGGATCACCTTGCCTTAAACCCCGGGTGGGGGTAAAGTGACCCTTAGGATGACCATTAATAATAATAGAAAAGGAGACAGAAGTTAAACAATTCATGATTAATGCTATCCAATTCTTGCTGAAGCCAAGTTTACACATAATATTTTTTAAAAAAACCCATTCCACCCTATCAAAAGCTTTAGACATATCTACCTTGAGAGCCGCAGAGCCCTTTGAACAAGATTTATTTTTCTTTATGTGGTTAATGCATTCATGAGCAAGGATGATATTGTCGGAGATAGCTCTTGAAGAGATAAAGGCAGATTGGAAGGGAGAGATAATTGAATTAAGAATAGGTTTCAATCTATTAGCCAATGTTTTTGAAATGAGCTTATAAGAAACATTGCAAAGACTAATGGGTCTAAAGTCTGACACCATTGATGGATTTTTAATTTTAGGAATTAGAGCAATGTTGGTATGATTTATGGGTTCAATAGGAGCATTGTTATTAAGGATATCAAGGCACTGATCAGTGATGAAATTACCTATAATAGGCCAGTACTTTTGATAAAAAATAGCAGGGAACCCATCTGGGCCAGGAGCTTTTGTAGGGAACATCTGATTTAGGGCTGTAACAATTTCTTCTTTAGAGAAAGGAGCATCTAATCCCTCATTCATATCTTTCGAAACAATAGGTTGGATTTTGTCTAGGATTGCATCCATATCCATTGAACAAGGCCTAGAAGAAGTAAACAAATTAGTAAAATGATTAATAAAAGCAGATTCCATACCTTCGGGGTCTTCATGCCAAATTTTCGATGAATCATAGATTCCTTCAATCAAATTCTTTTTTTTTCGAATAGAAGCTTTCTTATGGAACCATTTAGTGTTACGGTCTCCCCATTTGAGCCATTCCTCCCTTGATCGTTGCTTCCAATAGACTTCTTCTTCACAAAGAAGGTGGTTAAGGTCGTTTTCAATAGCTAGGATCTTGTTAAAATCAGGATGGGGGTAGGCATCATAAGCTGATTGCAAAGCTCTTTTACAAGAAGCAATCTTGGATTTTAAGGATTTAGTCAGAGAGTAGCCCCAAGATTTTAGGTCCATAGAAACATTATGAAGGAAAGAACAAAGATCTTTTTTGTATAACGATTGATGGTGGAGCTGGGTAGCTTTAGAGATGATTGAACGACATTCATCATGGAGAGTCCATTGTTCTTCAAATTTAAAGGAACGATGAAACCTAAGGTTGACGCCGAGGGGAGGCTTATCAGAAGATGAGAGTTCAATGGGCCTATGGTCAGATTCAGACCAACCCAAATGGTTATTAGTTAAAGAATAGAAAAGATCCTCAAAAGCCGGGTTAGCTAAAAAGCGATCAAGTCTAATGAAAGTAGGGGAACGAGATCTCCATCGGTTGGTCCAAGTGAACTTAATCCCTTTAAAACCCAAGTCTTTAACATTACAATCATCTAAGACACTTCTAAAGGAGGCAAGAAGATTGGGGTCACGATGGGCACCACCTTTCTTCTCTGTGTTTGAAAGAATCTCATTGAAGTCACCCCCAATTAGCCATGCCGAGTCATCATCATTATGTAGTCTCCTTAAAAGATCCCAAGAGGTAACACGTCTGTGAGCTTTTGGCTGGCCATAGAACCCTGTGAAGCGCCAAAGCTTGGTTTTCCACAAGATGGATGAATCAATGTGAGATTTAGAGGATGAACGAATAGAAACAGCAACATCACTCGTCCAAAGGAGACATAGACCACCACCTGAACCTTCATTAGAAACAGTAAAAAGATCATTAAAACCACAAGCAATCTTAAGTTTATTCATAGTAGGGGAATCACATCTAGTTTCCGAGAGGAAAACAATGTGAGGTTTGTTCAAACTAAGAGTATCTTTGACAGCTCTGAATGTCCTAGAATTACTCATTCCTTGGACATTCCAGCAAAAGACTTTCATTGGAGAGGGCGAGGTTGTTCATCAACCTCTGCCAAAGTAAAATCAATGATGGATGAGGAGCCAGATAGGGGGGGTCCTGACAATCTTTTGGCTTTTTTTGTAATAGTAACAATAGGATCCTGAAGGCTTTTCCTTTTGTTCTCAAGATAGGGTATGTTAATATCAAGAATAGGATCTACTAATAATGCCTTCTTTTTCCCTTTTCTTTTGTTACTGGAAGGGGAGGGTTGGCTTGAGAAGAGAAAAGGGGGGGGGGGGGGGGAGGGGGGTTGGTTAGTGGATCTGAGATAGAGGGGGGAAGGGGGGAAGGAGTATTATGGATCTTTTCATGACTTGAAGAAGCAGCAAGGTTAGAACAATCTGTTAAAGGGGAGGGAGTTTGAGCCAAAGGTGAGACTGGGGCAGGGGGAATATCAAGAGGAGGAGAGTTTGGTGGAGAAGAGACGGGGGTGTTCTTGTTTTGTGCAGTGATAGGGCGAAAGGTGCCAATCTGTTTTGCAGATGCTCTTGATAAAAGGGGTTGGTAACGAAGGTTAGGACCAAAAGGGTAGGTTTTGGGACTTTTTAGGATTGAATCAGCAAAAATAGCATCACAATTATTAACCAGATGTCCAATTAAACCACAGAAGTAACAAAAGTCTGGGAGACGTTCATAGCGAATTAGTATCCAAGAGTTGGCCTGAGAATCATCTAGTGTGAGTTTGATACCCCTTCTTAGGGGCTTACTGATATTAATAACAACACGAACTCTTAGGCTAACACCCCAGCAGCGACCCATATCATCATCCTCAACAGTAATGAAGGATCCAATTGCATTCCCCAATTCCATGGCCATCATTCTTGTTCTGCATATAATAGGTAGATCAAAAAAGTGAACCCACATGGGAACATTAGTAAAAGACATATCAGAAGGTTTAACCAATGGGTTGGGTTCAACTAAAACAAGTAAGCTTTTGTCAAAGATCCAAGGACCTGAGAGAAGGCTGCGATTGAGATCAGAAATGTTAGAAAAGATAAAAACAAAGAGATTTTTTGAAAGATTATGAACAATAAGATGTGATTGATTCCAAATTTTCCTAAAAGATTGTTGGATTGTATCACTAGTAATAAATCTTTGGCAAAGTAGCTTGCCAATTAAGTGTAGATGGAGATTAATAAGGGAGGGGTTACTGGAAAAAGGTTTGATGGATATAATTGTTTGTTCTTCTTCTTTTGATAAAGACATCTTATTCCATGCTAATATCAGATCTTCTTCTTCCATACAGGGCAAGGCAAGGAGATAGGATCTTGAATGGCAAGAGTTGGTCAAAGAGAGGAAAAAGCTTTTGCAAGGTAGGAATTTTAATGGGGAAAGAACCAAAGACACCCAGCAGCTGTGTTCTTGGGATTCTTTAAAGATTTGGTAAAATCAGATTGTAAAATCCTTCATGAATAGGACCAAGAAGGAGTTTTGTAGGGTAGGAGAATTAAAAGAAAGAAGCAGTAGAGACAAAGACTAACAGAGGGGCTTGAAAGAAGACAGCACCGAGGCGAAGAAACCACACTCAAGGGTGGAGAAACACTCAGAGGACTCGAGGGAAAGCTCTCACTTCTTGGAGATTCTTGGAGGATTTGGGCAATTCCGATCTTCGTTTATCCAAAATAAATTATGTAAATATAATTTGAAAAGTATTTGATATAATATTTATATTAATTTATAAAATTATAATAAACTATTTTAAAATTAACAACTTAAATATAATGTTTAAAAAATTACCAAAATATATAATTAAAAGAATAAAATTTTGAAATATAAAATTGAAAAAAAAATTAAAACACTAAAAGAAAATTGTTGGATTTGAACATGGGTTTAAGGGTAGCAAACCGACACTTCTATCTTACCTTTAACCAACAAAAACAAACACTATAATTAATACAATAAATAAATATATATATCAATTTACATATTTTTAGTTTAAATTAATAATTATTTTAAAAACAAATTTCTCATAATCACTCACCAAAAATCACTTTCTATGTGATTGACTGAGAATCATTCAGAGTGATTTTGGATTATTAAAAAATCAATAATTAAAAAAAAAAAAAAAACATCATAATTTTGATATAGAAGTGATTTTGGACATGTAAAAATGATTTTCATCCTTCCAAACACGTCCTAACTCATCAAAACTATTACAATATATATTCTTTCAAACCCTTGTCCTAGTGTTGAGTTAGGTTTGCATCTATGCTTTGGTTAAGGTTTTTCTTTTAGATTTTTTTTTTTGTAAAAATATTTTAATTAATGTGGGATTGAAGGACACAACCTTATGCCAATTGAGCTATGTTGAGTTTGGAGCTTGGTTTGAACTTTACATCTTAACAAATTGGAAGCTAGGGAGACTATTTCAAATTATAATTTTGTTTTTAAAAAAAACCATAAAACATTTATTGGAGAATTAAGTGGTTTTTATTAAAAAAAAAACGAAATAATTATGGTGTTAATTTTCAAATTTTGACTTTGAATTTTGAAAACATATTTAAAAGTAGATAATAAAATAAAGAAACTTATACATAGAAATAATGTTTAGGCTAAATTATAAAAAAAATACTCCTAAACTTTGATATTTGTTTAAAAAATACCTCTATTTTTTTAAAAGTTGCAATATTACTACTGATTTTCGTTTTAAAAAAATACCTTTGGAGTAGAAAAACCGTTAGAATATTGGATGAAAAAAGTCGACGTGTTTAAATGTCGTTCTTTCAAACTTAATCAAGGCAAGTGTCTTAGTCACCGTCACGTTGTTCTAGTTTACCGCCACTTCGATTTTCGTCTAAAATTTTATCGGATTTATACTTCAAAAGTATTTTTAAGTATTTTTCAAACATTTATGAAATGTTAATATTGCCACCTTTAAAAGGATAAGATTATTTTTTAAATAAAAGCCAAACTTCATGACTATTTTTTTTTTTTTTTAATAATTTAGCTGCTTATAAACTTAATTTTAAAAAATTAAAAATCAAACGAGTATTGAATGGGGTTTAAAAAATGGGTCTATTTAACAAGCAAAGTTTACCCACCTTAATAATAATTTTTCAATGTAAATTTAAGTTGGATTGTATCAAATCATTCTTTTTAATAAAAAGTATTTTAGGGGTTGGTTGTTTTGAATTTATTTTTTAATTTTTGTGTAGTGCCATTCATCATTGATACAATCCACCAATTATAATTCATAGGACACACACGAGGTCATATAATTTAGAGAAAATAAAAGTGATAAAAAAAAATAGTATAAAAGTACATTCACATATATATATATATATATATATATATATATATATATATATATATATATATATAAATAAAGTATGCTAATTATTCTACTATATTATTGAATTAAAAATCTCTCAAGTATTCTCCATTTAAAACTCCACCTTTGATCATGTGCAAGAAAAATGGAAAAAGAGGAACACAACGGATATTTGAAGGAATAAATTAAAGCTTATACATATGCATTATGAAGGGGAGACATCATCATTAATTGTTTTATTTTTGTTTTAAATGAATTAAATTCTGCCGATAACAACATAGCTCAACACCACGATGTATTATGTTATATTTAAGGTTTAAACTTTGTGAAACATTAATTTGTATTATGTTATATTTGGGGTTTAAATTTTGTAAAACATTAATTTTTTTTTCTTCCACTTCTTTTTTGTGATTGTCATTGGATACATGATTAAATTTGTCAATAAAAGAGTTTTTTAAACGAAGGGATGTGCTATTGTTCTTAAATGAGAGAATATTTATTATTTATTTTTATCATTTGAATGAGTAGTGTAACACAATTACAATATGGTTGAAGTTGATTGTTTCATCAAACCCTTGTAAATGTCAAGTTGAAGTTAAATCTGATTGTTTGGAAGTGTGCAATCTGCTGAATAGAGTTGGAAAAGATCTTACCAAAATCAATAGCTTTATTGTTGAGACGGTAGCACTCAAACATGTCATAGGAGCAGTCTCCTTCATCCACACGAAACGAAGGGCGAATGCTTTGGCTCATCACGTGGCCCATAATGCCATGAAATTCGAGGTGACAAGCTTGTGGTAGGATCTTGTTCCCACTAGTTTTGATCTTTTTTTGAATCTTGGTAGCGCAAGGAACTCTTTTGGTTAAGTTATGTATTTTGTTTTAAAGAAATAAAGAATACTCCAAAACTAGTAACTAGAGTCGTCTAATAGATCCTTGATTTTTTCAATTCTTTGTCCAATAAGTCTCTGATTTTTTAATTTTGTGTCTAATAAGTCCTTGACCTATTCGATCTTTCTTAAAATTTACGGACCTACTGATACAAAATTGGAAGTTTAGGAACCTATTAGACATAAAATTCAATTTTATATCAATAGATCGGTTAATTTTTTAAATTTTTGAATATATATTAGCAACCTATTAAACATTTTTTAAAAATTTAGAAACTTATTAAATACATTTAAAAGTTCAAGAATTCATTAAACATTTTTTTTTAAATTTAGAGATGATATACACGTAAAAAAAACTAAACTTGTAATTTAAACTTTGGTTCATTAATGATTCATTTAAATTAAGTATAAGTTAAACATACAACCATTTCATTATTTAGCACAAAAAAAAGGTAAGATTAGAGAAGAAAAACTAAGGGAGTGTTTGGCCCAATGAGTCGTGGAGATGAAGCTGTTTAGTCTGGAGAGTTCTAAAGTATGTGTGTTTGGGGCAGGAAGTTATTTAGTCTCGAGTTCTGAAATCTGTGGTGTGTTGGGGGCAGGAAGTTGCTGAACCTAGAGTTCTGAAGTCTGAGTTTATTTTAGCTGCTTTCATTTGCACATTTTTTTTTTACAAACTTTCAAAATTTTCTTATTAAATACTTATTCCAATTCCAATAAATTCTAAAAATGATTTTGTTTTTTATTTTATCTATCCTAAAAAAAAAAAAAAAAAAAAAAAAAAAAAAAAAAAAAAAAAAAAAAAAAAAAAAAAAAAAAAAAAAAAAAAAAAAAAAATCGAAAGACAACCAAAAATAATTTTGAGCCCTTACATTATTTTTTCACATTGATTATATATATATATTTCCATTTTTGTTAGGACCCACATTTACTTTTATGACTTCTAGATTTTTTTGTTTTTATTAATGTAGGTATATTTTACAAAATTCTCTAAAGAGAAAAAAAAGAATACATAATATAGTTTTCCGACATATGTGTTAAACACATCTATCTCCGCTTCCAGCCTCTTAAACTTGTCATTCCATCTGAATCCACTACACCTGAAAACCAGCATCTCAACAATGACGGTTTATTTTAGCTATTTTTTTGTACAATTTTTTCTATAATTTTCCATATTTTTATTGTTGAAGACTTCTTTCAATAAATTTAAAGAATACAATTTTTGTTTTTTATTTTATGTATCATTCAGAAATTTCTTTGAAGATAAAAAAAAATAATTTAGACCATAATACTTCACATTCTTTTTTCAATATCACTCACATTAGTTATTCATTTTATTTGGATAGTATTGAAATAAAAGAGAGTCGTACAATAGTGTGTTAAATATTACATGTGAATTTGAAAGATTTTAATCCATTAGAAACGGATCCAAATAAGCTGATGTTTTTATTTCTCTCAATTGTAAGAATACTACATTTTGAATTTGGTTTAAGTACCAATTTTGATTCAACAATCTAATTTATATTTAAAATAATAAAAAATAGTTTGAATTGCATTTTTAGTCCTTTTACACATTTTTTTTAAATTACGTTTTTTTTAAATAATTAAAAATATTGTGGGAGAGAGATAATGAAGGAAAGAGAGAAATATGCTGTTTTGGAAAACGGGACAAAGTTGAATAGTAATTATTGTAGAAGTCTCGGGAGTTGAATAGTAATTACTGTTGAAGTCTAAGGAGTTAATATTTTTTATCCGAGTTCAACAAGTCCGTAGATCGAACGGGGATAAAATTTTACTCCAACTCCTTGGGCCAAACACCCGTTGAAAGGCTTAACTTCAATTATGAATTGCAACATGGAAAAGAAGAAAGAGCATATAGATTTGACCAAAAGTGCACACACAACAAGAAGGTAGGTGTAAAGGATAAGGCAATTTGGCCATTATTTCTCCAACCAAAATATGTATATTATTTTGTGAAGTACATAGGCCCAATTTGCTTGTACGTTTGCAGACAAGCTTCATTTATCCAAGCAAACTTCACATTTCGAATCTTAATCATTTTTCTCCTTAATCAATTTAAGTACCTCCCCAAATCATCCACTTGCCAACCATGTGAAATTAATTATTCTTTTTTTTTATATGTTATTATTGAATGAAAACTTCTTTTTATGATGAGTTTTCGTCCTACAAGTCATTGTATAAGATTTGTGACTCTTTGGAGATTTGAGGTATTTTATTGTGAAAGTTATTATAGATATGCTCTACTACTTTCTTTTGGTAGCTTTTTATGATGATAGTTTCTTTTGAGAGCATTTTAAGATTAATCGTGTCCTTTTTTATAAAATTGTTATCTTTATAAATATGGTAAGGACTGGTTGCACAAACAACAATCATACACAAAATAATGACAAATTTAACAAAATTTAAAACATTTTACAAATATGGCAAAAAATCAGTGATTATCACTAATAGACTGTCATCGTTGATATATGACTATCAATGATAGACTACTATCAGTGATAGTCACTGACAAAATTCTATAAAAAACTGAGGTGATAGATTACTATCAGCGATATATCCTACTATCAGTAATAAAAAATTGTCATATTTGTAAATTTATTAAAAAAATACTATATTTTTAATTATTTTACTCTAAATTGACACCGGTTACAATTTCTCATATAAATAATCATTTAGAAAAGAAAATAATAATAATAATATACAACCCTTCACATGATTTTTATACATAATTCATATTCTTTCTTTTCGTGTAGAGTCGGTTAATTACGAGAATATTATTAATATATATATATATATTTTTTTTTGACATGTTTATTGTCGATCTTGTAGAAGAAGAATATCATTTTGTATGTCACAAAACAACTAAAATCCAACTACAAATTTTAATATTAAAATTTGTCTAGAGAGTGAAACATTGATTTATATTTCAATCTACCTCATGTCTTTTATTTTTTGAGATGTACCTCTATAATTTACACTTTTTATCATAGAATTTTAATATATCCATACTTGGCTTTAATTGCTTATTCATGTAGTACTTATGCATGGAAGTAGGCAAAATTGACAATAATATATAGATATAACAAAAACCTTAATTAATAAAAAAAAAATAATATATTGGCTTGACCTCTCCATGCCTATTATAGACTTTAGAGGTGTCAAATAACTTCATGAATTAGGTTTGGGTAACTCGAGATTAAGAATATAAGTTTATAAGTTTATGTTTGATATATGTGTGAGTTTTGTTTGTTGAGGATCCCACATCGAAAAGATGAAGGGACCTCACTCACAATATAACATACATGAGCTACTCCTCTTATTATCAATTGATTTTAAGATGAAACTTCGTGATGTTTAATATGGTATCAGAGCCCAGGATCCCACACTGGAAAGATGAAGGACTCCTACTATTACCAATTAAATTTCTCATAAATAGACCAGGATCAACACAAACATAGCTCAAGATTTAAATTTTCATAACTTTTATTATATATATATATATATATATATATATATATATTATTTTAGTATTTATATATAAATGACACGTTGGGTTTATAAAAGTGAGACTATATCTTTTAATGGAATAATGATGCCTAACACACGTGGTGTCACAACAACCATATGAAAATGCTTAACATGAAATGATTGATACAGATTATTATTGACAAATTAAATATTAAACTTGCTTCCATAATGTAGTTAGTGTTCATCAAGTCTCTCACTTGTATAATTGTTGATATATACACACATATCATTGGATTATTTACTTTTAAAGTATTGGTCATTAAAATTATTAAAAAAAGATTGATTATTAATTTCTATACCTTAACCTTAATTAAGTTTAATTTATAGATGTTTAAAGTCAACTTCCTGGCATGACATTTTATTTTAAGAACTTAGAATGTGTCATATGGGTTGCAAACTATAAGTTTGAATTGTCCAATTGAATATGACTCAATTCGTTATCAGAAGTTGGAATAACCTAATCCAATTGTTGTTGAACTATTTTTTATTTCTTGTGTTATGTTTTAAGACATTTATCTCTTGATTGATCAAGTCACACTGGTTAATCGGAAAAAAAAAATTATATGGTTAATGTTGTTTTAGTGCTAAGTTAAGCATAGATGAGAGCCCTCCCTCCTAATCTCTAGATTTTATACAATATCATAAAAGAAAGTTGTTATTTTTATTCAAGTGGTTAAATTATAAATTGTCTCGAAACTTTCAGTTGGAAGACTTTTCTCAACTATTGTACTCAATTGAAAAACTTTTCTCTAGTCTTTGCTCTTTTTTTTATATATGAAGTATCACATTTTCCAAAAAAAAAGTCCCTTAACTTTGAAATAAAAAAATTATTTCAAATAGATCTCTAAATTTTAAAAAATGTGTCTAATAAATCTTTCAACTTTTAATTTACCTATTTGACATTTTAAAATTATTTCATGAAGCTATTGAGTTCAAAATTGAAAGCTTAGTGTTTTGTTTTTTTTTTAAAGAGAAAACTTAATGTCTTATTAGACCCAAGATTCAATTTTATGTCTAATAGATTCGTTAATTTTGAAAAACGTTAAATATATGCTAGCGACCTATTAGATACATTATTGAAAGTTCACATATTTATTTGATATTTTAAAGTTTATAGACCTAAAATTAAAAATGCAGCTAAATGTTGTAGGGTCGGACAGTCTGTTCCGTGAGAATAGTCGAGGTGCGCGTAAGCTGACTCGAACACTCACGAATATAAAAAAAAAATTAAAAATTTAATAATTTATTAAATACTTTTTAAGTTAAAAAATTATATTAGGCACAAACATGAAAATGCATCCCGTTAATTTATTAGAGCGCAGATCTCATATTAATGAAAGTTTATAACACTTGTCTTATTATTAGGAAACTTTTCTTAATGATAATAGCTCAAACTAAATACAAAGCAGTCCAATTAGGCCATTAATAAAACACGTGATTTAGAATAATATATGTTTTTAGATGACAATAATAATAGTTAAAGTTAAAATGAGCGTAGTTGAACAATAATTAATAATATATTATTTTTATTTTAGGGCTGGTTGTACAAATAGCAATCAGGCCCAAACTAATTGCAAATTTAACAAACTTTAAAATGTTTTGCAAATATGGCAAAAAAACCCGTTTCTATCACTGATAGACTTTATTATATCACTGATAGACTTCTATCAGTGATAGACTATTATCTCTGATAGACTATTATCACTGACAAAAATCTATAAAAAGTTGAGGTGATCAGCGATAGACTTCTATCCGTCATAAGATATCAGCGATAGAAATTGATATATCCGCAAAATTTTTAAAAACATGCTATATTTGCAAACAATAAATCTTAAATTGTCATTTACTACCATTTCCCTTTATTTTATTTTTAGTAAAAACGATATTAGAAAATGAAATTATCATACTCATCTCGTATATTTAGTTATATAATAAAAAAGCAAAGAAAAAAATAAAGTAAACTGATCCAAAAAAGGTGTAGAGTTACTTTTCCCAGGTAGTGGATAACAACATTGAAGAAGCTTTAATGGAGCTGGCTGTAATGATTACAAAAGTGCTTCTCTTTGGCTCCATATTTCTATAAATACCTTGTTTTTCTCCAACCCTAACCTCACTCCCAACTCTCCCACTTGTATTAAACATCATCATCAACCTCTGGTTTATAATTAAGCTCTTAATTAATTCCATCAACAATGCCTTCCATGCTGCTAATTAAGACCTCCATTCTCATCTTCCTCATCTTCACTTCATCTAATTCAGGTAATTCTGTGTTTAGGGTTAATGAGAGTACCTAGCCATTGCAAAACCTTCTTTCCTTTCTTTTTCTTTGTGTTTAATTAAGAGTTAAAATATTTGTTTTTTTTAGGTAGATTTAAATTATTTGTTGATGAATTACCATAAGAGAAAGATAACACTAAAGAAATTTGAATTTAAGATTTTGGGTCAATGTTATGTTAAATCACTGTTAAATTAAACCCAGCTTACGTCCACATTGAAATATCATATTTTAATTTCACTCATAATATTGAGCATCATTTATTTATATATATATATATAGATATATTTTTTATAATGTATTGATGTTCCATTGCGCAGGAGGAGCTCATGGCCTGAGCCTAAAGAAGAGTTTAAAGGACGAACCAAACCCTCGTGGTCAGGTATAAAACATACACTACAAACATTTTATTCGTGTGCGTATGCGAATGTGAACCAAACCCGTGTGGTCAGTACAAAACACGAGATTTTTGTACGGATGACTCCTTTGGAGAGCGTAAGATTTTTTGACCCAATTTTTTAAAATTTATATGTTATTTGACTTTCTCGTGATACGCAAGCCCACAAAATCGGGAGTAACTCTTCGCTGAACACGATCACGAGGAGACAACTATAGTGCCCTCATGCTCAACGAAAGGTAGGAACGACTTTTCACATGGAGGGAGCTTGTCGATCACGAGAGAAGATAAAAAAACATAATTTTTTTAGAAGAGGTCAAAAAAACCTTAGGCAGCGGGAGTCATCAGTACAAAAATCTTACATATTAGACATTATGGAATTCCATCTTAAAACCAATTGGTGATAGGAGGGGTAGTCCATGTATGTTATATTGTGAGTGAGGTCCCTTCATTTTTTCGATGTGAGATTCTCAACATGCCCCTCAATCATGCCTCTTTGGGTTCACCATCTTCGGTTGGATATCATTTTTGGACCGAATACTCGTTTAGGTTTTGTGGGCTCTGATACCATATTAGACAACATGGGTTCCATCCTAAAACCAATTGGATCAAAGATGACGTGTGCATGTGCGAATGTGAACCGTTTTTCTTCTGCAAAATATTTTCACATAAAATATATATATAAGGAAAGTGCAAAGTATCATCTTCGTATAATTGATTGAATCAGAGATAAGTAAAAAAAATTCATAAATTTACAGAATTATTCTCTGTTTAAAAGTTGCAGTACTGTTGTTAATTTGCAGAGAATTGTGAAAGAAAAAGTGATGAGAAAGATTTTAGGATTGGAAGAAGCAATATTGATGGACTATCATGAACCAAGTGCTAACCCAAGTCACGAGCCAAGAAAAGGAAGCCCTGGAGGTCGACCATAAGCATCAATCCATGAATATTATTATAAAATAATAATGCTGTTCAAAGAGCAATACCATAAATAAAGTTTATGTCATTTTTGAAGTTCAGTGCATATATTAAATAAAAATACAAGATTATGTTATACATGTTGATTTGCACGACTTTTAAATAATAATATTAGACCAATCTTTTAATGTTGTAACTTTTTTGGAATATTATATTAAATAAAAAGGAAAGATTCAAATCTACCCTAGTGCCTTTTATCTAGAGTTCTTCTAAGTGCCTGTCAAGGGATTCCGCGTCCTTCATCGGGTGGTGCTTTTGTGTGGAATGTGCTACCAGAAATCAGATATGAAGCTCTCGCCTTACCAACGAATTGATCCTTTATCATCTTCGAGACGATATACTTGGTAAAGAGACCTGACAGATTTCTAGACTTCGAGTTCGACTGCCAACGACGATGAAGGAGAATAAAGAAGGAGTAGGAACTTGTCTTGTATAGGTTGGGCTCCGCTTGAAGAAGCGAGCCCAACGCAGAGAAAAGCCATTGCTAGCTAGCTAGCCCTCCTAAAAAATTCTTCCGACAAGAATGCTGCTTGAACATTGTAAGACATTGAACCGTCTTGCTCTTGTGAACACTGATCATAAGTGGCAAAAGCCGCTGGAATCCTCCGGGTGCCCTTAACTCTAAGTTTCTGTCCGGACGAATTGATATTAGGACTCCGAAAACTAAGGTAGCCACCTTAATATCAAGGATGCTCACTCCAATATCATGAACGCAAAAAGAAGTACTAATATTTAATCATTTGAACTATGTTCGAGTGGACAACGTTATTAAATCTTCAATAACAATAAAAAAAATTGATGGTCGAACACAACAAAAACCTTCACATGATCGTAACAAGAATTAGGAACCACTATTAATAAGAATATATTTCTAATTTCATGGGTTTACTATTTAAAAACCATTATTAATAAGAATTAGAAAGCACAGAGTAAGAAGGGGGAGTTGTCATTTATATATTGTCAAAGTGAGCATAGCTTAACTTATTCAGAGTTGTCATTTATATATTACCAAAGTGAGCATAGCTTAACTGGTTTATAAACATTTGCTATTAACCTCCAGAGATTAGAGGTTGGATTCTCGACCATGTTGAACTAAAAAATATATATATTTTTTTTTTATGAATCTAATTTACAATGCATATAGCATGATTATGCATGAAGATTACTTGATTAAAGTTTTGATTTACAAGCCCCATGTTAACGGTTTCAATATATCCAATATCCATCGCCCAACACTGTGAAAATTAATACTTTATTAGTGTGAGAAAAACAATAGGTTAGTACTTTTGGTAAAACTACTTTAGGTTTTATCCATTCAATTTCTCAAAAATATTTTATTGGTTGTTTTAGTAATTCAATGACAATGTTCATAATCTAAAGTGTGAGTATAACTCAACGATAATTGATATGTACTACTGTCTTTGAGAGTGGATATTCAATCCTATATATCACATATGCAGTAGTGAGGGTTTAAACTCAGGTTGGATCACCCACTCGAGAAAATAGAGATATTTTAATTGATGAGCTATATGCTTATGTTGATGGGTATTTATTTATTTTTCAATCAACAATTTACATGTTTCCAATATTAGAAGTATATTGTGCTTAACTAATTTCAAATTTTCTTAATGAGACATAAGTTGACTCAACTAATTAAGTTATTATTTTTTCAACTAAAAGATCAAAAATTTGAATCTCAAACCACACTTTATATAACTTCTTTTCTTTAGTCTATGCTTATATTGGCAAAAGAAAAAAAGCTAAATTTGGAACATTGTTTTAGAGATTTATTGACTTAATTGATTGAAATTTCAATGGTTAATTAGTTTATTTATGGTCATTGTTTGAAATTTATGTTTAATAGTTTAATTAAGAATAAAATTGTTGAAGATAGCTCAATAAGGATACATACTAATTTTCTTGAAGTTGAAAGTTCAAATCTTCATACTTCAATTATCTACTAAAAAAAGATAAAATAAAATAAATAAATAAATAGATGGAATTGAAACCTATAATCTACTAAAACAGATAAAATAAAATAAATAAATAGATGGAATTGAAACCTATAAATTTTGGAAGGGTTGCTAATATCGCTTAGCCAAAAAGGTTAAAGATTGAATGCGTTTTTACCATCTATGTACTTGAGTTTAGCTGCGCAATTCCATTATTTTCACACATAAAAAGGAGACTTTTGTGTGAATATATAGGGAAAAAATGGTAAGAGTCAATTTAGAATAAAATAATTAAAAATATAGTACATTTTAATTTTAATTTTAATTTTAATTTTAATTTTTTTTTTTTTTTTTTTTTTTTTTTTTTTTTTTTTTTTTTTTTTTTGAGATATGACAATTTCTATCATATAGTCTATCGTTAATAATAGTCTATCACCTCAGTTTTTTATAGAATTTTAGTCTATCACTGATAGTAGTCTATCAGTGATAGTCATATATCAACGATAGCTTCTATCAGTGACAGCCACTGATTTTTTGCCATATTTGCAAAATGTTTTAAATTTTGCTAAATTTGTAATTATTTTGGGCCTGATTGCTGTTTGTGCAACCAACCATATATATATATATATTTTGACAACATGTGAGATGGAGATCGAATTTAAGACTTCATCGTCACTAATTTATACATGACAGTTGAACTATGCTCTTGTTGGCTTGTGTGAAGAAATATTATTCATTCAACTGAAGAAACAATAATCAAAACATTGAATGAATTACAAACTATGTAATATTTAATTAATCGTTTGAACTCAATGTTATATATGCGATTTTTTTATTGGAGAAAGTTCACACCAAATACTTAGATAGTACTATTAATTATATGGCAGTATTTTAAATATCTAGTCTTGAGAAAAACAAAATTGTACATACATCCATGAAACATAATAATTAGAGGGCAAAAACTCAATTTACACCCTTAAATTTTTTAACTTGTATCAATTAAAACCCTTAAACTTGTAATTGTATCAATTTAAATTTTGAACTTTTATAGATATGTTAATTTACACCATAATCTCTTAAAAAAAATGTTAGTATTCACACGTATGAAGACTTATATAATTTATCAATTAAACTCCTAAACTTTCATACAATTGATTCACTTGTGAAAGTTTAAGGGTTTAATTGCTAAAATTATAACTCTCCACGTGTTTAAATTAATGTTTTTCAAATAAAATCTAACAGAAGGTCTGTTAATTGATACACTTCTAAAAATTTCAAATTTTAATTGATACAATTATTAGTTTATGATTTTAATTGATACAATCCTAAATTTTCAGGTATACATAATTAAAGGAGTTAAAATAACAGTATGTCAATCTAACTATTAAATAAGAAATTGGATGGAAGGTGTTAATTATAGGAGTCTTCCAACAACTCAACTGATAAAGTATGACTAATTAAGATACAACTCTGTTTTGTTAAAGTATTGATATAATTAACTTCATCGTAACCCATCAACTTAATCTTTTGGGTTGATGGGTGATTTTATGGTATCAGAGTCGGAGGTCCTGTTGAAAGAACTCTATAGAGGATCTCAGCGCAAGTTCACTGGATCGAATACAAGGACCTCTGATTTCTGGCCATTTTGGGGAGGAGTGCAATTTGATCCCAGGACGCTTTGAATCGTGGGCCGTGATCACTGAACCCCTATTACAGAGGAGGATGCTCACCGGTGGCATCATCCACCTTTGCACTCTTTTCAAGCTGAACTCAAATGCAACATTTATTGACACTTCGATAGACATGTGATCGATTGTTAGAAACCCTTAAGACAAAACGATGCTGGCAGTGGATGCCTTCCACGACATGGACGGATCAGACGAACTAACAGAAGCTCCTACCCTCTATGAGGGATGCTCCAAGGCCTTAGAAGCAGGTATCCATCCCATTCGGGTTGAAGTTGATTCTTTGATCCTATGGAAGTTGTTGACGGAAAAAGATCGATATTGAAACGAAACATAAGCTTTTATGGATGTCATTCTATCACACATCATCGCGGTTGGCCTCATATCTAGGTTCCTCCTCGTAAATGGAAAGTCAAACTTTACATTTCATACTTTAGTTAACCATGCTAGACATTACAAGCTCTCTCAAATTTGGGTAGAAGAACACTCGCGCCATGGGTAGAAGAACACCGATACGGTTTGTTATTCTAGGGGATTTACACTGCCTTCTTAGTTAAAAAAAAAAAAAAAATATTTGTTCGAACTCCTATAATGTCATTTTCTCCTTATATAATATTGATTGAGTGTAATCTTAATTTTTTGGGTTGATTGGTGATTTAACCCGCTTCATTTTAAAGATTTGAGAAAGAAAGAAAGAAAAATTGAATGGAAAGGATAATTAAGCTAACCACTACCTCTCTTTTATAATTGTCCCACCATGAGTAAGGGCTCTAAATATATATGCTTGAAATTTGCACATTAAGATCACAATTATAAAATTCATGTATAATATATATATATAGTTAAAAAAGTATGGCCTCTAATTTAATTAAAGTGATGTGGATGATTAATACAAACCCACATGCCAAAACCATCATTGAAGGGAAGGCCAAAGGCCATGGCCGTACGAACTCCACACTCAAAAGTGCAACAAAAAAAACTCAAAAAAGAGGAACCAAATTGGTGTTTGAAGGGATAAAGCTATTCATGCATTATGAATAGGAGACATCATCATTATTCATTGTTTTCTATTAATTAAACTAATCAAGATTATTATTCTTTCCCACGTAATTGCCTTTGTTTAATTTTTAATTAATTTAACTTCTTAGCTTGGAAAAGTTTGTGTATGTATCGAATCATGATATGAAAGTTTGAATTACTTAATTTGTAAGATATACAAATTAAACAACCTTCGAGTCCAAGCTATGTGATCTCTATTGAGGATTCCACATCGGAAAGATGAAAGGACCTCACTCACAATATAACATACATGAGTTACTTCTCTTATAACCAATTAGTTTTAGGATGGAACTCCATGATGTCTAATATGGTATCCAAGATGGTGAGCCCAAAGAGAAAAAAGACGGCACCATCTTGAGAGGCATGTGAACATGGTTGCTCATCATCTTGCCCAACTAATTGTTGGCTCCATAACTCTGTTATATTTTGTTAGAATACTTTGAATCTGTTATAACCCTGTATGACTGGTTCGATACCGAGTCTGAATTGAATTTTACTTATTTTGTAATTCTTTCATATTCGTAATAATATTGTTCTCTCCCTTCTGCCCGTGGACGTAGCTAACACGACGTTAGTGAACTACGTAAATTTGTATCAACTCATTTTGTTTTTTTTGTTATTCGATTTATCGTAACATATTTGTCTTAAAAAAAAAAGTATTCGAGTCTAGTTGTAATTCATATTAATAGTTCTCATTTTGAGTTTTTATCAACTAAATTAACAATCAAGTTTGAATGTAATTAGATGGTTAAATTTAAATTTATTTATCAAATAAAAGTATTTGAGTCTAGTTGTAATTTATGTTCTAGATGTGGTTATATTTCTTCTCTACCTGTGTTTTTGTGTTCTTTTATATGATGATAATTTTGGTGAGAATTCGAATATTTAGGGCCCGTTTGGTAACGTTCCTGTTTCTTGTTCCCTGTTTCCCGTTTCTCGTTCCCTGTTTCTTGTTTCCTGTTTTTTTAGAACAAGAAACAGAAACATGTTTGATAACTACTCCTGTTTCTTGTTTCTTGAAAAAAAAGAAACAGAAACACATACTTGTTTGATAACGTTTCTTGTTTCTTGTTTCTTGAAAAAAAAAATAGAAATATCGTCATGTTTGATAATTTTTTTTTTGTTAATTTTTTTTTTCTTTTTTTTCTTTTCTCTTTATGTTTTTTTTTAATTTTTTATAGTTTAAATAAAATTTAGTATACATAATATAAAAAAGATATAACATGCATTAAAAAATAAATAAAAAAAAAAATAAAAAATAAATTGCAATTTGATTTGATATATGTTTTTGTGTGTTGATAAGGAGACGTTTATTTAAGAATAGGGAAACGAGTCTCCAACACGCCAAAACAACGTTCAATAACATTTTGCAGTGAAAAAATTTCGATAGTTAAACATTTTTCCCTACCTCGAGGATGATGTCTTCCTTGCTCTAAAATCTCGAAGTCGTTGTCATTCGTCATTGTTTGTTATGGGTCATGTTTTAAATTTTCGTTGACATGTAGACATTTCTACGTGTCAATGAGCTCAATATCGACATGAGAGGTGAATCGACATTTCAATTATATTATAGATAAATTTATCTTATATAACTAAAATATCACTATTTGTGAATCTAATATTTAATAGTGGGAAATTTAAACTGATTTAAAAATATTGAAATGCTAATTTGCAAAGTTTAAAGTGTCCTAACATATGCCAAACCGAGCATAGCTCAATTGGCATAGGGTTGAGCCGGTGACCAAAAGGTCATGGGTTCAATCCCCGCATTAATTAAACTACCGTTGCAAAAAAAAAAGTGTCCTAACATAAAAAATAATAATTTTTTTTTTTACAATTAATAAATAAATATTTTAATGTATTTAAAAAAAAGATATAACAAATTTAATAAATAAATATAATAAATATTTTTATGTATTTAAATAAAATAAAAAGTAATTAGTAATGTATCCTAAAAAAAAATAGCAAAATTTAAAATTAAAATAATAGATAAAAAAAAACATTGCATAATTAAGAAAGAAAAAAAAGAAAAGAAAAAAAAAAGTGTTATAATGAGGATTTAAAGCCAGGACCTCATAGGTGAGGAGTTTATTTGGGTGCTTCTCTTGCCAATGAACCAACACTAATTTATAATCATTTTGGGAACAAATTAATATAAAGAGAAACGGAACTGGGAGAAACACCTTTTTGAAGTTTCTCAAATTTTACCTTTTTTTTTAGAAACGTTTCTCAAAATTTAGAAACAAGAAACGGGAATAGTTATCAAACAAGTCCGTTTCTTAAAAAATGAGAAACAGGAACAAGAAACAGGAAACAGGAACGTTATCAAACAAGCCCTTAAGGGCTCATTTAGTAATGATTTCATTTTAATTTTAATTTTTTAAGATTGTGCATGACAACCCACGTAATTTCTTTGCTTTAATTCACCCTTCCCAAAAACATTTTTGATTCTCGCCAAATTTCCAAAAAAAATAAAAACAAAAATTTAAGGGCCCGTTTGGTAACGTTCCTGTTTCTTGTTCCCTGTTTCCCGTTTCTCGTTCCCTGTTTCTTGTTCCCTGTTTTTTTAGAACAAGAAACAGAAACATGTTTGATAACTACTCCTGTTTCTTGTTTCTTGAAAAAAAAGAAACAGAAACACATACTTGTTTGATAACGTTTCTTGTTTCTTGTTTCTTGAAAAAAAAAAAAAAATAGAAATATCGTCATGTTTGATAATTTTTTTTTTTGTTAATTTTTTTTTTTTTTTTCTCTTTATGTTTTATTTTTTATTTTTTATAGTTTAAATAAAATTTAGTATACATAATATAAAAAAGATATAACATGCATTAAAAAATAAATAAATAAAAAAATAAAAAATAAATAGCAATTTGATTTGATTTGGTATATGTTTTTGTGTGTTGATAAGGAGACGTTTATTTAAGAATAGGGAAACGAGTCTCCAACACGCCAAAACAACGTTCAATAACATTTTGGAGTGAAAAAATTTCGATAGTTAAACATTTTTCCCTACCTCGAGGATGATGTCTTCCTTGCTCTAAAATCTCGAAGTCGTTGTCATTCGTCATTGTTTGTTATGGGTCATGTTTTAAATTTTCGTTGACATGTAGACATTTCTACGTGTCAATGAGCTCAATATCGACATGAGAGGTGAATCGACATTTCAATTATATTATAGATAAATTTATCTTATATAACTAAAATATCACTATTTGTGAATCTAATATTTAATAGTGGGAAATTTAAACTGATTTAAAAATATTGAAATGCTAATTTGCAAAGTTTAAAGTGTCGTAACATAAAAAATAATAATATTTTTTTTTTTTACAATTAATAAATAAATATTTTAATGTATTTAAAAAAAAGATATAACAAATTTAATAAATAAATATAATAAATATTTTTATGTATTTAAATAAAATAAAAAGTAATTAGTAATGTATCCTAAAAAAAAAATAGCAAAATTTAAAATTAAAATAATAGATAAAAAAAAAAAACATTGCATAATTAAGAAAGAAAAAAACAAGTGTTATAATGTGGATTTGAAGCCAGGACCTCATAGGTGAGGAGTTTATTTGGGTGCTTCTCTTGCCAATGAACCAACACTAATTTATCATCATTTTGGGAACAGATTAATATAAAGAGAAACGGAACTGGGAGAAACACCTTTTTGAAGTTTCTCAAATTTTACCTTTTTTTTAGAAACGTTTCTCAAAATTTAGAAACAAGAAACGGGAATAGTTATCAAACAAGTCCGTTTCTTAAAAAATGAGAAACAGGAACAAGAAACAGGAAACGGGAACGTTACCAAACAAGCCCTAAACTTTTGGACTTTTTTAATAAATAATAATACTTTTAACAAATAATTATAAAAATATGATAATTTTGAAACTAATATGATAATTCGTATATTATGATCACACAAGTCTTGAGATAAATTGCGTCTTTAGTTGTGAGTATGGCGTAAATCATATACCATTATCACAATCTATGTTTTAACGCACAATGCACAGATTGTGAGATGCAGCGAATAGATTCACGAAAAAAAAAAAAAAAAAAAAGCTAAAGAAGATTCAACAATTTTCGAAGATAAATCATGAAATTATATGAAAAAAAAATAAATAAAGCTCAATTGGTATAGTCATGAGTTCATTCACCGCATTAATTAAAATATTTTTTTAAAAAAAAAAAAAAATCAAATCTCCTCAAAGATGTAGTAATTCACAAAGCTGATCTATATTTTAAAAATATGAAGAAATCGGGTTTCATCGGTGGCCTCCGCCGCAGCTTCGCCTTCTTCATTCCCCCTTTTGGAATTTGAAATTTCAAGTTTCTCGTACTTTTTGTTGTTTTTGTGATGTGGGAAGTTTAATTTGCAGGAGGGACAGAACGGAGACAAATCTTCGACTTCCGCAAATAAATTTCTCGTATTCATTATTTTTTTCTTTCTTCTACATCAAACTCTTGTGCAAATTTACGTCATACTTGCGATCGAAGACCACGATTTACTTAAGACTCGTGACTATGGTACACGAATTATCATATTCATAACCTATACGATTTAAATACTATATTTTTGCAAATAGTTTCAAACCTACTCAATTTGAAAAAAAAAGTTGAGGATGAACAATATATATTTTTTTTAAAACAAGAGAGCTAAAAGTAAATGATGATTAACAAATAAAATGTGACAACCTCACTTTTCTTTTAGCTTAACAAATAATATGGTTTATTTTAATATTAAAATTAGACTATGGTTATTGTAATATTTAAATTAGACTATGTTAGGGATTTAAAATTGAAGACTTTTTTTATTATGATATTTTATAGGTAGGATATTTTATAATTTTTGAACTTTTAGAAATTAAGGTGACTATGATATTAGAAATTGCTTTTATTAGGATTTAAATTTTCAAATTTTAAACCCAACGCATTTGAAGAAAAAACAATTGGTTGAATAAGTTAAAAAAAAAAAAAATTGGGAAAAATCGATACCCACAAATTCTCCGTGGGTAATCTCCGCCCCGATTCCTGCGAAATTAATTAAACAGAGAATTTTGTAGGACGAAGACGGGGACAAAGAAAGCATTATTACCCGGCTCTGACCTGCTCCATGGACATCTCTACCTACGTCCGGGATCACAACCTACTGGAAAAAACTTCACTAGATCAACGAATGCGTACACAAAACTCAACACCCCCTATTGCCTCCTTTTTCCTCCGTTTTCTAATGAACTGCAACCTGAAACTCTATTGAGCCCAATTTCCCCTTGGTTCTACCACAAAACTTCTTCACTTGTTTCTCCAATACAAATCGCTCAATCTCACTTACCAGAAAACTCTACATGTGAAAATTTATGCATACGCTTACAACATGTACAATTGAAATAAACTTTAATTTGGGCACAAACCACATAAAAAAACAAGCAACTCGAGCGGCCAAAGAAGACTGTTCTACTACATTTCCGTCTCTCTATAATCTGCGTCTAAAAATCCACCAATCAGATTTTTAAAAATATTCTCCAACAAGAACATATGTTTAAGATCGAATAATCTGCTCAAATCTGAAACGACCGATATTTGTGATAATTTGTAGGACCTTTCGTGTCACCTTTTATTTCTGACCTTAAAATCGATAAAAAAAATAATAACGTCTAAAAAATCTGCGGAAGCAAAATACAACACCAACAATTAAAATTCACTTAATGAGTTTCTAGTTACTCTAACCTTTCTTAGCTAATATTTTGATAATTTTTTAATACATTAAACCTAAAAATTAGAAGAAAAACAGGACTAGTTTGCAATTATAGTGTGAGGGGGGAAAGAAGAAATATGGCCCAAAGGAACAAATATCAAGAATTAGGGATAAGATAGAATTTGTATTTTTGTATAGTAGAGGGGGGCCTTTGTTATTAACTTTGCCGACCGAGCTTGACTTATATAAACCAAACTCCATTTGTTGCATAATTACAATTAATTATAATATATTAAATATGTTTCTTATTATATATTATTAAATATATGCTTTCATGTAGGGTTCCTTTTCCCCCCAAGTGAAGACTAAACCCTTATAATGGAATGCTACCTAACCCACACGTGTAAATGGCAGAAACCCAATCTTAATAATGCTAAAACATGTGAATGATTGATATAAATTTAAGTATTAAGTATATTTTTTTAATATTGATTAATATTAATTAATAAACTTTGATAAGTTGGTTTTCAATAATTAGTTGGCATGTAATTTTGATAAGATATATTGTTGGGTCGTGTAGAGACTTTTAGAATTTATCAAAAAGAAAGAAAAAAAAAGTGAAATTTATTTTGTGATATAATTATATAAAGCATATAGGATTTACAAAGTTATGAGAGGATTATATATAGAGAATCGTAATTGCATAAACTTATAATAATGTGTTTGTTCAAGCAAGCAAAATGGTATTTTAAAAAAAAAACATAAAAAAAAATAGAATTTAAGGTATTATTTGATAACTATTTATGTTTTGATTTTTTTTAAAATTAAGCTTAATTATAAACACTTCTTTTACTTAGAGTTTCTATGACTTGTTATCTATTTTTCATAAATACTTTCAAAATTCAATAAAAAAAAAATGTTTCTTTAAGAAAAATGAGAACCAAATGAGAATCATAGTAAAAATATTGTAAAGAAGCAGACATAAAATTTAAAAATAAAAAACTAAAAACTTCGAACCTCTTGGTCATCAACACATACATATGTCAGTTGAGTATGCTCGCTTTGGCTTCCCACCAAGAGTTGTATTGCTAATAAAGTCGTTGTTGTTGCCTTTTTGCTTGCAGCGTACAACAAAACTGTTTTCATAAACATTCACAAATGATTTCTAAAACCTCTCTTTGACCTCGTTTCTTAAAAAACTCTTTCTCGAAACGAGGGTAGAGACGTTCGTTGCGCCCTTGGCGTGCTAAATTCGTTTTGGCTTACTTGCTGGTGAGCGAGAGCAAGTGTCGCCCGATTGTGCTGCGAGTCTGAAGAAGTCGTGATAGTTGGTCAACCAATTTTGAAAACTAAAAAAAGTAACTTTCAAAAAATTTATTTTGTTTTTGAAATTTGACTAAAAATTCAAATGTGTCTCTAAGAAAAGTGAAACTCATAGTAATAAATTAGGAGAAAACAAACCCAATTTTTTTAAATAGAAAACTAAAAATGAAATGATTATGAGCCTTACTAATTAGTTTTAGAAAATCACATATTTGGGAATGTTCTGCATTATTTTATATATATATATATTTTGTTAAATTAGACCAAATAACCTTAAACTTTAGGATAGGTTAATAATTGTGCCCCTATAGACCTTGAAAATTTTCACTTTACCCTTAAAATTTGAAATTTGTTTAAAAAAAAAAAAATCTTTGGAGAGTCTTATTTTATAGAGTACGATGAAAATTTACACGATCACACATGTAAGAATTAGAAGACATACGTGACATGCATCATTTACAACATCATTGACGTAAATGAACGTGGCAGCTGATGTGTAAAAAATGATTATGTAAATGATTTTAACGATATCTTTTGAGATGAAATAAATAGTACCAACAATTTAATCTTCTATATATATAGTTCTAAATAATATCACATACGCCGTTTTCTAATTTTTACACATCAGTTGTCATGTCAATTTTCATAATTTATTTTTTAAAAAAATGACTTTTTGGAACAATAACTTCAGATTAAAGTTCAATGACATTTTTTGGAACAAATTTCAAAGTTGAATGGTAAAAATAAAAAATTTTAAAGTCTAGATATGATGCATAATTGAAGCTGAGATGGATTTATTTTTTAAATAATGTAGTTTAAATAAAAATTTACAGATAGTTTTGAAACTAATTCCAAAATAGGTGGATAAGTTGGGTATGTTAGCCACGATTTAGCAGAATCGTATATACGATGTTTAAGAGTCCTTACGATAAATCGTGTATATATAGTACAATTTTCCTTGGTGACATCCATGCCAAGTAAAGTCGTGTACCATGTACGCGATCTGCCATAGGAAGCTCATGGATATCGTATACGATTCCGCTAAATTGTGGCTAACGCACACAATTTATCCATCTATTTTTAGAATCTATAATTTTTTTTTATTTAAACTGCATTATTAAAAAAAATCTAAGATTAAGTTTATTTAACAACTAACATTTTAAAAATAGAAATTAGCTAATAAAAAAATTATTACGGTGACGACTATCTTTTATAAGAAAATCTTAATTATGAAGCCAAACCTTGATATAAACTTCTATCTCTTTATTAAGAGGTCAGTAGTTCAATCTCCATTCTGCATTAATAACCTTTGAAAAAAAAATACTTAATTAAATAAGTGAAAAATAAGAGAGTTGGCATGATACATTTGAAAGAAATAATTAATACCATATGCATGCCATATATAAATGAGAAAACTAAAAAGGTACAACATATTTAAAGGTTTTATATTGCTTAAATTACAATTTTGTAGTCTTTCAACTTCTAGGTTTTATGTCTATTTGGTCAATGAGCTTTAATAAATGTCTAATAGATCCTTAAGTTTTTAATTTTGTATCTCATAAGTCAGTGATAATTTTCAATTTTATGTCGTAAATAGCTAGGCGTCATTGGCTTATTCTACATTTTTTAAAATTCACGAACCTACTAAGCACAAAATTAAAAATTTAGGGTTCTATTAGATATAAAATGTTTTATATCTAAATAATTGAGTATGACAAAGAACATATTAAACACAAAATTGAAAGCTTAGAGACTTATTAGACAATTTTTAAAGTTTAATGATGTTTTACACACAATTTTAAAAGTTCATGGGCTAAACTTGTAATTTTAACCTTTTATATTTTGGAGGTACCAGTTCAAAATTAGTTCAATTATATGTTAATATGAGTATAAAATGTTTATCACCTTTCCTAAAGTTGAAAGTTCCATCTCTTGACCATTCTCAATTTGTTGAACTAAAAAAAATTTAATAATTTTTTCAAATGAGTTTGGGTTAGCCTCCTAACTTAACTATCAATAAACTTATATATAATCCAAACTGATTACCAATAAAATTGGCTTTTTTTTTGTTTGTTTTGAAAAATGATACTTCATTTAAGTATGTGAGAAACACACGAACGTCGAAGCCAATTACATGAAGACCTTTTAATTTAGAGCGATATTGAAGATTTCGTGGCTAGAAAACATATACAATAATATCATCTCAAACCGATTGCGAGCTACGAACATAGTTGTTGAAAATTCTGTTGTTTCTTTTTTTCCAAACGCAACAGAGCGATGCCACCAGAATATTATGATAGGGAATATGCTTATGAGAAGCTCTGTTATAGCTAATAGCAAAGTTACATAAAACTTTCGTTTTGCCAAATTGAGCCACGAGAATGTTGTAAGGGCTAATGTTACTCCAATAATATTGTCCTAGATTTTTAAAAGATGATAAGTGTGAAATCTTTACATTCACAATATATTTGAATGGCAAGAATCTCTAAAAAAAAATAAAGAAAGAAAAAAGAAACTCAAAACCATCAATTATATAAACCAAATCTGATTACTAATGTTAGCATACTTTTTCCATAAATATTGAGAGTAATCAATCCATGTTTTGTGTAGAAAAAAATAAAAGAAAAGAGGTTGACTTTCCCAGGTAGTGGATAACAGGTACAGCATTTACAGAATCATTACATATGAAGCTTTAATGGAGACTATCATCATTACAAACACAACTTAATTCTCTCTTAATATTTGGCTCCATTCCTTCTTCTATAAAAACCCTTTGTTTTCTTCAAACCCTAGCCACTCCCAACTTCATCTTCAACCTTAAATTCATATATATAATATATATACATATCCTTCAACAATGGTGTCCATGGCTGCCTTCTTCAAGGCCTTTATTTTCATCTTTCTCATCTTCACTTACCCTATTTCAGGTACTTTTTAGATCCCACTTCACATCAATAATTAGGGTTTCTAAAATTTTGCTGCCCTAACTCTCTATATCTTCTCTAAAATATGCTAGTTTCTTCAATTCATCATCTCACATATCAGTTTAGGGTTTAGATCTGTTGGTCAATGTTTAAAAAATGGAAATTAGGGTTCCAAAATTAAACAGTGTTTTTATTTTTGTAGGGGATGCTGATGGCCTGAGCTTGAAGGAGGGTTTGAAGCTACCAAACCCTTGTGGGAAGGTAAGAAACCCTAAGTTGGAACTTCAAATATATATATATTTTTTTAGTTCGACAGTTACAGGGTGGTATTCGAAATTGAACCATCAATCTTTGAAATGAAGTCAAACTATAATTAATCTTTAGAATGACGATTGGTTTCTTATTCCACTAAGCTATATATGCTTGGATTTGTAAAGAACTTAAAATTTTAAAACCAATAGAATAGTACTTGAATTGTCTGTTGAGGCGCGGATTTGACATCTTTATGTTTGAAAATATTAAGCTTGGCGTTTGGAAGATCGGTCGAGGAAGCTTGAGTTTAAGAAAACTATGTTTAAGATGCAAGTTTAATTAGGAAGTCTCGATTTAAAGAAATTTGTGCAAGAGAATGAGTTTGAGAAGAGAGTGGGTTATACTTGACATTATTGATGTAGATTTGAAAAATTAACAGAGCAAACATGGGTTCGACATCGTAAGCAAAATCCATCTCTCACCCGAAACAACGAATCTTTAAATCTCCGACCCGTGTATTAGACATTATGGGGTTCCATCCTAAAACCAATTGGTGATAGGAGGAGTAGCCCATGTATGTTAGAGTGAGGTCCCTTCATCTTTTCGATCCTCGGATGTGGGATCCTCAAGATGGTTCCTTTTTGGGTTCACAATCTTGGGTCGGATCCCATTTTTGGACCGAATACCCGTTTGGGTTTCGTGGGCTCTGATACCATATTAGACATCATGGAGTTTCATCCTAAAATCAATTGGTGATAAAGAGGAGTAGCCCATGTATGTTATATTGTGAGTGAGGTCCCTTCATATTTTCGATGTGAGAGATCCTCAACACCACCGTGTGTGTATTTGAAATAAACTATAGATATATGACGTTAGAAAATATTGACATTATTGATGTTGATGACTCGAGTTCAACGATGAATCGACAACGAACATATCATTCCATTTATCTCCATGCATGAATGGTACTTAACAGAGGTATAATCATAATATATCATCATCTAATTTGAAATTACAGGTGATAGTTGAAAAGAAAGTGATGATCACAAGAAAGATTTTGGGAGCAGAAGCATTTTTAGACTATGCAAGCCCAGACCATAACACACGACATGAACCGAGGTTTGGGAACCCTGGAGGAAGAGCAAGTGCCAAACCCTAAGTGCATATGGATGATCAAATTAGGGTTTCAAAAACTTCAACTAATTAGAGTGAGATTATGCTGTGCTTTATTGTGAAGAGAGAGTTTAATATATAATTAATTATGGAGTGTGTGTAAGATTGTGTAATTTGTTATAGAGTGAGTATGATAGTGTGAAAAAGAGTGATATTTGGTATGTAATATATATATATATATAAGAATGGTACATGTGTGTGTGAATGTGAAAAATATTGTGTGTTTAATTAACTTGTGATTTCCAAACTCCCGTTATTAATAATAATTGTTCTGCCAAACATTATTAGATAATATAAATCTAAATAGTCTTTTATATATATATATATATATATATATATAAGCAAAAAAAACACAAATTTAAATTTTAGTTTTATAAGGCTCTTAACTTGTTTGTTAGGGACCAACATGATCATATAATTCAGCGGTAATTAATATGTATTTATTCTCTTGAGATTGAATGTTCAAATCTTCGTATCCCATATTTATTGTAGTAAAAAAAAATTACTTGATAGGGTCTTGCTTATATGTGATGCATTTTTATATTGGTATGCTTTTTAATATATATAGTTTATTATGAGTATAAGTTGAGGTTTTTGTACGGATGACCCACCCCTAGCATAAGTTTGTATAGATTTTCTATGCCAACTCTACCCCATGATGCTTTTTGTTAACCAAAATATTACTTTTTTCTTCTTCAGCTCAATAAATATGTAGTAGTTGAAGATTCAAACCTGATTTTTTTGGGAAGGATTATATGTGTCTTAACCAACTAATCTATATATGCTTCAGGTTGATAGATGTCGAGATATATTAGTCATACTTATACATCTATGATGCATGCGCCATTAGATTTATTGTAGGGTTTTGGGCAAAATATTATTAGAGAGCGCAATCTCATTTCTGAAATATGCAAGAAAATAATTATGAGATCCAAGTACTAGAATTTTGGTTTCAAATTGTTTTGGTTAGAAACACTTCAAGCTTGGTATACTAACTTTAGTTAAATTTCCTCTTTGTATTCTCTTGCTGGAGAGTGGAAAAAATATTCTCTTGCTATAAAAGTATTCTCTTGCTGGAGAGTGGTATAAAAGTACACTTCAAGCTCGTGTGAGTGATATAAAGACTTTAAGAGAGTGTTGTTGTAATGGGGATCGAAGAGAGAATTTTGTGTGATTTGAATAGTTTTTCACATAGTGAAGTTTTCTTTTTAGGTCGTGGTTTTTCCAGTTTGTACTTTTTGCACGTACATTTTTGTGTTTCTTTATTTATTTTTTTTCAAATTCTCGATTGTTTTTTTTGCTTTTCATGTTGGATAAGTGTGAGGTTTTTCCCCAACATTTATTAGAAATCCTATTGGGCTCCAAGAGCGTGGAATGCAATTCCTACAAAAAAAAAAAAAAAAAAAAAAAAAAAAAAAATGTATAATAAAATTCTTATTATTTGTCAAATGATATAGAAATAGTGAGAAATTTCATTGCTTTGTTTGGTGTATAAGTCGTTCTCTCGAAATTATTAAGAATAATGCATTATTTATAATGATTGTCTTTTTTTTTTTTTTTTTTTTTTACAAAGATTAATGATTTGTATTCTCGTGTGATTTGATAATAAAATGACTAAATAGAAAACATTTATTTGTACTTTAATTTGAAACTTATTGGTTTGTGTATGTTGTTGGTCTATTGGTTTTTGGTTTGGTGTAAAATAGAGTTTGAATAAGGACGTGTATGATTGAGAGAATGGTAGGTGATAAATTATGGACAAAAACTTTATACTTAAATATTAAAATAGAGACAAAATCAGCTACCTACCTATTTTGTACTCACATCCTTTTAATTATGATTTTGTTTTATTGTGAAATTACAATTTTTATAGTGTTTGAGAGTGAAATTTAAATCTTATTTTGATATGCAACACTTTTATACCTTTTTATTTATTTATTTTAGTTGCTAATTAACTTTCAAATATTTCTTAAGTTTTTATATATTTTTTACATAAAATATTATTTTAATCACATTAACTTACATTAGCTACTATATGAGTAGAAACTGGTCGTTGACCTATATATTATGCATGCATATAAAAAATTTACGAATTAGAGCAAGATGTGTGTTTAAAAATTTAGGAACCAAAATGACTATAAAAGACATTATTGTTAAGAAAACATTTAAGAATATATATATATATATATATATATATATATATATATATATATATATTTTTTTTTTTTTGAAGATAGAAAGAATTGCATGAGTGCCATGAGACACTAGCTTATTGACAATAAATAAACTAATAGGTAAGAAAAACTTAAAAATAGAATTAGCTCACTTAAGAAGTTTTTTTTTAACAACATGTTGGGGTGGAGATTGAACCTAGTACTTCATGGTCTCTAGCGATACATCATGCCATTGAACTATGCTCTTGTTGGCCACTTAAAGATTAATAAGTTTATATAGTTTAGACTTCTGAAAATAAATTTTATGCTTGAGTAAAGTATGAGTTTTTTTTTTCCTTCTTCTTCTCTTATGCAAAAACAAATTAGGTTTGCTAATAATTCAAATACATAGAGAAACTTTTGAAACCCAACTTTCAATCTACAATATTTATATATATTAGACGGTACTTAATTTGAATCTCACCTCTAATTATTTTATATGTATAAAATAGAATATATATTATGTAGGAATAATTATTCTTAATAAAGTTTAAAGTATCAAAGTAAAAATAACACATAAGACAAACAACAAACATAAAAAAGAAAAAGGTGCAAATTAAAAGCTCTAGTAAATTAACAAGACAAGTATATAGACGAATCTTATATTTGACCTCTTCTATACTTTTTTGAAATTAGATGCATGTTTAATTTGATAATATATTTTTACTTTCAAAAGTTCCACATTAGTTTTCTAATAAAAAAATCAATATTGGATTCTTGTAATAATTGTTTTCATTAATGTCTATTTTTTTTCTTTCAAAATTTAGTTCTTTTAAATTTTTAATGCTTGTTTTACTTGAGTCAATTGCAACAAAAAAGTCTAAACAATCTCAAATACACTATTTATTATTATTTTGTACAGAATAACTTGAATGTAAACCATCAAAATGGTTAACTAATAGAGACTAAATAAAAATATACATCTTCTCTTTAAGACTTTGTGGTAAGCATATCAATTTTCCATTTGCCAACTTAAACACAATTTGATTAATTAGGGGGCATTTGGCTCAGGGAGTTGGGGGAGTTGGAGTTGTTTTGTCTGGAGTTATTTACTCTGAGGAGTTCTGAGGTATGTCTGTTTGGAACAGGGAGTTGTTTAGTCTGGAGTTCTCAAATATGTGGTGTGTTTGGAGTAGAGAGTTGTTTAGTCTAGAGTGGTGAAGTCTGAGTTTATTTTAGTTGTTTTTCTACAAACTTTCAAAATTTTCTTATTAAGAACTTCTTCCAATTTCAATAAATTCTAAAAATGAAATATTTTATTTTTATTTTATCTATCTTGACAAATTTCTTTGAAAACAACAAAAATAATTTTGAGCACAATACTTCACATTGATTATCAATTTTTTTTTTTTTTTTTTTGTTAGGACTCATATTTAATTTTATGAATTATATAAGATTGTCTACCTATAAGTATAGTTTACTCATGTGTCAAACACGTCTTCCTCCACCCTCTTAAATTTGTCATTCCATCTAAATTCACTCCACCTTGACCATCAACATCTAAAAAAAAAATGGTTTATTTGTTTACATTTTTTTTTCTATAATTTTTCATATTTTCATTGTTAAAAACTTTTTTTCAGTAAATTTCAATAAATTTTAAGAATGTGATTTTTGCTTTTTATTTTATGTATCCTTCACTAATTTCTTTGAAGATAACAAAAATAATTTTGACCACAATACTTCACATTCTTTTTTCAATATCACTCACACTAATTATTCATTTTATTGGGATAGTTTTGAAATAAAAGAAAGTCTTACAATATTGTGTTAAATATTACACGTGAATTTGAAAGATTTTAATCCATTAATTTAAACGGGTCCAAATAAGTTGATGTTTTTATTTATCTCAGGTAAGAATACTACATTTTGAATTTGGTTTAAGTACCAATTTTGATTGAACAACCTAAATTATATTTAAAATAATAAAAAAAGGTTGAATTGCATTTTTAGTCATTTTACACATTTAGTTTAAATTGCGTTTTTTTTTAATAATTAAAAATATTGTGGGAGGGAGAGAGGAAGAGAGTGAAATGTGTTGTCTCGAAGAATGAGACAGACTTGAATAGTAATTACTGGAGAGTTCAATAGTAATTATTGTAGAAGTTTGGGGAGTTGATATTTTTTATCCGAGTTCAACAAGTCTGTGGGCCAAACGGTGAGTTAATTTCTCCTCCCAACTCCTTGTCAAACAACTCCTTGGGCCAAACACGCCCTTAAGAGTTACATTAGACCTCCTTAAATAAGTTAAAAAAGTTGACTTTTGACTTGTTTTGTTACAATCGAATTAATACCACAATCAAGTCACTAATGTCACCCAGTCGTTTCCAGGATGCCGCCAACGACACTCGAAGCGCCCACCAAAATGTCGCACACCAACATAATGCAATCTCAACAAGAGGGTCGGTTAAGGTCGACCAGGCAAGACCGACTACCATAAATATGGTAACCTGCTCACTAACCACCTGACGGTTTCTTCTTGACATCTGAATGTCATTTCAGAGAGCGCGTTGGGTAGAGCCTCACACCGGTGCAAGTTTCACTTCCTTACTTTTTTTTGCAGATCTGCTCGATCACCTTGCTAGCCATCCAAGACCGACTAAAAGGAAGTCTAAAATATTGCATCTAACATGTTTAAATCCTAATACTTTAGGAAAGATTAGGTCAATTTTTTTTTTTATTGCTATTCAAGAGATTATATAACTAATTTACATCAAACATATAAGTATGTATGACTAATAAGAATCTTGTAGTTATGCTTCCAACTTGATTTTAAAGAATGTATTGATTTCTAACATATAACTCTTGACTATAATAAGAATCTTGGAGACAACCTCAACGTTTAAAATCTATATGTTAGAAAATCAATACATTGCTCAAAATCAAGTTGTAAAGTTAATTATGTAAAAACCAACAATCCAACCATTTTAATCAACTACAAATTAATTAAATAAATCAACAAACAAATTGAATTCTAGATTGAAGGAGGTAGCGAAATTATTTTTTTCTTCAAAACTAAATTAGAAAATCGTGTTAAAACACAATTAACCAATAAATCACTCTAAAAGTTAAAAACCCTAAAAATCCAACATTAACATGAGGTTGGATTTTTTTTTTTTTTTTTTTTTGAATCAAAACTTGAAGTTGGAAGTTGTGTTATTTAAGATTTAAGAAATGAATTATTGAAGGAGAGTTGGTTAAGTTTGTTTTGTAATGGTTATTTTTGTAAATAAGAAATGAATTATTGAATCTCAAAAAAAAAAAAAAAAAAAACAAAAGAAGATAAATATGTTAAATTACAGTTTTAGCCTCCCAACCTACGTTGTCTGTTTTCTCTCTTACTGGAGCAGACCGACAGCCCACAGTTGACAGCGAGGACAGTCATTGACATCTGATCTACTGCAGCTTCAGCTCCAAAATTTCTTCTCGCAAATCTTTCATCTTGATTTGGTTCAGCAAGGTGGTCTGTTCCATTCCCTTGATCCCTAATTCTAATCCCCATTTCCCCAAATCTAGATCAAATCCCATTTCCAAATTCCAAATCCCCTGTTTTTTGGGATTCCGCCGCCATGCCTGGTCTCGTCGCCGTCAAAACCCCGCCGGACGTCCCTCCCCTACGGATCTCCGTCCCCGACACCCCGCCGGCATCGAATCACCGACCCCCATCTCCTCTAACTAAGAAACAACCCTCTCCTTCTCCTTCCCGATCCAAGCCCTCGCCGAACGGGAAGAAGAAGCTTCAACCGGACAGTCCGACGGCGGCCCAATTTCCGCCGGATTCCTCTCTTGACAACCCCGATCTCGGCCCTTTCCTCCTCAAACTCGCCCGTGACACCATCGCCTCCGGTGACGGCCCGATTAAAGCCCTAGATTACGCGATCCGAGCATCGAAGTCGTTCGAGCGGTGCGCTGTGGATGGCGAGCCGAGTCTGGACCTGGCTATGAGCCTCCATGTTCTGGCTGCCATTTTTTGCAGCTTGGGCCGGTTTGAGGAGGCGGTGCCGGTTCTCGAACAGGCGATTCAAGTTCCCGACATTGGGAGAGGAGCGGATCATGCTCTAGCTGCTTTTTCCGGCCATATGCAACTCGGTGATACGTATTCCATGCTGGGTCAGATCGAGCGCTCCATTAGTTGCTATGAAGATGGCTTGAAGATTCAGATCGAAGCCTTGGGAGAGACGGATCCCAGAGTTGGAGAAACTTGCAGGTTTGATTTCCTCTGTTTTTCTTTACTTTATATTGTTAGATTAGATGCATATCAGTCTTTGAAATATTTGAGATTCTGATTGATCTGCTCATGTTGGGACTTCTAGTTTAGTGTTTGATTATGTGTAAAGCTTTCAGTGTGATCTAGTGTTCCTGTTTTCTTGGATTGTTCAGCTTCCTTTGTTGTGGGGAAAAATGGATCTCTGAACTGATTATTTGTTTGTACTTGTATCATCCTAGAGTTGAGTTGTTGACTACTTTAGAGGTTCTGTTAGTCGAGCGAAACCGGTTGCTCTAAGACTTTGATATTGGTTTATTGTTGTTTGAAGGAAATGGTTAGTTTATGGATGAAGTAATTGAAGCTGTCTGTTAGGACACCGCCTAACGGGATCAAGAACCTCAATGTATTGATATGAAAAGATATATGAAATACAAGATTACAAGTTATTATAGGTACTTGCACCCTCCCATCTTGAGAACTATCTCAAGCCCTAATCCACTTCACAATTGACTCCCTTCCTCTAATCTCATCCCCTCTATTTATAACCATATACTCTAACTAACATCCTAAGTATTTACCCTATATGCCCTTACTACTAACATATCCATATTGCCCATATACCCCTAACTAGGGTCCTTACACTGTCCTGTTAAGACTGTTATTCATTTTGGATAGTATTGTATTATAAGCAGGTATTTATCTGAGGCGCACGTTCAAGCAATGCAGTTCGAAAGAGCGGAAGAATTGTGCAAGAAAACGCTTGAGATTCATCATGCACATAGTGAGCCTGCATCACTTGAAGAAGCAGCTGACCGCCGACTGATGGCACTCATTTGTGAGGCCAAAGGTGATTACGAGTCGGCGCTTGAGCACCTTGTTCTGGCCAGTATGGCGATGATTGCAAATGGGCAAGACAGTGAGGTTGCTGCCATTGATGTCAGCATTGGAAATATTTACATGTCTCTATGTCGCTTCGACGAGGCTGTTTTCTCGTACCAAAAGGCTCTCACTGTATTCAAAGCATCTAAGGGCGACAACCATCCTTTGGTTGCGTCTGTTTATATACGCCTTGCTGACTTGTATCACCGCACTGGAAAGCTTCGGGAGTCCAAATCTTATTGTGAGAATGCAATGAGGATATACTCAAAGCCTGTGCCTGGAACTTCACCCGAAGAAATTGCTGGTGGGTTAACAGAAATTTCAGCAATTTACGAGTCTGTTGACGAGCCAGAGGAGGCGTTGAAGCTCTTGCAGAAGTCAATGAAGATGTTGGAGGATAAACCTGGACAGCAAAGCACGATTGCCGGGATAGAAGCACGGATGGGAGTGATGTTTTACATGGTTGGAAGGTACGAAGATGCAAGGAACGCTTTCGAGAGTGCGGTATCGAAACTTAGATCCACCGGGGAGAGAAAATCTGCATTCTTTGGCGTTGTTTTGAACCAAATGGGATTGACCTGTGTGCAGTTGTTCAAGATAGATGAAGCTGCTGAGTTGTTTGAAGAAGCAAGAGGAATATTGGAGCAGGAGTGTGGCAATTGTCATCAAGATACCATTGGAGTATATAGCAACCTTGCTGCAACCTATGATGCTATGGGAAGGTAGTTCACATTATTTAAGCTGTTTCCTTACCATTACCAATCATATTATACATATTTTGTTGCATCTGCATAGCTTGCTCGAGAGCTCGACCCCCTACTCTCATGGATTTCATAGTTACTTACATTGCTCGAAATAAAAGGAAGCTATGGTTTGGCCCGGGTCAAAGGTCAAGTTATAAATTCAAATATCTTTGAAGTCATAGGTTAAAGCTTATGGCAATTTACTATCTCGGATCTTAAATATCTTGCGAGTTTTTGTTTTCATTTAATGGAACTATGTGATAAATATGGTGTCAAAACATATTAGTGAGAATGAGTTTAAACCAGGTGGTCATCTACTTAGGATTTAATATCTTACGAGTTTTCTTTGCAATCAAATGTAGTAGGGTCAGACGGTTGTCTCGTGAGATTAGTCGAGGTGCGCACAATTGCAAGCGGGCCTCGACACTCGTGGATATAAAAAAGAAAAAAATTGTGTTAAAACATTACGTTTGCTCATAATTTTTTTCGCCCGTTTCCGTATTGAATTCTATGGAGAAGTTGGGTAATGTAGCTTTGCTGATGAATACTTTATCTAATGGTGTCTTGTAAAACTATTGCAGAGTCGATGATGCCATCGAAATATTGGAATCTGTTCTGAAGTTGAGAGAAGAGAAGCTCGGAATTGCGAATCCGGATTTTGAAGATGAAAAGAGGAGACTGGCTGAGCTACTGAAGGAAGCAGGCCGAACCCGAAACCGGAAAGCAAAGTCTCTGGAAAACCTCATTGACCCGAACTCGAGGAAGACGAAGAAGGAGGCAACGAAGAAGTGGCCAGGATTGGGATTTAGAATCTGAATGGAAAAGTGTCCTTCAATATCAGAGCTGGCTTTACTGATCCAACATGCACATTCTGTAACATATAAGATCATCATGTATAGAGTTGATTTAATTTTTTTTAATTGGAGCAAGCCCTTCTGTTTCTCTTTTATGAACTGAACTTATTGTTCTTTCCTCTCTTCCTTTGTGCTGTTAATTGTTTCATTGAATGTCTGTGCTGTAAGGCTGTTAATTCAGAAAGAAAACATTGATCTTGATTGAATAAGATTTTGGAAGAATGTTTTCTCGTTTTTCATTTTTTTTTTTTTTTTAGTTAAACATAAGGTCGGAGAGATTCGAACCTCCAACTTGATGATCGAAGGAACATTTTTATGTCAATTAAGTTATAACTTTCATTAGTCAGAGTTGGGAATTTGTTTGAATTGTCCATTATTTATAAAGTGATGAACTCTTATATTTGTAATTGGATTTCAAAAGTACATAAAAAGAGCTAGTGTTTAACATGTGCTTTGCTCATGATATTTTTAATTTATTTAAACATACATTAAAATTGATGGTGAATTTACCACTTTATACTAAATAATTAAAATTTTCTTGCAAAAAAAAAAATCTAAGAAATATTTTAAGCCAAATCGAGTCTAGCTCAATTGACATAAGGTTATGTCATTGACTAAGAGGTCTAAGCCATGGTTCAATCTTTGCATTAATTAAATACCTTCGAAAACAACTTAAAAATATCTACATGAGGGATTAGTACTCGTGTTTGAGATTGTTTTCTTCTTGTATCTCTATCTTCTATTTTTTTTTAATACAATATTGTATAATTGTTAGATAATGCTAACTTTGCAATTCGTACAAAAATATTGGTGTGCTAGCCTATTATTTTTCTATCCTGTTAAATCTAGGAAATGAAATTGGAGGAAGAAGTAAAAAAAAAAAAAAAAAAAAAACAGATGAGAGAGCTCTTTATATGATTGTAGTAGTTGAAGAAGATATCAAAACTGTTTAAAAAAAAATTAGAAACTCTATTATTAGTTAAAATTAAATATAAAGTTATAGAATTTTTATAACTAAATTAACAAATTTTTTATATTCAATTTTTCATTTTCTAACTTTTCGGGATTGCGGTAGCTTTTAAAATAATTGCAGTTTAAATTATAAATAATATTTTGATATTTCTTTAGATTTATATGATCAAAGGCTAGGAAAAATAGTTGTTACATCAAATAGTATCTAAAACAAATTTTGAGTGACAATTTTGACAAAAAAAAAATAAAAAATAAATAAATAATCTCGATGTTATTACATAATTTGATTCAATTCATATAAAACGGAAAGCTAAAACCTAAAGCTACAATTGAGAGATTCTCAAAATCAAAAAATTTAAAAAGTGATTTAATATAAACTTTAAAAAAAAAACTGTTTTATCAAACAACCAAAGTTAAGATTTTGTTAAAATAGTTTCTCAAAATCAAACAATTTAGAGAGTGATTTTATATAAATTTAAAAAAAAAATTGTTTTATCAAACAACCAAAACAGTTAAGATTTTGTTAAAATAGATTCTCAAAATCAAACCATTTAGAAAGTGATTTTATATAAATTTAAAAAAAAATATGTTTTACCAAACAACCAAACCAATTAAGACTTTGTTAAAATAGATTTTTCATGTTGCACCGCAATACCGGACCCTTAGTCAAAGGCACAACTGTCAATTCAGCTTTGTTCGTTTTGGCATGAAATCATTTAAATTGTACTAAGAAAACCATTTAAATTATTAATTTCAACCAAGGATGAAAATATACATCGCCGATATATATGATATATCCGTAAATCGGAGGGTTCGATATAGATATTAAGGATTAATGAATATTTCCAATATCTTTTATAAATACGCGTAAAACATAAACAAAAAAATATCATATATTAATCTGAAAATGAATATAGATACTAGTAACAAGATTTATAACTTAATTTGGAAGTAAAAAAAAAACTTAATTATTAATTTAAATATTTTTTATCCGTAAATCGGCGAGTTCGATATAAATATTAAGGATTAATGAATATTTCCAATATCTTTTATAAATACCTGTAAAACATAAAAAAATATCATCTATTAATCCCAATATGAATATAGATACTAGTAACAAGATTTATAACTTAATTTGGAAGTAAAAAAAAACTTAATTATTAATTTAAATATTTTTAAAAAAAAAATTATTTACAAAAGTATCTATCTGTAGATATCGATATTTCATCTATATATATATATATATGGATATATCTGTAAAATTGACATCCCGATAGCAATACCCATATTTTCGTCTTTGATTTCAACATAACTTTTATACTTTTGTCTTTAAAATTTATTTAACTATCCAAGTTGTCAAAAAAAAAAAAAAAAAAAAAAAAAACTATGAAAATTCTAAATCCTGTTTAAATTCATTATTAAAATTAAAGTCATAATTTTTTTTAAATAAATTAACAAAGTCGTGTTTATATTAAAATTTTGAAATTATTAACTTTAGAATTATTCATTTACGGGGCGTTTGACCCAAGAAATTGGAGAAGTTGAAGTTGTTGGAGTTTTGAAATATGTGTTTGAGAAAATGAGTTGTTTAGTGTGTAGTTTTGAATTCTGTGGTGTGTTTGGGCGGAGAGTTGTTGAACCTGGAGTAACCTGGAGTTCTGAAGTTAAGTTTATTTTAACTGCTTTATTCAGCACAATTTTTTTCTACAAACTTTCAAAATTTCATTATTAAGGACTTTTTTTTATTTTATCTATCATTTATCAAAAAAAAATTGAAGACAACAAAGCACAATACCTTACATTATTTTTTCACATTGATTATATATATATCTTTTTTTGTTAGGACTCATCTTTAATTTTATGAATTATAAGATTGATATTTTATTTTATTTTTTATTTTATTAATGTAGGTATATTTTACAAACTTCCTTAAAAAAAAAACACATAAGTATAGTCTTACCCTGACCTAGACACAACTTTCTCCGTCTCCACCCTTCTATACTCGTCATTCCATCTGAATCCACTGCACCCGAAAGCCAGCATCAGCAATGACGGTTTATTTTAGCTATTTTTTGTACAACTTTTTCTATAATTTTCCATATCTTCATTTTTGAGGACTTCTTTCAATAAATTTTAAGAATGAGATTTTTGTTTTTTATTTTATGTATCCTTCACAAATTTTTTTTGAACATATCAAAAATAATTTTGACCACAATATTTCACATTCTTTTTTCAATATCACTCACATTAATTATTCATTTTGAGTTAATGAATTTGGAGTTGAATAGTAATTACGGTAGAAGTCTGAGGAGTTGAATAATAATTATTTTTATCGGAGTTCAACAAGTCCGTGGGCCAAACCGGGATAAAACTTTCCCCCAAACTTCTTCTCCAATAACTATTTGGGCCAAAGACTCCTATATGGGATAAGATGTGTTTTAATTGAGAAAAAAACTCTTGGTTTCTACACAAAGAATCTAATTAATAAAAAAAAGTCAATTTTGTTGGACAGCATTTTAGAGGGGAAAAGAAGTGAGTTAATTTTTAAAGCCCAACATTTGGGGGAAGCCACAAAAAGAGAGAGATGCCTTCCAAAAATCTTGCCAAAATCAAAGCTTACAAACTTAAAAAGATTTTATTCACTTACATCTACATGGGAATTTAGCATTTACACGTGCTTCCATACTCGTAGAAATAGCTACCTTTTGATATATATATATATTTTTTTTAATGAAAAAATAATGTGCTTTAATTTGTGGATTGTAATTTCTCTAGACAACTCGACGTTTTTCAGAATTTCCACTATTCCGATCACATGTCAGACATTTCCATCAATATTTCTACATATTTATAGGTTTGATATCGACATGAGGGATGAATCGACATTTCCATCATACCGTACAAAATCGATAAAATATTAAAAAACAACAACAAAATGTAACCTAACGTGATTATAATATTATAATAAGTGTATTTTAATTCATTTAAAAGTGTAAAATGTTTATTTATTAATTTTAATATTTTTTTTATAATTTTTTTTTTAAAATCTTCCCAAAATATTTATCGATGTCGACATTTTATCGATATTTCCATCGACATTTTTCATAAAATTGAGATCTCGATATTTTCGTCGACATCGACATCTAAATTCTTGCTAAAAACTAAAATTAAAGAAATTAGTTTTTCAGACCTATTGTCGATACTAAGTAGCACCCAAAAGTTTTTGATTTTCTTATACACGTACGCAAAAATAATGTCTTAAATATATACTATCGTTATTAAATACAGTTTGACCCCCCTAAATTAACAAAATCTCATTCTGCTGCAGTGGTCATTATGTATATTTTTATTTGGGTGTGCCTGAGTTCAAAACTCAGCTATAAACAATAATTTATTTGTTTTACCTTTCATCCATATATATATATTTTTTAAAAATAATTGTTTTTCCTTTTAATATTTTGTTTATATATATATTTTATTCTTAAAAATAATGAAGACCTATCTTTTTTAGTATTTACTTCTATAAGATTTTTTTTTAGAGTTATATTATTTCAAATATCTAAATTTAGAACTCTTCCTACTTTAAACAAATCTTTAAATTAATTTTTAGTATTAGTTTATTTATTAACATTTCCAAAAGTAATTTAGACTATAACAACATCCTTTTATAAATTTTGAAAACAAATTTCTGTTATATTCTATTTTTTCTTGAATATATTTTTTTTTAAATGTCTAATAAATCTTTGAACTTTTAATTTTGTGTTTAATAGACTCACGAACCTCAAATATATCATTGTCTTTATTTGACATTTTTTAAAATCTAGGAATTCATTAAAAACGAAATTGGAAGTATAAGAATCGATTCAACACGTTTAAAGTTTAGGGAGGCTAAATATTTTTTAGAGTTTAGGGACTCATTAAATATATATATATATATATATATATATATATATATATATATATATATATATACTTTTTAAATATAGAGATGAGCAAAATTATATGATGGTACTTAAATTTATATTTAAACTTAGTCGGTAAGTCTTTGATACACTTAAATATGCTTATCAGTGATAACTTTTTTTTAATGTCAACGTAACTTGAGAGTGTGAATTCGAACTTCTGAATTTTTTGCGATTTTTTTTTAATATTTATATACTATAATTTTTTGGCCCCCCAAACATCAATGTCTGGATCCCGCCCCTACATGGATCATATATTTATCATGGCGAATTCATAAAACAAAAATTGTGTCTTCCACAATGGAATCTGAATAAGTGAAATTTCGAGAGTAAGTGTTTATAAAATCTTCTTCTGTCCGAAGAAATGATTCATCTAAATAATATGCATTGCCATCGATATATCGATACATCTGAGATTGCCAAATGTTCGGGAGTTCCTCTATTCAATCATTTTCCTTCTTCTTGTTGTATATCTCATTCGTACACACCTTTTTTTTTTTTTTCGAGCCTATAGTGAGTTACAGACAGAGTTCGAAAAGGACAAATCTGTGATGATTCCATCATACATGATTGAGTTGCGATGATTCCATCATACATGATTGAGTTGTGAAAACTTCTAGATAGGTATCCCACATCTGAATTGAATTATTTATGGTTAAAGAATATATTTCTAGTTGTTCTAGAACAATTAGGAGATTCTCTAGAAAAAAATATGAGGTTCTGCTTTTGGTGGCAACCCGCTTATGAGGTCAAATCAATACGTTCGAAGAAGAAAGATTGGAATATCAATCTCATCGATCTCATAAGTATCATACCAAATTCTATCAATCAAATCGTTTTTTTTTTAGAAATACTAGACATCTAAGTCATACAAGTAAAGAGATATGTCCATCGATAAGAGAAAAAGAAAACATGTGAACGGTGATTGGATTGATGATAAAGAAAGAGAATTCTTGGTTAAGTTCTCCACCTTAACGATAGAAAAAACGATTGATCAAATTCTATTGAGTCTGACTCATAGTGATCATTTATCAAAGAATGACTCTGTTTTTCAAATGATTAATTGAACAACCGGGAGTAATTTACTTACGATATATACTTACTTGACATTCATAAAAAGTATCTAATGAATTATGAGTTCAATACATCCTATTTAGCATAAAGACGCACATTCCTTGCTCATTATCAGATAATCACTTATTCATAAACCTCATGTGGTGCTAATAGTTTTCATTTCTCTCATCACATGGCAAACATGAACGTTATCAAACATGTTACTGTTTCTAGTTCTAAAAAAACAGGGAACAAGAAATAGGGAACGAGAAACAGGAAAAAGAGAACAAGGAACATGAACATTATCAAACGGGCCCTTAGAAATATTAACAAGAAAATATTTCATGTCAAATCGAGCAAAACTCAACTGGTATAAGGTTGTGTTCTTAACTAGGAGGTCCTGCCAAAGCGAGCATAGCTCAGCTGGCATATGTATCAGTTGACGACCACGAGGTCTGTGGTTCGAATCCCCCCACCCCCAATGTAATCAAAAAAAAAAAAAAAAAAAAAACTAGGAGGTCCTCAATCCCTGCATTAATTAAAATATTTTTTAAAAAAAAAAAAAAATCACTCAGTTGATCATCTAGAAAGAAACATTAATGCACTCCAAAAAAAAAAAAAAAAAAAAAAAAAACTATATCTAAATTAGGGTTAGGTATTCACTATTTAGAACACTCCTTTTATTTTATTTTATATTTTTGCATCCAAACCATTCTAGAATATTAATCACAGAATCAAACTTCGAAAATACTTTTAACATAAATAAATAAAAAGTAAAAATCTTGAAAATATTCTTGAAAATATATATAATCTTTGGCTTTTTCTTCAAGTGATTACGATTCATGCATGCAATAATGTTTTAAATATAATAAACCTTTAATTGGAGCTCGTGAGTTTACCTTCATTTTACAGTTAATTTTAACTTTAGAATATTAGTTATGGAATAATTTATATAATATTCTAATTTCACTTGGTACATTATTTTATGTATGATAAAGAACTAACTTCAGGGATTTTCTTTTACCATATTTATAATGGCCATGAGAGTATAGTTCTATTGAATAATTCTTCTAAATATCAAAATGATAAAATGGTTTGTTCACTATTGTATTTATTTTTAAATCATTTGAGATTTAATGGTAATTAATATGAAACATTAATGGTATATTAGGTCGTAAATATATTTATGTTTTGTTTTTTTTTTAATTTACAAATATATAAAAGTGGAGATTCAAACCTCTAATATTTTAGTTGATATATGTTTTAATTCACCCGTACAACTATGCCGATTAGCGTAAATACAATATTATGTATATATTTACTGTTCAGTTGTTTTTTATGTCTTAAAATGCATGTACATAATTTACTATAAATGGATTCCTTACCCACTCGAATTAATTAGTTGGTTAAAGTAAAGACTAAGGACTTAAAGGTGGAAACATCAAAAATTCATTTTAACAAAATTTTAACTGTTTTTATTGTTTGGTAAAACAGTTTTTTTAAAAAGTTTATATAAAATCACTTTTTTAAATTCCTTCTCAATTCTTTGATTTTAATAATCTCTAATTGGTAGTTTTAGCTGGATTAATCTGGCACATTTTCTATTAAAATATTTTCCTGACCATTTATATCCTTCCACATCCTTCCTTCTTTTCATGCAACTAATTTCTCCTCTCTCAGTTCACGGGTGTTGGACACCAGTTTAGTTTTATACGAACATCAATTAGGGAATTGCAAAATCTAACCTTATTTTGAAAATGTTCGCCAAAATTGACCAAATTTTAATATTTATGACCTAATTTTGACACCTGTCCCACCTTTTCAATTTCATTGGGGTGTGAAATTTCCTATGTGCCCTTCCTTAGAAAAAAATATTTCCTATTTCCTCTCTCCTCTCTCTTCTTCTCTTATTTTTTTTCTCTCCACGGAATGTCACTCATCTTCTCTCTTTTTTCTTTGATTTTTCTTTTCTTCTCCTCTGTCTCTCTCATCTGCTCTAATTTTTTTTTTCTTCTCTTCTTCTTCTCTTCTATTAATAGAGGAAAAGAAAAACACAAACAAAAAGTTAACTGGTTTTTTTCAGAAACCTAGAGATTCAAAACCCACGGTAAAGAAAACCCATTAAAATCAAATTTTCCTTCTCTCCACTGACGAAAGAACACGATACATCGGGTGATTTTTTTTAAACAGAAGGAAAAATTAGATTTTTTGATAAGTTACACGATCCTGTTCTTCAAGGAATAATTTAAACGATAGTATTGATAAATTAAACGATCGTTATGATAATTTTACGGTTTTTAAGGAATAAGTTACATGGTCCTATTTTTAAGGAATAAACGATCGTGTGGATGAATTAAACGACTGGCTGATCGTGTTGATGAATTAAACGATCGTGCTCATCGTGTTGATGAATTAAACGATCGTATTTTTAAGGAATAAGTTATATGATCCTGTTTTAAGGAAAAATGATTGCATTGATAATTTAAACGAGTGTTGATAATTTGGTTGTTTTTTTTTTTTTTTAATCATCATTTGATAATTTAAAAGATCTTGTTGTTTTTTAGTCAGTTTGTGAAATTTTGAGGAATGAGGAGAGAAGAAAGAAGGGAAGGAGAGAGGGTTATTTTTTAATAATAATGTATTTTTTAAAACTTATTATAAAAATATTGTAAGTTTGAAACTATTTATAAAAAATATTGTACTGGAGGTCAAAGACGACCTCCCCACGCAAGCAAAGATCGTCCACGTGGATGAAGGTCGTCTTTTCAAAAGACGAACTTGCTCCACATGGATGAGACGCCTTCATCGTTATGTACTTCTTTTATTAAAAAAAATGATATCTTTTTAACCAGATATTCAAAATTTTCAAACAATGTATGGTTGGAAAGCTAACAGCGAGAGCTTCAATTTGATACCTGGTTTCACTATTTTTTGAGTTATGTATCAAAAGATAAAGACCATCAAAGTTTGACTATAACTCTGCAAATTTCAGAACTGAAGATTGTTTTGACGAGTGCATTAAAAAATTGACATATTTTTATCCAGATATTAAAAAATTTCGAAAAATATACGGTTAAAAAACTAACACAGAGAGCTTCAATTTGATATCTAGTTTCACTATTTGTAGAGTTGTGTATTAAAAGATACAGATCGTCGAAGTTTAGCTACAGTTTTGAAGTTTTCAGTCGTATCTTCAGTTCAGGGTTTAGTGAACTTTTCATAACTTTGACGATATATATCTTTTGATACATAGCTCTAAAAATAGTGAAACTAGGTATCAAATTGAAGCTCTCTGTGTTAACTTTCCAACAATACCCTTTTCGAAGTTTTTGAATATCTGGGTAAAAAGATATCAATTTTTGAATGCACTCCTCAAAATAATCTTCAGTTCTAAAATTTGCAGAACTATAGTCCAACTTCGATGGTCTCTATGTTTTGATACACAACTCCAAAAATAGTGAAACCACGTATCAAATTGAAGCTCTCGCTGTTAGCTTTCCAACCATATCTTTTTTGAAAATTTTGAATATCTGAATAAAAAGATATCAATTTTTTAATAAAAGAAGTACATACCGATGGAGGTCGTCTTTTCAGACCTCCATCAGAAAGGTCGTCTTTTGAAAAGACGATCTTTGCTTGCGTGTGGCATTTAAAAGTGCTTTATTTTTATAAATAGTTTGAAGTTACAATATTTTTATAATAAATTTTAAAAAATACAATATTATTAAAAAACAGCGAGGAGAGAGAGGAGGGAGAAGAGAGAATTTTTATTAGTTTTGAATTTTTTGAAAGAAGGGTAAAAACATAATTTCACATTTTTTTAAAGTTGAAAAAGTGGGCTCGCCATCAAAATTAGGCCAGAAATGTTAAAATTTAAATTTGAGGTCACCTTTTACAAATGAGAATGGTCACTCGAAATTTGTTTTAGATACATGTGACAATTTTTTTTCCTCACCTTTTATCATATAAATCAGAAGAAATATCAAAATATTATTTCTAATTTAAACTATAAAAATTATAAATAATTAAATTATAACCATTCATATATTAAATATTAACATATAAATAATTATTCACTAAAAAAAACATATAAATAACTAATATAGTACTAAAAAAAAATTACTAAAAAAATTAATTGTACTTCTCATCATTTAAAAGTTCAAATTGTATCTCTATACTTTTAAATAATAATAATAATAATAATAATAATAATAATAGTAAATTAACAATTTATAATCTTAATTTTTAGAAATTGTCACTTAAAACTTTAAATTAATAAGTGTATCAATTTAAACTCTAAACTTTTTCATAAATGAATAAATTTAGACTTTCGATTAGTATTTTATTCTAAAATTGTTAATACATAACTTTCATATGTATATAAGACTTCTTTAAATAGAATTGTATTTTTTTTTTTTGACAACATGTTGGGATGGGAGATTTAACCTAGGACCTCATGGTCACTAGGCGATACATCATGTCGTTAAGCTATGCTCTTGTTAGCCTTTAAATAGAATTGTTGAAATATTTAAATTATGTTTAATAATACTCATTAATGTTAATTCCCCAAAAAAAAAAAAAAAAAAAAACATTGCTCATTAATTACTTATAGAAAGCACTAAAATTAAAACAAAACTAGTATAAGTAATTATTAAACCTAACATAAATAAAACTCCCTCATGAACAGCGATAGTGAGTGGCAATATCAATGGGTGGGGAGAAAAAACTGTTGTAATATATCAGAAAGTATATTATTCAGTATATCGATGAGGGAATTGCATAGAGATTTAATGACAAATAATGACACAATAATTATATGACAGAAAGGATATTGTAAATTAAGGAATTAGAATTCCTTAATTTACGTTAACACCCTCCCTCAAACTCAATGTGGTATTGGAGAGACCAAATTGAGTTTGCTAAGTAACGATTGGAACATGTGAAGGTTTACGCGATATTATATCTGGCCAAACAAATCGGAGGGAGGATGCGCGGAAAGAGGCGTGCAAATAGATGTGCACGAACGAATTTGCGCAAACGGACGATTTGCTTGAACATAACCAAAACAACGTGAATCGAACCAAAATGAACCAAATAAAACCAGAAGTGAATCAGACCAAGAAGAAACTAATCAGACCTGAAAGAACCGAACTGAAATGAACTAAACTAGCTTTGCATGTTTTTATTTTCACCATGGAATGCAGTAGGCGTGAACAGATGGAGGGAGTAGCGGTGGGGTGGCGACGACTCAAATCTGGGCAACATGGAGCTTGCGGCGGTGGGGCGACAGTTTTCGCATGAACAGAGGGAGGTGGGGTCTGAAGCAGATCAGAGCGATGAGGCGGATTTGAGCAGACGGATCTGCGGAGGTGGAGGAGACGCAAACAGACCTTGGGAGGTGGGAGGCGACATGAGCGCGTCATATTTTGGCAGGCGAAGGCGGAGGTAGCCGCGTGGAACAGATCGGAACGTGGGTTCCAGCGAGCACGAATGGCAAAAGCAAATCTTGGCGGCGAAGAGGTGTCGGCAGTGGGCGGATCTGGGCGGAGGTGGGTTGATTCCGGCTCGGACATATATGAGCGGGGTGTTGTTCGGCGGGAGGCGGAGAGGGCGACAACTGGGAATGGTGGGTTTCTCGGCAGATCTGTGCGAAGAGAGAAGGAGAGCGGTTGATTTGAATGACGGCTAGCGGCAATGAGTAGAGGTGAAAGGTGGTCGTGGTTCTGATCTGAAGGGATTGGCGGTGGGCGGAGGTGGAGACAGGCGACGGTAGGTTGTGGTGGCTGATTGGAGAAGATGAATTGTGGGTGGCTACGGGAGAGAGGAACTATGGTTGGAACATATGAACAAAATCACATGGATGAACAAAATCACAGGTGCAAAATAGGGCGGCGCGCCGCCACCCTAGGGTTTAAGATGATTTGTTTTCTTAGGATTTCAGACGAGGTGTGATACCATGTTGTAATATATCGGAAAGTATAGTATTCAGTATATCGATGAGGGAATTACATAGAAATTTATACAGGATTACTATGACAAATAAAGAAGGAATAACGATAATAATGACAGAATAATTATAAAAAAAAAAAAGTTAGGGCATTTTTCTCTCAGCTCTTTTATCCTACCATTTTTTTTTTTTTTCTCTTATTTTCTTATTCTAATTTTAAAACTTTGGGTACAATGCATTTTTTGTCCCTGAAATTTGAAGTTGATGTCTATTTAGTCTCCTACATTTGCAAAATGGTTTGAAATAGTCCCTAACATAACTTTAACTTAATAACTTAACAGAATCGTGATTAAACCATTATCTGCTCATATGGATTGGATGACATGTGAATCTTGTTTGATTACAAAATTAATCTAAAAATTAAACTAAGTAAATTAAAATTCGTTTTGCAAAACAAGTTCCTCCTTCGCACCTCCAATGGCGATCTCCACCCATGTCACTCTCTTTCTTCACTTCATCACTTCATCGGTCTTCCCTTCTTCCATCAACCAACTGTTTTTTTATTGTTTTTTTGAAAAGCACTGCCAACCAAAGTTAGAAACTCTTTTTAATTGGAAACCTAATTCCCACCAACTCCAAGCCATGTCCTAATCGATCTCTTACAAGCTCGTGCTTTTCCAACCCTTAGGATTATATTCATTTTCATATGTTTTTTTTTGGGGAATCCATAGAAGGAGCTCCCAAATTTTATCTGCAAATTACAAATTTTGTGGTGGGAGAAGGCATTTATAGATGGCCAATTTGTGTTAAAAATTAGTGCAAACTATTTATTTATTTAATTTAATTTAAATCTTAACATGTGTGTGGTTATAATTGAGAGAAAATGTGTTAGTGGGATTAGTGACATGTGTGTGGTTATAACGGAGAGAAAATGTGTTAGTGGGATTATGCGAGAGAATTACAAGGTTAGTGGGTTAATTTACTAATTAATTTACTATATAATGTTTGTAACATTTTCAATTCAAGATATCGAATTATCGAATTCAATTGAAGCAATTCTTTCTTTTGTGCCATTTCTCTCCTGTTTCCACACTTTCGTTATCTTCGTTTTGTTACATGGTATCAGAGCTTCAAGGTTCTTTGTTTAGTGTTTGAGTTTAAATACTCGTTGAAGATGAACGGTGGAAATAGTGTTTGTGTAGACAAGCTTGCCGGTGATAATTATAGCTATTGGAAGCTATGTATGGAAGCTTTTCTACAAGGGCAAGATCTTTGGGATCTTGTTTCCGGTGATGATGCAGAAATTCCAGAAGATACTCTGGAGAATGCTGAGGCACGAAGAAAGTGGAAGGTCAAGTGTGGCAAAGCTTTATTTGCTTTGCGGACTTCCATTGGCAAAGAGTACATTGAGCATGTTCGTGATGTAAGTTGTCCAAAGAAAGTGTGGGACACAGTTGAAAGGTTGTTCACTCAAAAGAACACGACGAGGTTGCAATATTTGGAGAACGAACTTGCTGGAAGGACTCAAGGTAATTTGTCGGTTTCAGAATATTTTCTGAAAATTAAAACTTTATGTTCTGAAATTTCAGAATTAGACAAGGATGATCCTATTAGTGATGCTCGTGTGTGTCGCTATCTTATTCGTGGACTGCGAAAGGAGTTTATGCCATTTATTTCATCGATACAAGGTTGGGCAACTCAACCTTCTATCATTGAGTTGGAGAATTTGCTTTCAAATCAGGAAGCATTGATGAAACAAATGTTTAGCAACTACAAGGAAACTCACTCGGAGGTGGAGGCTGTTATTTATGCAAAAGACAAGGGAAGAGTTCATTCTTCTCCAAAGCTTTATTCAAATGACGGCAATGATTCCAAAATTGAAAGGCAGTCCAAAGGCACTTCAAAAGGATGTTTTAGGTGCGGCAAACCGGGACACATCAAACGTGATTGTTGGATAAAGGTGGTGTGTCAACGTTGTGGAAAATTCGGTCATATTAGACAAAATTGTCGGGTGATTCTCAAAGAAGCAGAAGCAAATGTTGTCCAGGAAAGTAACAAACCTGAACAAGTTACTTGGGAACATTGTTTATCAATTGAAGCTATTGATCAACCAAATAATTTGCATGTTAATGCTTCTATAGATTATAATGAGGATTGGATTGTTGATTCTGGTTGTTCTCATCATTCAACTGGAAATGTTTCTCTTCTCTCTGATGTACGTGTTCATCAAGGAAGAAGAGTCATTGCGACGGCTGATAATTCCATACATCCTGTTGTTCAAGAAGGACAAGTTAACGTTAAGGATGATACATCAAATGCCGATGGTGTTTCTCTGGAAGATGTTTATCATATTCCGGGTTTAAAGAAGAATCTGGTTTCGGTCTCTCAGATTGCCGACTCTGGGAGGTATGTTCTCTTTGGTCCAGATGATGTGAAAATTGTTTCTAATATTAAACAATTTGATGTTGATGTTTTGTTTACGGGAAAGAGGAAAGATTCCCTCAATGTTTTGTCTGCAACTGATGCATATGTTGAAAAGACATGTGAGAATGATAGTGCAACACCTTGGCATGCTCGGTCGGGTCATGTTGGTTATCAATTGTTGCAAAGAATTTCTATGAAGAAACTTATTGGTGGTATTCCCATCTTTAAAGAAATTCGCCGTGATGTGGTTTGTCCTGGTTCTCAATTTGGGAAATCACATCTTCTTTCTTTCCCAAATTCAAATAATAGAGCTACGGTTGCATTGCAGTTAGTTCATTCAGATTTGATGGGGCCGACGAAAATACCCAATTATTCTGGTTGTCATTATGTTATGGTTATAGTGGACGATTTTACTCGGTTCACTTGGGTGTATTTTTTGGAGGCTAAAAGTGAGGCTTTCTCCAAGTTTATCCAGTTCAAGGAGCTAGTGGAGAAAGAATTTATGCTGCCGATAAAGTGTTTTCGCATAGATAATGGGGGAGAATATATGTCTGATCAATTTCAGACATATTGCAAAGAGCATAGCATTCAACGCCTTACATCTATGTGCTTGTCTTGGCTGCATGCAAAGAATCTTCCAAAGGAGCTTTGGGCAGCAACTATTCAGTCAGTTTGTCACGTCATAATTCGTAAACCCAATGTGAGTTATGTTCGAGTTTTTGGGTCAGTTTGTTATGTTCATGTTCCAAAGGTTAGGCGTTGTATATTTGTTGGATATGGTACTCACAGAAAAAGATGGAGATGCATGGATCCAAATAGAAGAGAAAATTTTATTTTTCGAGATGGTTTGTCTATTGGTTTTAAAATGAAGAGTTTCGATGAAGCGAGACGTTTTCTTGGCTTGAAGGTTGAAAAGCCAGGTGGATACTTTGTCCCACAGAAAGGGTATGCAAATACTTTGTTAACTCGGATTGACATGAAGAAGTCAAAATCAATTACTACTCCTATGAAGTTATCCTTGGAAGTTGCTGATATATTTAACAAGACGCATGGTAAATCCAAGTATGAAGAATTCAGGATTGGAGTTGGTGTTGTTGATCGTATGTTTGCACTAAGGGGGAGTGTTAAAAATTAGTGCAAACTATTTATTTATTTAATTTAATTTAAATCTTAACATGTGTGTGGTTATAATTGAGAGAAAATGTGTTAGTGGGATTAGTGACATGTGTGTGGTTATAACGGAGAGAAAATGTGTTAGTGGGATTATGCGAGAGAATTACAAGGTTAGTGGGTTAATTTACTAATTAATTTACTATATAATGTTTGTAACATTTTCAATTCAAGATATCGAATTATCAAACTCAATTGATATAATTCTTTCCTTCGTGTCATTTCTCTTCTGTTTCCACACTTCCCGTTATCTTCGTTTTGTTACAATTTGCTTTGTTTAGTCAATGAAAAATGTTGTGGAAAGAAGAAGCTAAGTATGAAGAATGGTTCCTCTGGATACAATTCTTTTCCAAAACTCAACTCTGTACATTCACAAATGGAACTTCAACATGAATGATAAGGTTTGGGAGGAGATGGATTAGGTTTCCAATTGCAAAAGAACTTTTAATTTTAGTTGGTGGAGCAAATAAAAATAGATGAAGTGAAGAAAGAGAGTCGGAATGTAGTTGTGGAGGCCGCCATTGAAAGTGCGAAGGAAGAGGTGCTTTTTGAGTTTTGCAGAAGAATTTTAAATTTATTTTCCATGTAATCAAATATACAGGTCATCAAATCTATGTTTTGGCATCGCATAGCTCAATTGGCATAAGGTTGTGCTCGTGACTAAGAGGTCATGGGTTAAATCCTCGCATTAATTAAAATAAACGTGAGAGACTAAAATGGTTCATTTTGAAATTTTGGGAACCAAATAGACATCAACATCAAACATTAGTGATCAAAAATGTATTTTGCCCTAATTTTTTTTAATTCACTCTCTTTTTATTTTTTATTTTTTTTTTTCAATTTAAAACCAATATTCATTTTCTACCATAAAAAATGAAGAGGGGAGATTTTGAAAACGACCTAACTTAATTTTTATTTAAATTTAATTATAAATTTGCTTTGTAAATAAAAATACATATTTTTTTAATTAGTAACCTTAATCAATATCAACGATTTATGACATTCAAAAAACTGTCATAACTTTTTTTAATTTTTTATTATTAATTTTACAGTCTTTTTTCTTCTTTCATTTTGCATTCTATTTCCCGTTTAGATTTAAATTTAAATTTTCTTTTATAAATAATATAATTTTTTTAAAAAAATTAAGGATAATTAATTAATATCAACGATTTATTACTTTGAAAAACTTTTTAAGAAATACGACAAAATTTCGTTTTTTCTCAAAAAAAAAAAAAAAAAAAAAAAAGTTTTGAGTGAGTTTTTTTTTCCTTTTTCTTTTTTTTTTTCTTTTCTTTTTTTAGGTTTGGCTAGCTGTCATCTATTATCATATTTGTAATGGATCATTTTGTGGAAAGTTCTTTTTACTTAAGAATTTGTATTGGTCAATGAAAGTCCATTGCTACATCAATAATCAATTTATCGTAGTTTGTCGTTTGTATACCATAATATAAATATCTACTAAGCAAGATTTTTTCTTTCTTTTCTTATTTTAAAAAAGATTTTTTTTCTTTTTAATTGAAAAAGCAAGAGAATAATTCCTCTACACTAATGAAAAACACTCTTTAAAAAAAATATATATATATGCCTAAAGTTAATATTTATAATATGCACTTTTTCTTTCCCTGAAGACTATGGATTATATATTCCCAATATAATTCAGCACTAAGAAAATAAAATAAATATTTTTAAAAATATATATTAAGAATATGAATTGACAAAAAGAATATATTCATAATAATGGGGGGAAAAGATTGATGAACCTTTCAATCCCACTAAATCATGATTTGGATTCCTCTCTTGTAATGGAATTATGCTTTGGAATATGAAATTTTAAAGTAACATATGTATTTGTTACTTAGTGACAGAGAAGAAGAAAAAACTTTATATCATATTAATTAACATATTAAAAAGAATATTTTTCACTGTGTAATAAAAGCGGGTTTATATGCTAAGAAAATTATTTGAGTTATTATGTTCTAATTGATTGCATGTTGTCAAATTAAGAAAATTGAAGACTTAAAAGTTATAAGTTTAAATTTTCCACTTTATATGATATAAATTATTAGATATCGTCAAACTGAGTATAGTTCAATTGACATATAAAATTGTATTTTGAGTTATAGGGTTGAATCCTTATATTAATTGAAATAGAGTTTAAAAAAAAAATATTAAATGTCATGATTTTATATTATATGTAAATATTTATATAGATTGTTTACTTTGAATCATATATAATGGATAATGATGCTATATAGATTTGGCTTGAATTCATGGACTTAATGCATTATTATTTAATTAGAGTTTATAATAATATGCTTGCATCCTGAAATTTTGACATTGATTTGATATAAAGTAGTGATTCTTTTTATCAAAACTCATTTGTCTCGGAACTAAGGAAGTGAGGCTGGTTTCGGCTTGAAATGGCATGGTCTGTAATTTGAAAATTGTATTATTTTAGTTATTATAATTTTAAATATCTAAATTTAATCTTCCCACTTTCAACCAATCTTAAATTTAATCACGAATAACTTTTTGTTAAGACCAATCTAATGTGGGAGCGTGAATTTGAACCTCAAACTTTTTTATGATAAATTTTTTTTTTTTTTTTTTTATAACATAATTTTTTTTTTTTGGCCCAAAACATTAACTTTTGAATCCTCCCTCCAATTGTTATTTATTAAAAGGAAGAAAGCTTTTGAAAATAAGAGATTATGGGTTCCAAAATAATGAATAGATTAAAGCCAACTTGGTATTAGTGTAGGTTTTTTTTTAATATAAAAAATATTTTAAGTTGTGGTATTAAATAGTCTATAAGTCACTATCAATGATAATCACTCATTTTTTATTTTTGTCATATTGCAAAAAAAATTAAATTTTCTTATATTTGTAATTATTTTGAATTTGATTGTTGTTTATGCAACCAATCCTAAATTAAAACACAATAAGTAAAATTTAGTAACTAATATTATTAATTATTAATTAACTCTTGATTTAGTCAAACTATTAGTCCTAATTTTTGTTAAGCTCAAATTCTTCATGATACTTGCACTTAAATCAATCGTTAGATAATTCAAAAATAAATAAATAAACACGTAAATTACTCTTATCTGGAGCTCGAGTCGTCATAATTTACGTTTTTTTTTACAACATGTAGGGATGGGGAGTTCGAACCTACATAAAAAACTGAGATTCTTCGTCGACTTGAACGATGACCTCTTGATTAATAGTTCATACAATATGTCGGTTGTGAGCTATGCTCATGTTGTCTTTCACCTTTACGTTTAGATAATACAATTATTGAAATTTTATTGAAAGACATTGCAATAATCATACCATAGAAAGGAACTTGAGTAATAATCGGCAAATCGCAATATGAGCATAACTCACCGATAAATTATTGACATCTACTATTTATTTTAGGTTGAAGGTTCAAATCCTCGTACGCTCTACATTTATTGTACTAAAAATAATCAAGTAATAACTTTTTTTAGAATTAAAAAAAATAATAATATCATCTTTTAAATATCATAATTAAGCTGAATTTTTTAATTAAGACATAATTTTTAACAACAGTAATTATCACAAAAACGTTACATTTTTTTTAAAACATGTGGAGTGAGAGATTGAATCTAAAACCTCTTAGTCAAGTCGATACATCATGTCATGTCACTTGAGTTATATTTTTGTTGGCAACAATAATATTAGACTTGTCAAACCTAGCATAACTCAATTTAAAAATAAACATAGTGATAAGAATGACATAACTTCACAATGATATGATATTGTTCACTTTGGGCCTAAACTCGTATGATTATGCTTTTATGGTCACTCCAAAAAATCTCATATCAATGTCGTCCTTCCTTATATACACATGATTTTTCCTCTTCTTACCGATGTGGGACTTTGGTCGCACTCCCAACAATATCAACCATATAACGAAACTGTTGATAAAATATCAACAATATAACCAAACTCTAGAGAAATATATTAAACTAATTCAAACGTAAGACCACAATATTTGTGTAAATTCTCATTAATATCGTACTAGTAATAGTTAAAAATATAAAATTTAAGTATAAGTAATAGATAAAAATATGAAGAAAATAAATATAAATTGAAAGTTGAAATCTTGGTATTGCACCTCTTTTTTTACAAAGTTATTTAATTAAAATGAGAATTGACCCATGACCGGTCAAGAGGACAACTTTATGTCAATTGAGTTATGTTCGATTTGACCGTATTGCATCTCTTGATTGAACTAAAAAAAAAATTCAATGTTTGACGTGATACGAGAGATCCTATATTGAATTATTGGCGTAAGACACCGTTTGGTATTGCGTTTGAAGGAGTAAAAAGCGATTACAAAAAAATCTTAATCGTTTAAGTTGTTTGGTAAATCTAATTATTTAATAATCTATCTAAAATCAACTTTCAATTTACTCTTGCTTTCAAAATCAAGTTGGTACCAACTTTTGAATTCTACTTCCTACAAATTTGTCATCTTTTCTAATTATATTTTTAAAATTCTAAATTTATCCTTTAATTTTTTTTTCATGTTTATTTTATAGGAATGAAATTAGAATTGATTAAAAAAAAATTAACAATTATTTTTTCTAAATTTTTATTAAATTGTTTAATATTAAAAAAAAAAATTACTTACAATTTAAATTATATAAAATGCAAAAAAAAAAAAAAAATATCTAATAATAAATTTAGATATTAAACATCAATATAAATAATAATATAATTGAAACTATATGTCAATTTTAGTAATTATAGTTAAATCGTAGCAATTTAGTATTAATTTAGCAAACGCTTCAACCAGTTTTTTGATGTTTAAAGTTAGAATTTATCAAACACTAAATTACTCCTTACTACCACTAATTTTTTTAAAAGCAATTATTTTAAAAGCTACTGCAATCCCAAACGGAGCCTAAGTTAAATTGTAAACATAATTAAAAGTTTGAACAAAGTTGAGAGACAAAATTCAATCACGTTTAAAGATAAGTTCAGTTCTAACTAGGATATGGTTAAAAGTGATTTTAGCACGACTTAAATCACTTTGTGATTGCCAACAAGAGCATAGCTTAACGGCATGATTGCCAACAAGAGCATAGCTTAACAACATGATGTATCGTCTAGTGACCATAAAATCCTAGATTCAATCCTCCACCTAATATGTTGTCAAAAAAAAAAAAATAAATAAATAATAATAATCACTTTGTGACAAAATTAGTTTCATTTTAAAATAAGGTTGTTTGACCATGATTTATAAGTAAATTTCAGTCCATCATTTAGGAAGTGATTTTTGTTTGATTTTTTAAATGACTCTCCTATCAATTTTTAAATGGTCACATTTCACCCTATTTTAACCATAAATTTTGAGAAAAAAGTGTTTTCCTTTCCATGTTTTTCTCTCTTTCTAACCCTTGTTTTTTCAATAAAAAATTGATTTTTAGTTGGCAAACTTGATTTTTTTTTCTTGGCAACGCTATTTTTAATTAATGAGAGGATTGAATGAACCCATGACCTCTTTGTTAAGGGCACACCTTATATCAATTGAGCTACGTTCGGTTTGGCCAAAATTGGGCCGTAGGTAATAATGCATTTAAATTCATGTCGCGTGCGTGGTTTGTTGCACAGGTGTATGTTTTAAATCATTCATGCTCTGGACTATCTAGGTGATGTGCTCACTCACCTATGTCAATTGAGCTACGCTCGGTTTGACCAAAATTGAGCAGTAGGTAATAATGGATTTAAATTCATGCCGCGTGCGTGGTTTGTTGCACAGATGTAGGTTTTAAATCATTTATGATTTGAGCTATTTAGGTGATGTGCTCACTCACCGTTGCACCAAATGATTGTTTGATAGACCGCTCTCTGCTATCTTAGGCTGATTGTATTTTGTGTCCATGGGTTACAAATTTAAACGGTCATATCCAACTTTAAAAAATGCTCAATTTTAATCTTTCAATAACAATTTAATCCTTCCATTATCAAAATATATTAACTATTTAAAGTTGACATGTTAACTTTTAAAATAAAAAATATAAATATAACTAATTCAAATATAATAAAAATAATAATAATTCAAATATAATATTAAGAATTTTGTTCAAAGAAGAAAATGGGGAGGAGGGGTGGTTTTTTTTTTTAGATTTAAGAAGAAGATTGTGATGGTTGACGGTGGACGTGGTCGTGGCGGCCGCCGGAGAGTTGAAAGAGAAGAGAAGAAGAATTTTTAACAATATTATTAATATTATATTTAAATTATTATTATTTTTATTATATTTAATTAGTTATATTTATATTTTTTTAAAAAAAATTGATACGTCAACTTCTGTTAAATAGTTAATTAATTTTGTTAATTGAAGGACTAAATTGTTATTTCAGATTTAAAATCGAGTATACATAGATTATTCAAATTTGAAACCTAAGAATTAAAGTGACACAACAACTCTAAAGGCGAAAAATGTATTTTACCATAAAATATTTATCCCATTTCGGTTTCTCTTTTTTTTTTTTTTTTCTCTCATTTAAATTTTTATCTCTCTCCCTCCCTCTTTCCCCTCTCTTTTCATAAATTTTCTCTCAAATGTAATTTTTTTTTTTTTTTTAAGTTATTTGGTGATTCTAAAATTATTCTTGAAAACAAAATATTAATTATTTAAAAACTTTTTAATCATATGAAATTTCCTTTTAAAATTGTAGAATCAAACATTAAAATAATATATAAGTGGACATTTTTTTTTTATCATAGTTATTATTGGGTAAAAAATGATTTTTTGGAATCTCAAGAATGAAGAGGAAGATCGACGTCAGAATTTCGAAGACAGAACAAATCCGGACCTATATAGCTTGAGACCTACAAGGGTTCATGTTTAGTCCACCTAGCCCAGAGTCCAAATAGGTCCTGGTTGAAGACATGCATGGGGCCAAAAGTCCAAAGTGTGGCTGAGGCCAACCAAACTGAGGCCGACCCTGTCTCTCTTAGACGACCAAGCCCGGGGTCCAAATAGTCCTTGGGAGAAGACTAACAATTGGGTCAATCAGACTCTATTGGTTGTTTAATTTTTGGGCTCAATAGCACTAAGTGGACCTGAGTTTGAAAGAACTCTAGATCAACGTCTTCTCCCAAAGAGAAAAGAGTGAAGCCTAGATCCACTTCATATAAATAGAAAATGATAACACAATGAAAGTAAAGTTTGAGTCTTCATAATTCTCTAAACCTAAATTTGCTATATTTTTTCGTCTTGATCTGACTTAAGCATCGGAGTCTTTGTGACAAGCACCACACAGGCGCAATTTTCTCTTTTTGCAGTTCAATATTTCTTCATTCTACAAATTTTACGCACGTGAAATTCAAGTGAGAATTCTCCTGGCCAGATTTGTCCATCAACAATAGTTATAATTGTAATTAAATTACTTTATCAAAGAACACATATTCTAAAATCACTCCTAATTATATCCTTAATATCCTAGATCAACAAATCAATATCAAATGAAATAGCAAGATCAAGATTGTGCATCAAATTAGGGGCGGACCCAGACATTAAGATTTAGTGGAGCTAAAAATATATGTTATATATATATTACAAAAAAGTCAAAGGTTCTAATCCACACCATTACATTATGTTGACCTTAAAAAAAGTTATTGGGGATAAAAACCAATAAATGTATTAAAGACTTCCTAACTAGCATCATATAATTTAACTGATGTCTTATTAAATAGAAAAAAAAAGTTAAATTACGAATTTAGTCCATGAACTTTAAAGCTAGAGTTTATTATAAATTCATAACTTTAAAAAGTGTTTGTCTTTAAACTTTCAATCTATTATCTTATAAGTTTCTAAATTTGAGATGTGTCCAATAGGTCTCGAAACTTTCAATTTTATTTCTAATGAATCTCTGAATTTTAAAAAATATCGAATAAGACAAAAATTTGTTAGACATAAAATAAAAAATTTGAGGACCTATTCGATACAAAATTGAGAGTTTAAAAATATATTGAACATTTTTTAAAGTTCGTAGATCTATTTAAAGACAAAATAGAAAGTTCGAAGACTTATTAGGCACTTTGGAAAAAAAAATTAATTCAAGAAAAAACACAATATAATGTGTGAATATTTTCCAAAATTTATATAGAGATGTAATATGGACTAAATTATTTTTGAAAAAGTTAAGAAGTAAACTAATAGTAAAGATTAAATTTAAGATTTGTTGCAAGTATGAGAATTAAATTTGGACATTTGAAATTACAATTGTCAAAGTATAGGGACTAAAATGACTTTTTTTTTCATTTAATTTTTTTGTATTTTTTTTTTTTAACACGTATAGTTTCTTATAGAATTAAATATTTAAAACTAAATATGAAATGTGGTTCAATCATTGAGAAATTGCACCACATGTCGATTTAGGGTTTTTATTTAGCAAATATAACACTTCTTGAAAAGATTTACAAATATGACAATTTTATTGGTGATAGTCACTAACTTTTGTCATATTTACAAAATGTTTTATATTTGCTATATTTGCCATTATTTTGGACATGTTTGTTATTTATGCAACCAACCATTTATCATTTATATTTAAAAATAAATTTGTATATACTTTTAAATCAATAAAAATAGTTATGTTTTATAAATATATATAAACAAAAAAAAATTAAAATAAAGGAAAAAAATGAAATGGGTAAGATTTGAACTTATGATCGAGAAGCTTAAGTCACATATATGCCACAACAGTAGAATAAATTTTCATTAACGATAAGAAGTATAAGGTGTAATATTAATATTCTATAAATATAAAGTTTAAGGCATTATTCATACCTACATATATAAAAAAAAATTAAGAACTTGCCAAACGGAGCATAACTCAATTGGCATAAGGTTGTGCCCGTGACTAATAGGTTATGAGTTCAATCCTCGCACTAATTAAAATATCAGAACTTGGGGAGGGGCATGCCCCTTAGTCTCTGTGAAAGAGAGATTTCCAGCCTCTGTGAAGTTAATCAATGGAGAAGAAGCAGATGAATTGAAGGTGTTCTTCAGCTATAACACATAGCCTCGAAGAACATATTTTTTATGGAGTTTTAGAGTAGAGGTTTTAAGATAAGTTTTCCTCTTCTTTTCTATCTTTTTATCTCTCTGTATCTTTTCTCTTCACTCTCTCTAAGTCCATTTCATGTATTTATAAAGACTCTACAATAGATATTTTTTGTTTTAGAACATAACCATATTCATGGTTATTTTTACAAATCTCCACCTTAAAACATACATTTGTTCTTCGGTTTTGCTAATTTCTAACCTCTTTTTGTCTAACCATTTTCAGGTAGCTTGAAACCGACGAGCTTGAGACAGTAGTTGAACTTAAGCTGAGGAAGAGACTTAGTTAACATGTCGGATACATTCTCTGAGGTATGTATTTTTCATAACCTCAATTTCTCACTTCTCTATTTGTTCTCGTACGGAATGATATTTTATATCACTATGTTTTGTTCGAGTGTGAAATTGTTAGTTTTTTTATAGATGAATTGTACTCTGATTGTCACAGTATATTCTGACTGTAGTTTGTATGATGCCATAATCTTTAAGCAAATCTTTGAGCCAAAAGGCTTCCTTCATTGCTTCTGATAAGGCTATAAATTCTGCTTCTATAGAGGAGAGAGTTATCACTGATTGAAGGGTAGCTGATCTCCAACTTAATAGATTTCTCCCAAATAGGAATAGATAACCTGTTAGAGATCTTCTTCTATCCAAATCCCCAGCATAATCTGAATCCACATATCCAAATAGTTGATTGTGTTTATCACTGTAGCTTGTGTAGGCGAGTTTAGCTTCTGAGGATCCCTTTAGATATCTCAATACCCACTTAGTTGCTTCCCAATGTCTTTTACCCGGATTAGCCATATATCTGTTAATTAAGCTTGTAGCATAGGATATGTCCGACCTTATTGATACCATAAAGTACATTAGACTCCCACAACTTGTGAATAAGGAACATTAGACATAAAATTCAAGTGTTCTTTTTATTCTAGTTTGGGTGAGTTTTCGGCAGATAACTTAAAATGTTGAGCCAAGGGAGTTGAAACAGCATTTGCACTTTCCATGTCGTACTTCTTTAGAGTCTTGCCTAGGTAGTTTGACTGATTTGAAGAACTTTCTCTAATCTTCTTCTCATGATTTCAACACCTAGGATCCTTTTAGATTCACCTAGGTCCTTCATGTCAAACTCTTTTCTAAGAGATTGCTTCACTTTCTTCATTACTTGTTTTGATTTACTTGCAAGCATCGTGTCATCCACATATAATAACAAATATACAACTGTAGAGTATGTTTTGCTATTTATGTAAACACAACTATCATATGAGCTTCTCTGAAATCCTATATTGTTTCCATGTAATCATCAAATTTCTGATACTAACATCTAGGAGATTGCTTCAAGTCATATATATATATATTTTTAACAAACAAACATTGTTCTCCCTGTTTTGCTTTTCATACCCTTGAAGTTGTCGCATGTAAATGGTTTATGGTAGCTCACCATGTAATAAAGATGTTTTTACATCTAGTTGATCTAATTCTAGATCATTTTGAACAACTAAAGCAAGTAGCATGCGAATTGTTTAACAACTGGTGAAAAAATTTCAGTATAATTTATTCCATGCTTTTGTGTATAGCCTTTAGCTACTAACTGATGGAGCGCTCATGGCACGCAGCGGAAGCGATTTGGATCATGGACACTCTAATTTCATCAATTTAAACAAATGGAAACATGCAAAAGCAATGAAAAAGAGAAATTAGAACACATACCCTTGTAGTTCGTATTTCTCCAAATTTCACCGCCAGAAGCTCCTCACGAGCTCACCGAGCCTTCTCACGAAGCCTTCGTGGACCACCCACGGTAGTCCCGCTATCCTCGGGCCGAGAAACGGAGTAGTGGGACTCCTTTTACAAGAGAAAAGAGGGAAGAAGAAACACTGAAGAAAACTTATTTTCTTCACAGAGCCGAGGAAGAAGAAGGGTTGAAGAGATAGAGAGAGAGGAATCAAATTCAAAATCTCATTTTCAATTTGACAACCCCAAAACCCACTACCAATTTCTTTTTTTTTTTTTTTTTTTTTTTAATTAGTCTGATGAATCACATATATATATATACTCTGTATATATAACATGTGTCTTACATCTTGCATGTAAGACACATGTATATATATATATATATATATATATATATATATATATATATATATATATATTTATATATTATTATTATTAATAAAATTAATAATAATTATTTTATTAATTAAACTTTTTAATTAATAAAAAATATATATATATATATAAATTAATTAATATTATTTAATTCAATATCAAATATTAATTAAATAATATAATTAATCCCGGTTTTTCGAAAAACCGACTTTTTGCACATGAATCCTATTCATGTTTTCAGACCAATCTCATATTTAAATCATATTTAAATATGTCCATATTTAAAACATATTTAAATATGTCTATTCTTCTTCCACAAACCCGAATTTGAACGATTCAAATTCTTTTCTTTTCTTTTATACTGTTTCACGGCTTTATCCGAGCTAGCCAGGAGAACCGTAAGGACCTACAGATCATGAGCTCCAACGATACGAGATTATCCGGTCAAAACTCTTTCAACCGAACTAACCAACATTCGTTAACCCCCGGAGACTCCACTAAAGTCCAAGGGCTGCACTCTCCTCACTGTAGATATATTGTGTCCTGTTGATATAACTATCATCAGTAAGTCGATCCTTCACAGGTCGTTCATAATCACAACGGGTCATTTAAACCGTTTAACCCTTGTATTATATCTTGTTCCTTAAGTACCACTGACACCTCTAATGAACAATTGATTTGTGGTCCAACCATCAAATCAGATTCCTCCCTGATCAGGAGAGGATGGGCCCATTGTTCAAGACCTGGAGTCAGCACTTAAGGGAACAACCTCTCTACTAACCCTTAAAGCGGGTAGGAGTGAATTCCAATCTTGCTACAACTATGTCCCCAGCCACTTATTCAATCTTATCCCCAAGATGGTAGGCTTATTGAGTCGGCAATCTGGCCACTCTCACCCGTACAAATCAAAGGATAAGGTTGAATAAACAGGAGTTCATAGTAAGCTCAGGATTGAGATCGAGTTACCTAAGTCATCATAAGAAAAAATCGGTCTTTACAGTAAACGGTGTTATAAAGAAAGAGCGATTTTATTTCTTGGTTCGGTCTTGTGCAAACTCATTGCACAGGACGCCCTCACTCACATGTCTCTACATGAAACGATTCGAATCACATCGTTTTGTACTATACAAAGTGAGTCGCGTCCAATAGTGTCCCCAGGACAAGGTACCCAGCCTTATCCCTATACTATAGACCATTTTGGCTATCTACTTGAACTTGATTCACATTCATGTCACACATGAAGTTCAAGTACTCACACTATCGCCATGGGTGTTAGTTGTTGGTATAGGTTAATACAAACACAATTCACTAAAAATCAATAACAACTTTATTGAAATATAATATTTACATTCAAACAGTTTACAAACTACGAGTTTTAGGACATAAAACCCAACAAACTCCCACTTGGACTAAAACGTCAGTGGAGTACATGCTGGTCGAGAGAACTAGAATATCAAATATCTAAAGTTTCTCCCACTGTCCTACTGAGCAGCTCGCAGCCCTAAACTTTTTAGGTGTCTCTCAAACACTTTAGCCGTGAGAGACTTAGTAAACGGATCAGCAATGTTGTGCTCCGAGGCTACCTGTGTGACGATCACATCTCCTCGTTGCACTATCTCCTTGATGAGATGATATTTCCGCTCAATATGCTTTCCACGCTTATGGCTTCTAGGTTCTTTAGAATTTGCCACTGCACCGCTGTTATCACAATAAAGGGTGATTGGCAAGTTCATATTTGGAACAACTTCCAAATCTGTCAAGAACTTCCTAAGCCATACAACTTCCTTCGCTGCTTCGCAAGCTGCGACATACTCAGCTTCCATGGTGGAGTCAGCAATACAACCTTGCTTTATACTCCTCCATACTATTGCTCCTCCGTTAAGAGTGAACACTGATCCTGATGTAGATTTTCTAGAATCTATATCAGTCTGAAAATCAGAGTCAGTGTATCCTGCAAGGATCAAATCCTTCGCGCCATACACAAGCACATAGTCTCTCGTTCTCCTAAGATACTTGAGGACGTGTTTAACGGCTGTTCAGTGATCATATCCTGGATTGGACTGGAACCTACTGACAATTCCTAATGCATAGCAGATGTCGGGTCTTGTACACAACATAGCGTACATGAGACTACCAACTGCAGATGCATAGGGAATTCGTCTCATATCCTCAACCTCTTGAGGTGTCTTAGGAGACTGTTCCTTAGACAAGTGAATTCCATGCCTAAAAGGCAGCGAACCTTTCTTGGAATTCTGCATCGAATATATTGACAACACCTTGTCAATATAAGATGCTTGAGACAGCGCTAGCACTTTGTTCTTACGATCCCTTACGATCTGAATCCCTAGAACAAACTGAGCCTCTCCCAAATCTTTCATTTGGAATTGGGTCGCTAGCCAATTCTTAACGTCAGTTAGGAACCCTACATCATTCCCAATGAGTAGTATATCGTCTACGTACAAGACTAAGAAAGCTACAACAGTATTGACTACTTTCTTGTAAACACAAGGTTCGTCAATATTTTGTTCAAAGCCATAAGATTTGATCGCCGTATCAAACCTTATATTCCAGGATCTAGATGCTTGCTTCAACCCATAAATGGATCGATTAAGCTTGCAAACCTTTTGCTCTTGACCCTGAAGTATGAATCCCTCTGGTTGAGCCATATAGATACTCTCCTCAAGATTACCATTCAGAAAGGCAGTCTTGACATCCATTTGCCAGATTTCATAATCATAAAATGTAGCAATGGATAAGAGTATTCTAATCGACTTTAACATGGCAACAGGAGAAAAAGGTTTCTTCATAGTCCACCCCTTCTCTTTGGGAATAACCTTTTGCCACAAGTCGAGCCTTAAAGGTTTGCACCTTACCGGCTTGGTCTCGTTTTCTCTTGTAGATCCACTTGCAACCGATAGGTCTTTCACTATCTGGTTGGTCTACAAGATCCCAGACCGAATTGAAGTACATAGACTCCATTTCGAGATCCATGGCTTTAAGCCACTGGTCCTTGTCTATGTCATTCATTCCCTGTTTAAAGGTCAATGGATCCTCAACGCCATCATCAGGTATGACGACTTGAGTTTCAAACAAGCCGATGTAGCGGTCGGGCTGTCTCACATCCCTCCCACTGCGTCGAGGCTTTCTCAACTCTTGAGAAGGACCAGCCTGATCAACAACCTTTGTTGATCCGTCTGTAGCTTTCCTGGAAAATTCGGACAAAACAATTTTGCTCGACGGTTGATGATCTCTTATGTGGTCTTCCTCTAAGAACGTGGCATTAGTCGATACTAGTACCTTATTCTCATGAGGATCATAAAATAGACCACCTTTCGTTTCCTTGGGGTAACCTACAAATAGGCACAATTTTGAACGATGTTCCAACTTCTTTGGATTGGGTACTAGCACATGTGTCGGACACCCCCAAATCTTGAAGTGACGTAAACTACCTTTACGCCCTCTCCATAACTCATAAGGTGTTTCAGAAACACTCTTAGAGGGAACCATGTTCAAAATATATACTGCAGTCTCTACTGCATATCCCCAAAACGAACTAGGCAAATGAGCATAACTCATCATAGATCGAACCATGTCTAACAGGGTTCTATTTCTCCTCTCGGACACACCATTCTGCTGTGGTGTTCCTGGCGCTGAGAGTTGAGATACTATTCCATGTTCTATCATATAGTCCTGGAATCTTAAATCCATATACTCTCCACCTCGATCTGATCGGAGTGTTTTTATCGATTTACCTAATGTGTTCTCAACCTCTGCCTTATACTCTTTGAACTTTTCAAGAGCTTCGGACTTATGATGCATTAGATAAAGATAACCGTACCTAGAATAATCATCAATGAAACTGATGAAATATTCATACCCTCCTCGTGCTTTGACATTCAAAGGACCGCAGAGATCCGAATGCACGATTTCTAGAGGTTCTTTGGACCTATGACCTTTTTCAGAAAAAGATCGTTTGGTCATTTTGCCCTCAAGACAAGACTCACATGGCGGTAAAGAGTTGTCCTCTAAACGATTTAGCAGACCACTCTTAACCAATCTCCCAATCCTATTGAGATTAATGTGACCTAGTCTTAAGTGCCAAAGATAAGTACTAGGAGAAAGTTTCTGCCTTTTAGTTTGAGTCTCAGCTGTTTTAAACATTTCAGTGTTCAAAATAGCTTTGGCTTCGGTTGGTCTTAACACATACAAGTTGTTTTCAAGTTTCGCAGAACAAATACGTACACCTCTTTTGCTAATGAACGCTTCATTATGAACAAAAGATACTTTATACAACTGTTCTAACAAACAAGATATAGATACAAGATTCCTCTGGAAGGTAGGAACCAGGAGTACATTTTCTAGTAAAATGAAACTATCTCTATACAACAACTTTACAGCTCCCACTGCTTCAGCTGAGACAACCTCTCCAGTTCCAACTCTGAGAGTTATCTCACCGCGAGAAAGTGGCTGCCAAGAACTAGTTTCCTGAAAAGAAGAACAAACATGGTTAGTAGCTCCTGAATCAAGTATCCAGGTATGACAATCATGTTCTACTAAACATGTTTCAACAACAAGTAAATCATATTTACCTTGTCTTTCTTTCTCAGCCTTTTTCTCTGCAAGATACTTTGGGCAATTCCGTTTCCAGTGCCCATCTACACCACAATGGAAACATTTTCCTTTGTCTGTAGATCTAGTCTTGCTTTTACCTGCAGCAGGTGCTTTTCCCTTCCTTTTATCTTTCTTCTTCTTTTGAATACTCTTATTCTTAATAGAAGAAAGTTCAGACTTACTCCCAGAAGACGACCCCTTTTGGAATTTCCTAGAAGTGACAACATTTGCCTCCTTCTCTTTTCCTTTAGAAGTGTGTAGGGACTGATAGGTCTGTAGCTCGCTGAGGAGAGAAGTCAAATTATACTTTATCTTGTTCATTACCAAATTGGTTCTGAACTGAAGGAAACTCTTCGGAAGAGATTCCAAGATAAAGCTTACTTGACTTGACTCATTTATAATAGCTCCGTTTACTTCCGCCACATTGAAGTGGACCATCATGTTAAGGACATGCTCCCTAACAGAGGTTCCCTCCTTCATGCGAGAGTTGTAAACGAATTTGAGGGCTTCATGACAGACCGATGAGGACGGAAGTCCAAACATCTCCTGTAATGAAGACATGATTTCTTTAGCAGAAACCATATCCTCGTGCTTCTTAGCTAACACATCAGATATGCTGGCTAAGATATAGACTCGGGCTTTATCATTAGCCCTTGTCCATCTATCATATGCTTCTCGAACAGTTCGAGTCGCATCCGAGCTAGGAGGGGGAGGACAATCCTCTAATAAGACGAACTTGAGATCATCTAGAACGAGAATCGTATTCAAGTTCGATTTCCAGGTCGCGTAGTTATCGCCGGTTAACTTATCGGAAGCTAGTAAGTGAATGAAAGAGCTAGACATGTTGAAAAGAGAATGAATAAATATTAGTGAAAAGGTTTTAACCTAATTTACACACCAATCAAGAATTTAGCAAAGAATAATAATGTACCCAAAACTCATTATTAAACTGCAACGATACTTCAGTGGGTCAGAATGGTCGCTACCGAGGGGCAGTCAAGCATTCCTTCACTGAATCAAGACATTCTTGACTAAATGCTAATACCAGAATATCTCATATTCCTATAGCATCTTAGTTATCGCTGTTTGGTCAAGATTTACTAACTCCTTAGCAAATCTCGTAAGTGTGACCCTCCATTTTTAGAATTCATAGGGCGGCCCCAACGATGCAACCGAATGGAAATGTCAAAGTTGGGAATGGCTCTATGTTTCTTTATCCATAAATGGTGATTGAGATGTTCCGATTCCTATGAAACGGCCCTCCGAATGGATCGGTACCACTTGTGGGCACCTAGCAGGCAGAACATAGGAATCTCACGGTTCAATCCAATGGAGGAGACCGCAGGATGTATTGACATACTTCCTTCTCCCACTTACTATAAATACTTTCTCCATTCACCTTGCTCTTGAATTATGCAAATACCATCCGAATGGGGATGCCCTATTGACATCACGAGGCCGAGCATAATTCTCACGGTGTGAACTTAACAGAGAACGTAGGAGGAGAGGGACATATCATATATACCTTCTCAACACCTCTACTAAGTATTTTAAGACGGAATGGGTAAATTACTCAGGCATTATCCGGCTAAGACAATAAGGCCTAAGTCTAGGTAAAACAAACTTTTACCTATGATGTCTAGGTGATAAACACTTTATTACCTCACACCACTCACGCATGCTCATAAAGCCGGGTTAACTTTACTCAAGTACCGGATGGTCCCCAGGTAGGAGGTGTTCCGTAAACCGTCAGCTTAAATACCTCCAACCTCGAACAGGATGTCCCCGGGTGAGTTTCTTGTAACCTTAGCATTTACAAGATATCGACCTATTCATCTAATGAAACGGAACGATACATTCAACCCTAAGTGAGCATGCCTTTGTCTTTGTTATAGATTTTAAAAGTCTATGCCAATTTTACAACACTTTGCAAAACTAAGACTTACTACAACAAACTTCTACATGCTTCTCAAACATGCAACACTAAGGCATGACAAGTTGAATATTTAATTTCATAATTAATATAACAATTATATCGATTATGTTTTTAAATATACAACTCCTAATTCAAAAATTAATATAACACTTATATCAATTCTCATGAATTAAGCATGCATCCTATACATTATAACACTTATAACAAACAAAATGCATCTTATGTTGGATGTTTAATTTCATAATTAATATAACACTTATATCAATTATTCTATTAAGCAAACAACATCTAATTCATGAATTAATATAACTCTTATATTGAAATTAAACATGCATCCTATACATTATAACACTTATAATATACCATGTGCATAAAATTAGGACAAATTATGTTGTTCATTCAATTTCATAATTAATATAACACTTATATCAATTATCCTATTGAACTAATCAACAACTAATTCATGAATTAATATAACTCTTATATCAAAATTCATGAATTGCTAAATATGCATACGATATATTATAACACTTATAACATATTTTCAATGCATGAAGCATGCTTCCTACGGTGGGATTTTAAATCTATATGGCATACGTTATGCACATACAAACATGGAATTTAATTAAAACATACATTCGCAATGCATAATTAATTAAACATACTAAAGTGGATCGATTTTGGCATTTAGCAAGCAATAACTAATTTATTACAAGCTTGATCAACAAGCCACGTCTTGAGCGGACTTCGAACTCTTCGCACCGCCTTTGACCAACTTGCTTCCTCCGAACGCTTCGGCCAAAAATTTCTTTGAATTTCTCCTCGTATTGCCCAGAACAAGTTTGAAATTACACCGAACATTTCGGCGAGTTTCAAACTCAAACTTCTTACACAAAGAACCTTATATGGACTCTAATGACTCTAAAAAATACAGACTCTTTAGCATGCATTAAAGCCCATACAATCTCGGGCAATTACAAATAAAGAAATTCAAAAGAAACTATGCCAAAATCGATATTCACTTTAGAATCCATTCAGAAACAATTTCTAAATAAAACCCACCATAACTTAAATTGATTGAAATTGAGTGGCCAAAAACGCTCTGATACCAATTGATGGAGCGCTCATGGCACGCAGCGGAAGCGATTTGGATCATGGACACTCTAATTTCATCAATTTAAACAAATGGAAACATGCAAAAGCAATGAAAAAGAGAAATTAGAACACATACCCTTGTAGTTCGTATTTCTCCAAATTTCACCGCCAGAAGCTCCTCACGAGCTCACCGAGCCTTCTCACGAAACCTTCGTGGACCACCCACGGTAGTCCCGCTATCCTCGGACCGAGAAACGGAGTAGTGGGACTCCTTTTACAAGAGAAAAGAGGGAAGAAGAAACACTGAAGAAAACTTATTTTCTTCACAGAGCCGAGGAAGAAGAAGGGTTGAAGAGATAGAGAGAGAGGAATCAAATTCAAAATCTCATTTTCAATTTGACAACCCCAAAACCCACTACCAATTTCTTTTTTTTTCTTTCTTTTTTTTTTAATTAGTCTGATGAATCACATATATATATATACTCTGTATATATAACATGTGTCTTACATCTTGCATGTAAGACACATGTATATATATATATATATATATATATATATATATATATTTATATATTATTATTATTAATAAAATTAATAATAATTATTTTATTAATTAAACTTTTTAATTAATAAAAAATATATATATATATAAATTAATTAATATTATTTAATTCAATATCAAATATTAATTAAATAATATAATTAATCCCGGTTTTTCGAAAAACCGACTTTTTGCACATGAATCCTATTCATGTTTTCAGACCAATCTCATATTTAAATCATATTTAAATATGTCCATATTTAAAACATATTTAAATATGTCTATTCTTCTTCCACAAACCCGAATTTGAACGATTCAAATTCTTTTCTTTTCTTTTATACTGTTTCACGGCTTTATCCGAGCTAGCCAGGAGAACCGTAAGGACCTACAGATCATGAGCTCCAACGATACGAGATTATCCGGTCAAAACTCTTTCAATCGAACTAACCAACATTCGTTAACCCCCGGAGACTCCACTAAAGTCCAAGGGTTGCACTCTCCTCACTGTAGATATATTGTGTCCTGTTGATATAACTATCATCAGTAAGTCGATCCTTCACAGGTCGTTCATAATCACAACGGGTCATTTAAACCGTTTAACCCTTGTATTATATCTTGTTCCTTAAGTACCACTGACACCTCTAATGAACAATTGATTTGTGGTCCAACCATCAAATCAGATTCCTCCCTGATCAGGAGAGGATGGGCCCATTGTTCAAGACCTGGAGTCAGCACTTAAGGGAACAACCTCTCTACTAACCCTTAAAGCGGGTAGGAGTGAATTCCAATCTTGCTACAACTATGTCCCCAGCCACTTATTCAATCTTATCCCCAAGATGGTAGGCTTATTGAGTCGGCAATCTGGCCACTCTCACCCGTACAAATCAAAGGATAAGGTTGAATAAACAGGAGTTCATAGTAAGCTCAGGATTGAGATCGAGTTACCTAAGTCATCATAAGAAAAAATCGGTCTTTACAGTAAACGGTGTTATAAAGAAAGAGCGATTTTATTTCTTGGTTCGGTCTTGTGCAAACTCATTGCACAGGACGCCCTCACTCACATGTCTCTACATGAAACGATTCGAATCACATCGTTTTGTACTATACAAAGTGAGCCGCGTCCAATAGTGTCCCCAGGACAAGGTACCCAGCCTTATCCCTATACTATAGACCATTTTGGCTATCTACTTGAACTTGATTCACATTCATGTCACACATGAAGTTCAAGTACTCACACTATCGCCATGGGTGTTAGTTATTGGTATAGGTTAATACAAACACAATTCACTAAAAATCAATAACAACTTTATTGAAATATAATATTTACATTCAAACAGTTTACAAACTACGAGTTTTAGGACATAAAACCCAACACTAACTTTGCTTTAAATCTTGGTTGTTGAACCCCTTGTATGTCATCTTTGTATTTGTAAATCTATTTGCATGTTATAGGCTTGAAGCCTTTAGGTAATGGTCTAAGTGTCCAAGTATGATTCTGTTTTAAGGAGTTCATCTCTTCATTCATAGTTTCAATCCATTTCTTTGCATTAGGACAACTTGTAGCTTCAGCAAAAGTGTTAGGATCTGTTTCATTCAGAAAACCACTCACATTTAGTGTCATATTAACACAATTTGCCTCATCATACCTTGTTGGAGGTATAATGATCCTTCTTTACCTATCTCTTGCAAGTTGAAAGCTTTTTAGATTAGGATTTTCTAGCATAGATTCATGCCTTTCACTTTTTACTAAAGACCCTTCTAGTTTCACTTGAGACCTTTCTCCTTCATCTTCAGAATCCGATAGATGAGGAATGAAAGTTATCAAGTTAGGTTGCTCCACCTCAATTTCAAGTTTGGAGGTCTTGTTTGTGCTTGTAGTTTGAGTCTCCTTGTCCATGAACATTTCTTCCTCTTTGAATGTCACATCTCGGCTATTAATGCATCTTCTTTCAGTGGGATGTCAAAGCCTAAAACCTTTAACACCTTCTGTAAAGCCAACAAACATGCATCTTGTTGCTCTAGGCTTCAATTTGCCTTGACTTTGATGGACAAACCCCACACAACCAAAGACCATTGTCTAGATTTGAAGGGTGTTTAGTCCACTTTTCTCTTCTAATGTAAGGAGTTTTAGAGAGCTATGTGGACACCTATTTAAGGTGTACACAATGTAGGATGTAGCTTCAGCCCAAAATTTCTCAGGTAGCATAGCATCAGACAATAGACATCTAACTCCCTCCATAATAGTTTTATTGAGTCTTTCAGCTACCCCATTCTGTTGGGGTGTATACCTCATTGTTTAGTGTCTTAGAATCCCTTATTCTTTGCAAAAATTATCAAAATTTCATTGCAAAACTCTAGGTTATTATTTGTTCGATCTCAAGCATTTCACATGCCTAAAGGACTGATTTTCAACAAAAACCTTTCATTCTTTAAACTTGTTAAAGGTTTGATCTTTAGTCTTAAGAAAATAGACCCAAGGCCTTCTTGAATAATCATCTGTGAGTGAGAGAAAATACCTTGATCCACTGATTGAGGGTGTAGGTGTTGGCCCCTATAAGTCTGAATGTATATAGTCCATAATCCCCTTTGTTGTATATTGAGCTTTAATAAAGTTATGTCTTGTAGATTTCCCCAATATACAATGGTCACAAGCTTTTACTCTAATGTTTATCTTTTAAGGCCATATACCTTGCTTAGATAGAGCTTCAAGTCCTTGGTTGTTTATTTGTGAAAGTCTCTTATGTCAAATACCTTCATCCATGCTGTCATTGGTAACAACTAGGGCATAATGTACCATTGCACATCTTTAATCACATATAAGCCATTCATCTTAACACCTACCAACACTGTCCTTGAGTCTTTCTTGACTTCAAAGGTTCCCCCGATCCTCCATATTCACATCCAATGAAGTCCAAGATACCTAGGGAAATCATGTTCTTTTTAGCTTAGGAACATGTCTCACATTCCTTAGGAGCTTCACTGAACCATCTTGGAACTTCATAGAAACTGAACCAATTTCAGCCACCTTACAAACATGGTTATCTCCCATGTATACCTCTCCTCCATCCCACTCTCTATAGGTTGTAAACCAACCCTTTGATGGAGTCATATGGAATGAGCATCCACTGTTTAGAACTCAATCTTGTACTTGGAGGCTTATTATGTTTGGAGAAGTGATCTGAGGTAGGTAAAACATCAGAATAAGTAAAAGAATTGTCCCCAATTGAGGCTTCAGCTGGTGCTTTTCTTTTTTGCTTATTTTGACTTTGTTGTTTTTTCAAGGCATAACAATCTCTTGTTAAGTGTCCTGGTTTGTGACAGAAGTTGCACTTCATTTTAGGCTTGTCTTGATTATCTCCTTGATTCTTGTTGTTTTTTCCAACATTTCTTGGTTTTTCCTTTTATGAATAAACCTTATGAATTTGAATATTGCTTTCTTTGTGATTGAAGTTCCATTTCTTTTGATCTAACTGCAGAAATAATAATATCAGTAGTTAGTTTATCTCTACCATATGTCAGTCCTGTTTTTACCTCTTTGTAACTTTCTGGTAGAGAATGAAAGAATTTAAAAGAATAAAAGTTTCATTCTCATCTCCCACTTTATCTCCCATGTGTTTGAATTCTGGTGTTATTCTTTTAAACTCATTTAGATTATCCATCATGGATTTGCTTGCATCCATCTTGTATCTAAAGAACATTTCTCTTAGATAGGTCTTGTTTGGTAAATCCTTTGAGAGATATAACTCATCAAGCTTAGTCTACATTGCATAGGTTGTCTCTTGATCATTTACTTGCCTTAAAACGCAGTCATGTAGATTTAAGACTAATATTTCATGGGTTGTTACTTCCATTGTATCCATTTCTTCTTCTGTGATTGATTTTGGAAGTTTAGTAGGGTCTTGAGAATTGCTCTTAATAATGTTTTTTGTTGTCCAAGGACAACCTTGATCTTTGCTTTATAAAGTTCAAAATTTGATTTGCCATCAAACTTTTCAATGTCATATCTTGCATGCAATTGACATGTTTGTTTGAATCTTGATTCTTCTTGTCTTTCTTGTTTATCAAGAAACTGATTCTTTCTTCTTCTTGCAGGCTCTGATACCAATTTATAAGGACAACTGAGTTATGTGGGTGTGTGAAGGAGATTGTTCCACGTTGTCCTCCACATGCAACAAAGAGTTTCCAAACCCTAATTTCCTTCAGATTACGAAATTGAGGAAAAAGAGATGACAGCTTGGCGAAGCCCTGGATATTTTCAGCCTCTGTGAAGTCGATCAACGGAGAAGAAGAAGAAATCGAAGGTGTTCTTCAGCTATATCACATAGCCTCGAAGTACATCTTCTTTCTTGTATTCAAGATTTTTTATGGAGTTTTACATTAGAGGTTTTAAGATAAGTTTTCCTCTTCTTTCTTATCTCTCTATCTCTATGTATCTTTTCTCTCTACTCTCTCTAAGTCCATTTCATGTATTTATAAACGACGGTACAAGAGAACAATTTTTGTTTTAGAATATAACCATATTCATGGTTAATTTTTATTACAAAGACTCTTCCTCCTTACTTCATTACATCTTCATATGCATAATCTTAATTATTTCAAGTCTCTCTTATTCTCGGTAACTTTTTATCCAAACAAAAGAACAACAACCGTGATAAACAAAAAAAGTTAAGTTTTGATAGGTATATTTCAACTAATGATTTCTTCTTAAAGTTAACAATTTATAGTAACAAATTAACTTAATAATGAATCTTAGATGATTTCTTAGAGTAACATTTTTTTAAAAGATCTCAAAGATATTTAATTAATGTGAGGTGGAGGATTGAATTATGACCTCTTAGTCAATGACACAATTTTATGTAAATTGAGATATGTTCAGTTCGTCAATATTTTAAATAATAATAAAAAAAAAAAAAAAAGTAGTATAATTCGTACACCAACATTCTTAAGTGAGCTATTTAAAAGGCCAACGAATTGGTACCTTAGATTATTTGATTGAACTTCTCTTTGAATTCTACTTTTTTTAAAAAAATCTTTGAATTCTACTTTGAAACGTGGAAATTCCAAAAATGGATGTGGATAGATTGGAATTATTTTTAGTGGGGCAATGTAATATAGACATCTAAGCTAAGACAAGATTGATGGGATTATCAAATTCTCTTCCTCTCTCTATCTTACCCTATAGGCATCCAATTAGGTAAGACAAGATTGATGACATTCTTATCAATCTCTCTCCACCTTACTATTTAACATTCACTTTTCCTTCTCATTCAACTATTTGGGAATTTTTTTTATATAAATTATTCTTTAATATTGTTAAATCCCACATCAATTTTAAATAATACTACCCTTAACTAACAATGAATGAAAATAATATCTATATGATTATAAACATTGTCACACTGAACATAACTCAATTCATCGAGACATCTATCTTCAATAAAAAAAAGACACGTATTGTTTCAATCGAGAACAAAACTATTAAAACAATGTAGGGCCCACCAAATGACCATGCAATGAAGATATGAGTTTATAAAAAGGCCATGCTTGTACGAGAGCTAGTCAAACCCCTCAATCAAACAATCTCTCTTTTCTTTTCTCTCTGTTTTACAATGGTTTCTTTGGAGCTTGCTCGAACAGTTGTTGGTATCATAGGTGAGGAAAATATTATCAATTCTACAAAATAAAAAAATAATAAAAAAAAAAAAAAAAAAATCCCTTTTTCTTTATTTTCACTACTCTCCTATCTTTACACCTTTGCTTTGATTTTCTGCAGGAAACATTATCGCACTTTTCTTGTTCTTGTCTCCAATGTAAGAATTGCCCTTTTGATTCCTTCACATGTTTCTCTAGCTACCCTAGCTTTATCCCTAAACCATATTGTTTTTTCTTGTCATATTCTTCTCTTTTCTGTGTCATTTTTATTATTCCCTAAATGATTATTTAGAGGTTGATTTGAGTGGTTTTTAAATTTATAGAATATAATAGTTTTTTCAAAATAGTTCTAGAAAATGGGTTAGTGTTACTTTTCGATTATAATGTTTTATGTTTTGAAGGAAGAACAACAATTATTCTTAAAAAACAGTTACTTTTACTATAATTATTAAAGTTGTGTTACTACGGTTGGACAAAACCATACATGAGATTAGGAGAGAAATATCATAACTTCATAAAACCCTAATTCTCTTCCGGTGTATTATTGTATTGTTTACAATTGATTCATTTTCAGGCCAACCTTCGTCGCAATATGGAAGAAGGGATCGGTCGAGCAGTTCTCGGCGATCCCGTACCTTGCGACGCTCGTGAACTGCCTCGTCTGGGTGCTGTATGGGCTGCCGTTGGTGCATCCCGGAAGCATTCTAGTGATTACCATTAACGCTGCTGGAACCCTAATCGAGCTGGTTTACATAATCCTCTACTTCGTCTTCTCCGACCGGAAGAAGCGGGTGAAAGTCGTGCTCGTGCTGCTCGCCGAGCTCGTCTTCGTCGCTCTTCTGACCCTTCTGGTTCTGCTCCTCTTCCACACTCACAACAAGCGATCGTTGGTGGTTGGAACCATCTGCATTCTCTTCAATATTGGGATGTATGCTTCTCCATTATCAGTCATGGTCAGTTTCTCTTTCTCTCTTATTTATTTATTTATTTTTTATTTATTTTTTGCGTGTGCAGAATCTCTACTGTTTATAGTGTTAATGATACGATCTCAATTAATAAAAAAGGAATGTACTTTTAGGTTTAATTATGTTTAATTATGTTTTAAATGGGTGCCTCAAAATTAATTTTATAAATCTCTCAAGCACGATTATTTCCTGCTTTATTTTAAAATTATAATATGTTTTAGTTTAAATCTTAGTGGTTAACTTTGATGCTTATTTTATTTCGGTACTTTAGGACATGTTATTTTTAGTTTTTGTTTTACCCTACACAAATAACAATCAGGTCCAAACTAATTGTAATTTTAGCAAACTTTAAAATGTTTTGCAAATATGACAAAAAAAATTATTTTTATCACTGATAGACTTTATCATATCACTGACAGACTTCTATCAGTGATAGACTATTATCACTAACAAAAATCATTAAAAAGCTGCGATAGACTTCTATCAACCATAAGATATCAGCGATAAAAATTGTCATATCCGCAAAAATTTTAAAAACATGTTATATTTTTAATTATGTTATTTTAAATTGACATATGTTACAATTTTTCTTTTGTTTTTGCATTAAAAAAACAATTTTAGTCATTGGTATTAATTTTAATTTTAGGCTAAAATGAGCATGACTCAGCTGTCATATGTATGTGTTGACGATCCAGAAGCCTGTAGTTCGAATCCCCCACTCCCAATGTACCCAAAAAAAAAAAAAAATATATATATATATATATATATATTAATTTTGGTAAAATATTTAACGGAAACTTGACATGGGTATATCTTTACTCATTTATTTGGACAATAAACGTTTACGGTGAGTATTTGAAATCACATGTAATAGACAAGGTGTCAAGTTTTTAAATATATTTAACCATTAAGAGTTGGTCACTGGTCATGAAGAGTCTTGAGGTTAAAAGGCATGAGTTCAATCTTTTGGTGACTACTTAACTTTGTAATTAATTTCCTACAAGTTTTCTTGGCCCAAATGTTGTATGGTGTCTCTCACGTTAGATTAGTCAAGGTACGCGTAAGCTGACCCGAATATTCACTAAATATGAGATTTGAAAGTTAGGTAGATTTAAAATAGTTCATTTATGAGAGTTAGATGCCAAGAGGTTATTTGTTGTTTCTTGACCGTGTTGTTTGTTTGTTTTTATCAAAGTTTTCTTTATATTTTCAGAAGATAAAAGATTTGGTTTGTACGATCTTATACGCTTGAAATCCTATACAGAAGCACACACGTGATTTCGAAACAATTATTAACCATTGTAGTAAAGAATATGTTATTTCCAAAAAAAATGTTTTAAATCGTGAAAAATCATATACGAGAAGACTTTGGACATTTATTTTAGTTCAATAATATAAAGGAGAGATTCGAATTCGAACTTTTAACTTTTTGATCATGATATATGTCTTAACCAGTTGAGTCATGTTCATGTTGGTATGGACGTGTTAGGTTAAAAGTTCATGTAGAACTCATATACTATATCCTACCAAAAAAAAAAAAAATTAAAAGGCAATATTTCAACGCATGTATATAGAACATAATTATGGTTTATTGATCATTGTACTTAATTGGATGATTTTTCTTTAACCTCTTATTCTCTTTTTAACCGTTAATGAAGTATCTTAAAAAAAAAATATATATATATATATATATATATAAAAGACATAAATATTTGGACGAGTTAAAATGTAAAAGGATGAGAATTGATCCTTTTATTAATCATTAGAAACTATATATTAAAATTGAAATTAAATGGAATTAAGTACTATATATGATCATCATTTTTTAATTAATTATATGATATTTGTTGCAGAAATTGGTGATTAGAACAAAGAGTGTGGAGTATATGCCTTTATCACTCTCCATTGCTTCTTTTGCCAATGGTGTGGCTTGGACTATTTATGCTTGCCTCCCTTTTGACCCTTATATTTTGGTAATTAATCACTTTCTCTTATTTTTATTTTGTTAACTCAATCCTTAACCCTCTTATTTACCTGGTTTAAATTAGTATACTTCCCATAGCATTCACACACTTTTTAAAATTTGTCCCTAGAAAATTAAAATTTGTTTTATATTTCTATTATCTTTTTCACACAACCAAATTTTATCTCTTAATTTTTTTAATTAATAAATTGAACGTAACTATTTTTTTTTAAGTTACAACTATTTCCCATACCAAATAATCTAGGTCAAACAAAATTTAAATTTTAATTGGAATATATAACATTTTAAATAATTATTTAAAAAATGATAAATTATCGACAAAAAAAATTATGCATAAGTATGTCTATTTTAGTCATTGAGGCTGAATTACAACAGTTTAGTATTCATTTACCAAACACATTAATATACATGTTCGAGTCTAAAATTAAAATTTACCAAAGATTTATTTGCTTCATATTACAGATGATTTTATTTTCTTTTTAAAAGCACGATTATTAACATTTATTTTAAAAGCTATACACCAATCATAAACTAAGCCCAACTTAATGAAATCCAATTGGCTTAAAATATCCATGTGGATTATTTTCTTAAAAAAAAAAATCTTTCTACACATTTGATTTTTCTTTTTATCTTATATTCCCACACACACAAAGAGAGACAACTTAAAAAGAAAAAAGTTTTGAAATTCTTTAAACTTAAAATATGATATGTGGGGGAAAAAAGGAAGGAATCATTATCCTAATGTTTCTTTTGAGTTTATTAAAAAAAAACACCAATGGAAGTGTTATATATGCATGTAATAATGTTAGTTCTTAGAATTATATCCAATGTAAATTGATGCTTCTTCATAAAATGTTACTTTCCTAGAAAAATATAAGGTCAAGGTTATAGACAGGCATCTTACAAATAAAAAATAATAGTTAAAATATCTCTCTAAAAAATGTTGAATTACAAGTTTAATTTAGCCTATAACATTCAAAATTGTGTCGAATATAGATTTTGAACTTTAAATTTGGTGTATAATTGATTTCTAATTATTTAAACATTTTTCTAAATTATGAAATTTTTCAGACAATTTAAAATTCGATAAGTTGAATTTTGTATGTAATAGGATTGCAAACAGCAATCAAAGCCAAAAATAATTGCAAATTTAACAAAAATTTAAAACCTTTTGCAAATATGGCAAAAAATCAGTGGCTATCACTAATAGACTTTATGATTATTACGGATAGACTTCTATACTATTATCATTGACAAAATTCTATAAAAAAAAAAAAAAAAAAAAAAAATTATTATCAGCGATAGACCATACCATGAGGGATAGAAATTGTCATATCTGTAAAAAAAATTAAAAAAGTGCTATATTTTTAATTATTTTACTCTAAATTGACATTTGTTACAATTTTTCGTATGTAATAAGTCTTTTAAATTTAAAAAAAAAAAATGTCTAACAGATCTAAGACTAATTAGACACGAAAGTTTAGAGATTAATTAAACAACTAAATTTAAATATTAAATGGAAGGGAATATAGCCCACGTGAATTATAATTTTTAAAATATTTCATATATATATAGTTTAAATTTGATTGAATAAAGATTAATAATTGAAACTTGTCAGATTCCAAATGGGCTGGGCACAGTGTTTGGGCTGGCCCAATTGGTACTATATGCCAGCTTTTACAAATCAACAAAGCTGCAAATAGCAGAAAGGCAAGGGAAAGGACAGGTGATTTTATCAGATGTGGTCACCAATGGAAAAGACTCTTGGAATGGGAATGGTACAGCTGAGGTCCATGGGGCTTGATGGACTCTCACAATCTCCACCGTCCATCTGTCAGTTTTGTATGATATATAGATAAAATAGTCTTTTTTTTTTTTTAATTTGGAGGGTAATAATAACAAATGAATCACTGCAGAGACCAGTGGCAGACAATTGGCAACCTTGTAATGCCATTTTGACTGTTTTGTTTTACCTTTGTGTTGTGTTGTGTTCAATATATATATGTTGGTGAATCTTTGATGTTTGAATATCAATGGCTTTTTTCGATTTTCATGTTTGATTCATCGTTGTAATGTTATTAATTCGGTTGTGAAATTGAATAATACGGGTGCTATCATGTCACGAGGCACACGACCGACTGTGGAAGTGTGGAAGTAAAGAAAGAATTTCTTTTTGTTTAGTGATTATTCAAACTCCATTGAAAGAATTGAATAAAAAGAAGTTATACCTTATAAAAGATTAGAAACATTTATGACTGAAATAAAAAGGAAAAGTGAAAATGTAAGGCTCTATTTAATAACGCATTCAGGTTTTAATTTTTTTGTTTTTAATTTTTTTTATTTTTGATTTTGGTTTTGGTTTTCTGTTTTTTAAAAATAAAAAACATATATATTTGATAGTTGTTTTTTTGTTTTCTGTTTTCAAAAAATAAAAAATCAAACTTATTTGATAACTGTTTTTGGTTTTTAATTTTTGGTTTTTGAAAACATAAAAGTTCAAAGTAGTTGGATAATTACTATTTGTTTGGTATTTTCTTCTAAAATAATGTTAATTTATTAGAATGTAAAAATTGCAACATTTATCAAAATTTAATTAAGGTCTAATTATTTGATGAAATTAAAAATTTTAAGTAAAAAATGATTTTCCTTAAAATAAAAAGAATTTATTTTCCCGATAGTTTAATATATTAGACAAACGTTTATCAACCCTAAAGTCAGGAAAAGAAAATATGTTAATTGTGTAAAGTAGATGGGTATATTAGTCTAATATCACAATAATATTAAAATATAATATACTAGAAAAATTTTATTTAATAAAATTATAATATATTATATTAATAATATTTTTATACTAAAAAAAATATTAATAATACATTTTTTTTTTAAGTATATACTAATAATATTAATGAAAATTTGATTTCAATTTCAATAAATAAATATTTCAAGATAATTTCAATAATTATATCTAGGACAAATTATCTTAATGGTCCTTGAAGTTTGGATTTGGTAGCATTTGGGTCCCCAATCTTTCAAATCCAACCATTTTACCCCCAACTTTGTATTTGGTGCGTTTTTTATCCCTCCGTCAAAAAAAATTCAATAATTATATCTAGGGCAAATTATCCTAGTGGTCTTTGAAGTTTGGATTTGGTAACATTTGGGTCCCCAATCTTTCAAATCCAACAATTTTACCCCGAACTTTGTATTTGGTGCGTTTTTTGTCCCTCCGTCAAATTTTTTTCAATAATTATATCTAGGGAAAATTATCCTAATGGTCCTTGAAGTTTGGATTTGGTAGCATTTGGGTCCACAATCTTTCAAATCCAACAATTTTACACCGAACTTTGTATTTGGTGCGTTTTTTATCCCTCCGTCAAAATTTATGTTAAATACTAACAAATTGCTGACGTGGCACACAATTTTTATTAAAAAATATTTTTTAATTTTTTAATTATTAAAATTAGAAAAAGAACATTTTTTTTTCATTTTCATTTTTTCTATCTTCTTCCTCATTTTCTCCTTCTTTTTCTCTCTCCTCTTACATCTTATACCTTCACCATCAATGCCGCCGTCAGTCGCCGTCCACCATTCCGACGTCGTCCGCCTCCCTCTCTGTCTCCCTCTCCCACGACGATTCTCAGATGGCGGCGATGAGATCACGACCCACGCACAGACTTCCAATCGGCGTTGTCACAAAATTCTAGATCTGAAATGCTCTAAATCTCGAAATCTTCAGATCTGTACATTTTTTAGATCTGAAATTTTGTTTTAATTCTACAAATCAGAAAATTTTCAATGAAGGAGGGGGAAAATGAAATTAAAAGAAGAAAAAGAAAGGAAGTGGGGGAGGCGGACGACGTCGACGACGGCGGGCAGCGTCGGCGGCGACGGACGACACGGGCGAGGCAGGAGGGCAACGACGGCGGAGTGGTGAACGACGACTGGCGGCGGTAGCTATTGATGGTGAAGAAAAAGAAAGAGAAGGAGGAAGAAGATAGAAAAAAATGAAAAAAAAAATGTTTTTTTAAAATTTATTAATTAAAAAATTAAAAAAAAAATAATAATAATAAAAATTATGTGTCACGTCAGCAATCCGTTAGTATTTAAAAGAAATTTTGACGGAGGGACCAAAAACGCACCAAATACAAAGCTCGAGATAAAATTGTTGGATTTGAAACCTTGGAGACTCAAATGTTATCAAACCCAAACCTTAGGGGCCATTAGGGTAATTTGCTCTCATATCTAATTTGTTGATAATTGAAATAAAATGTCAAAAAAAAAACTTGAAATTTTGAAATAAAAAATCTGTTTTTGAAACCCTTCGAGATCGTTTGGTAACGCATTTAATTTCTCTTTTTGGTTTTTGGTTTTTATTTTTTAGAAAAATGCTTGTTTGGTAATCAATTCAGTTTTTAGTTTTTCAAATTTTGAAAACGTTTTTACAATCCTTAACAAATTTTAAAAACGAAAAAAAAAAAAAAAAAAATTCACAAACAAGTTTTTGATTTCATATATATATATATATATATATATATATATATATATTTTTAAATTGTTAAAAATTGTCAACAAGGTAGATATAATTTCAAATCAAATATTTATTTATTTATTGAAATTAGATTCAAATTGTCATTAATATATATATATTTTATCATAAATTATCATTAATATAAAAAGAATATTATTAATATTTTTTTTTGTATAAAAATATTATTAATATAATATATTAATATTTTTTTTTGTATAAAAATATTATTAATATAATATATTATAATTTTATTCAAATAATTGTTTTTTATACTTTAATATTATTGTGATGTTACACCAATGTACCTAACCACTTTACTCAATCAACATATTGATAAGCGTCAACTAAATATTGTCTAATATATTAAGGGCTCGTTTGATAACGTTCATGTTTCTTGTTCCCTGTTTCCTGTTTCTTGTTCCATGTTTCTTATTCCCTGTTTTTTTAGAACTAGAAACAGGAACATGTTTGATAACTACTCCGGTTTCTTGTTTCTTGAAAAAAAGAAACAGAAACAGAAACTTGTTTGATAACGTTTCTTGTTTCTTGTTTCTTGAAAAAACAAAAAAAAAAACAAAATAGATTTATAATTATTTTTTATAGTTTAAATATAATTTAGTATGCATAATATAAAAAATATATAACATGCATTAAAATATATATACAAAAAAACTATCCAAAGTTTACATAATCGAATACAAATAAGTCTCGATGCAAAATGAAAAACAATCATAAAATTGTATTTATACTTCAAATGTTACCCAAATTTGATTTAGTATATGTTTTTGTGTGTTAACCGGGTAAGGAGACATTTGTTTAAGAATAGAGATTTGAGCCTTCTACACACCAAAACAACATTCAATAACATTTTGGAGTGAGAAATGTCGGTAGTTAAACAATTATGGATGATGTCTATTTTCTCTAAAATCTCGAAGTCATTGTCAATTTGTCATTATTTGTTATGAACCGTGTTTTAAATTTTCGTCGACGTGTATACATGTTCATCGACATTTTCATGTGTCAATGAACTTAATATCGACATAAGAGGTGAATCGACATTTCAACTATATTTTAGATAAATTGACGTTATATAACTAAAATATAATTATTGTGAATCTAATAGTTAATAGTAAAAAAATTAAACTTATTTAAAAATCGTAAAATGTTTATTTGCAAAGTTTGAAATGTGAATGTTGATGGAAATATCAATATCTCAGTTTTATAGAAATGTTGATAAAAAAAATATCGATAAAATGTCGATGTGGATAGGTATTTATGAAAAAAAATCGATTTTTTAAAAATATATACTTAAATTAATAAATAAACATTTTATCGTAGCTAGATAAGACAAAAGACTTCAAAATTAAAATAATATATAAAAAAAAATACTGCAAAATTAAGAGGAAGAAAAGATAAAAAAGCAAAAATATTACTTATAGGATTTGAACCCAAGACCTTCAATGTAAATGGCACATCTCTTGCCAACAAACCAACCACACTTTATGGTTTAAATAGAAACTGAAGTTTATAAATGGGAACGGAACAAAAGAAACAACTTTTTGGTGTTTCTCAAATTTTGCCATTTTTTTAGAAACGTTTCTCAAAATTTAGAAACAAGAAACGGGAACAGTTATCAAACAAGTCTGAAAACAGGAACAGGAAACAGGAAACGAGAACGTTATCAAACGAGCCCTAAATTATCGACACAACAATTTTTTTTTATTTTAGAGAAAATCATTTTTTAGCCTAAAATTTCAATTTCATCAAATAATTGTACCTTAATTAAATTTTGATAAATCTTGCAATTTTTACATTATTATAAATTAACATTATTTTAGAAAAATTAATTTTTATTTTATAAAAAAAAATTCGAAACAAATAGTAATTATTAAAAATTTGAACTTTTATTGTTTTGACAAACCAAAAACCAAAAACAGTTATCAAACAAGTTTGGTTTTTTATTTTTTAAAAACTGAAAACAAAAAACAGTTATCAAACCTATATGGTTTTTATTTTTTAAAAAACAAAAAACAAAAGAAACCAAAAAAACCAAAAACTAAAAATAAAAAACTGAATGCGTTATCAAACGAGACATTTTTTTTTTCTTTTCAAAATTTGTTAATGAATGTAAAAAAGTTTTAAAAACTCAATTGGTTATCAAATAGACTTGTTTTCTAAAATCAAAAATAAAAAACTAAAAACAGGAATTAAATGCGTTATCAAAAGATTCCTAAATTATTTGATGGGTTTAATAGAGTTATGAATATGATGAAGTACAAATATGAAAAGTACATGAAGAAACAATACAAAAAAAAAAGGAACATATCTCAGTTTATATTACTGAAAAAACAAATGGTAGAATATTGCCCAAATATATAATATCATCAACAATAATGTTGATACAATAATGTCGAATAAATGTCCAAGCAAAGATCATCAAGTCTAGATGTCTATATATTGCGATGCTTGGAACAAGTTTTATATCACACCTTCTCAATATCCAACATTTTCTCATAAACTTGGAAATTATCCAAAGTGTCAATCAAGTTCATCAAGTCTACACGTCTATATTCGAGTGCACCGTGACAGAAATGTTTGATCGTCTTCTCGATATTGTACTCTAAATTTATGATGGTAAAAAATACGGAAGAATATTTTTCTCATAATTCACCTTCAATGGTTATAAAGGTTTCTACTTAAGTATAGGGTAAAAAACATAAACATAAAAGGAAAAGAGAAAAATAAAACTAACACTAATAATATCTAGGGAAATTGTAACAGATGTCAATTTAAAGTAAAATAATTAAAAATATAGCATTTTTTTAAAAAAATTGCAGATATGGCAATTTCTATCACTATATTATGGTCTGTCGCTGATAGACTCAATTTTTTATAGAATTTTGTCCGTGATAGAAGTCTATCACGGATAGAAGTCTATCACTAATAGTCATATATCAACGATAGAGTCTATCGGTGATAGCCACTGATTTTTTTGCCATATTTGCAAAATGTTTTAAACTTTGTTAAATTTGCAATTATTTTGGTCATCATTGATGTTTGTGCAACCAGCCCTAATATCTATCTAATTATATTTACTAAATACAATATTTAATGAATAAATCAACACTACCCCTTAAGCTGGTTCAAAGATATCTTTCATTGCCAGCTTGTTAATCAACTTGTCAAGTTGTAATTTTGGGAGCCTCTTTGTTAGCACATCTGCAACTTGCTCTATTATTGGAAGATATATAGTAGGGAATACATATTACCCCAGCATCAATCTTCTCTTTTATAAAGTAATTATCAAACTCGATATGTTTAGTCCTATCATGAATGACTGGATTGTGAACTATGGAAATGACTGTCTTACTGTCACAATAAACACGCATAGGCGTCATCTGCACGAAATTCAATTCTTCCAATAGTTCTTTTATCCATATACCCTCACATATGTCATGGGCTAAAGCCCTGAAGTCTGCTTCAACACTGTTTTTTGCTTCGCGAGTTAACTAGATTGCCTCCAACAAATGAGCAATAACCAGAAGTAGATCTTCTATTTGTAGTGCTACTTTGCCCAGTCAACATCAGTGTAAATTTCAATATGCAAGTGATCATGCTTCTGAAACAATATGTTTTTTCCTAGAGTTCCTTTTAAGTATCTCAATATCTTGTAAACGGCCTCAAAGTGAGTTGGCCCTAGAGCATGCATGAACTGACTTACCATATTGAGTGCAAAAGCAATATTTAAACGAGTGTGAGATAGATAAATAAGTCTTCCCACAAGCCTTTGGTATTTTTCTTTGTCTTTAACCTCCGCCACTATTGCAACTTGCAATTTTAAATTTGGCTCAATAGGAGTTTCTTATGTCCTACAACCAAGTCGGTCTCTTCAAGTAATCTACAATATATATTTTTTTAATTGGCAAGAATACCTTTTTTTGATCTAGTGAATTCCATCCTTAGAAAATACTTCAAAAATCTCAAGTCTTTGAATTGGAATTCATTCACTAGCCTTTTTTTAAAAAAAAAAACTATTCAGTCCAACCTCATCATTATCTGTGAGAATGATAACGTCAACATATCATTACCAGTGTGTCTCTATAGTGTTTCAAAAAAAAAAAAAAAAAAGTGTGTCTCTATAGAAAATGGTGTTATCTACTTGACTCTGAGGAAATTCATAACTCATCATTGCTTGTCCAAAAACGTTCAAACCACGTTCTAGGAGATTGTTTAAGACCGTATAGAGATTTCTTTAACCTACCCACTTTGTTAATTCCAAGATCCTCTTCAAAACCTAGTGGTAAATTCATAAATACCTCTTCTTCGAGGTCACCATTGAGGAATAGCATTTTTTACATCAAATTGATAAAGTGGCAACTCTGAATTACAGCAATAGATAAGAGTACTCTAATATAATTAATCTTAGAAATAGGAGCAAAATTTTATTGTTAATCAATCCCATAGGTCGGTGTAAAGCCTTTAGCAACTAATCTAGCTTAATATCATTCAATGCTACCATCGGATTTGCATTTTACAGTCAACACGCATTTGCATCCCATTGTTTTTCTTATATCTAGGTAGTTCAACTATATCCCACGTGCAATCTTCATCTATTCCATCACTGCTAAATTTCAATTCAAATTAATTATTTAGAGCCTCATGTATATTCCTTGGAATAAATATGTTGGTTATCCTAGTGAAAGCTTTATGAGTATCAGACAATTTATGGTAAGCAAGATAGTTTGCAATAGGATATTTGGTACAATTACGAACACATTTCCTAAGGGCTATTGGAATGTCAAGATCATATATATCAGGTACAATATTTTGAATAGATGAAGAAAGAGGAACAAAAGATAGGTTACCTGAATCTTCAATATCATTCGTCGGGGCATTAGATTGGTCTTGTGACAAGTTCACTGTCTAATCCTGATTCTTTTGATTGAATCTCGTTCTAGTGTAAACCTGAAGTTTAGGTTTTTTATCAGTGGGATCTTTTTGTAGTATTCCTCCCCTGAAGAAGAAGATTTCATGCTTGGCATTAAAGAGCTAGTATTTTTAGGACATGTGATATTAGGAAGAGAAGAAGTGTCCCAAAAATTCTTTTCTAAGTTGGATTTCTCCCCTGAAGAGAATTTTGGCTGAAAAAATATCTATTTTCTAAAAATAATCATCCATACTTTCAAAGTATTGGCATATCCTAAAAAAATGCATTTAATAGTCCGGGGATCAAGTTTAGACCGAGAAATACTAGGAATATGAACATAAGCAGTAAACCCAAAAACTTTAATCGGTAAATCAGAGTACAAACGAACGGTAGGAAAAAAAATCTTTTAAGTGATCAAGAGGAGTTTTAAAATTCAAAATCTTTGAAGGCATTCGATTTATGAGATAGGCAGCCGTAAGAACCGTGTCTCCCCACAGATAAACAGGAACATGCATAGAGAACATAATAGCACAAACAACATCAAGTAAATGCCTATTTTTTCATTCTGCAATTCCATTTTGTTGGGGGAGTACCACGACAAGTAGACTGATGAGAAATTCTCTTATCTTTAAAAAAAAATACCTAAATATTCATTGAAATCAGTCACATTATCAGAGTGTAGAATGCTTATTTTAGTTTGAAATTGGTTCTCAATCAAATTGTAAAACGAAATGAAAATATTTTTGACCTCATATTTTTTTTATAACAAATATACCCAAGTTAAGCGAGTGTGGTCATTGATAAAGGTAACAAACCAACATTTTGCACACTCTGGAGTCATAACTTTAGACGAACTCCAAACATCACTATGAATTAAGTAAAAAAAATTGGAAGCCCGGTACGTTTTTAGTAAATATGTGGCTCGATAATTTTTGGCAAAGATGCAACTTTCACAATGAAAAACTAAACAATCTATTCCTTTAAATAAATTTGAAAATAAATATTTCAAATAAAAAAAACTGGGATGTCATGTTCTATGATGTCAAAGCATAATTGTTTCTTTAACAGAAGAAGAACTAACACTACTCAAGCCCTGAACTTTTTATCACTAGAGGAAGATTCATCAAAATAGAAGAGACCATCCAGCATCCTAGCACGCCTAATCATCTCCCCCAACTCTTGATTATGAAAGATGCAATGATGTAATTTAGGAACATGAAGAACAAATTGTAGGGTAATTTTATCAGTCAATTGAATAGTTCATTTTCCTACAATAAATGTAAAACTATCGCCGACAATTCAATTTTTTTTCATTGCAATGTACGTGAGAATAGGACTCAAAGAAGTGAGATGAGCTAGTCATATGGCCAGATGCTCCAGAATCTATAACCCATGAAGATGAATTAAGGCAAGAAAAAACTTGAGGATAAATACCTGTTTGTGCCAAGGAAACACTTAGATTACCAGATGACAAAGTGGTCTTTAGCAGTTTCAGGAGTTGATCAACTTGCTCTTTACTGAACTGATTTGAGTCAGCAATATTGGCACTTGAAGAAGATTGTTGAGAATTACTCTTATCACCTTGCTTAGTACTCTTCCAGTTTGCAGGTTTCCCATTAAGTCTCCAAAAAGTCTCACGAGTATGTCGAGATTTATTACAATAATCGCACCCTCGGAGTTTATTAAATTAAGTAGAAGCCTTATTTGCAATGGCCTCAACCACCATAGCATAATCCTCAACTGAATCTGTTATTTTCTTGTCAAGCCTAACATTTCGGTGACTCTCTTCCCTACAAACTTCATAAAACACATCACTAATAGATGGTAGAGGATTTTTACCAGTTACTCTATTTCTAACATCATCGTACTCATCATTGAGTTCGGTAAGGAATTTGTAAGTACGGCCATCCTCCACAACCTTTTTGTAGTGCTTCTTATCTTTAGTTGACTCTCATTCATAAGCATCAAAAAGATCTAGGTCTTGCCAAATTTGATTCAAAGAATGAAAATATTGTGTAATGTTATTTCTTCATTGTCGAATGTTGCATAGTTTTTTATTCAGCTCAAGTAGTATAGGCGATTGATTGCCACATCAGAATACATTTTATTCACGTTGTCCCATAATTCCTTCGCAGGGGAAAAATACATACAGTCGTCACTTATATCCTCAACCATAGAATTCACCAACCGTCATAACCATGGAATTTTCTGCATCCAGGCAGCAAACAAAGGGTCTTCCTTGACTTGTTCTTTTTTTTGTCTCCGATAATGTATACAATCTTTCCTTGTCCACGAATATACATCCGAACACTTTGAGACCAACGATGAAAGTTATGCCCATTAAGTCAGATGGTAATAATTTGGGAAATAAGATGACTTTAGTCACTAATAATTTATCTTCTGACATGCTTGCTTGCTGTACTATCAGACTTCACAAACAAAGAAGGAACAGATGACTGAAATCTTAGTCACGAACAAAGAATGAAGTCGGAACAATAGTCAAAACCTGAAGAACGACGAACAGATGGTCGGACAAGCGAACTGACAGATGGAGCAAGCTGGCGGATCGACAGACGAAGACGATTGGTAGGGGCATCACGAACAATCGGGTCGCGGGTCGCAAGGTTGCAGGTCTCGTGGTCACGGGTTGTCGTCGGTGTTTCCTTCGCGTAGTTCGCAGCCACATGGTCGAAAGACTTCGTCGAGTCGGAGTGTTATCACCAGTGTATAAGCTTGGCGATGAACAGCAACAACAACGACATAAGCAACAACGACATAAGCAACAACGGCTAGGGTTAGGGTTTTTATTTTGGTTGCTCTAATACCATCTAAATTTCTGATGGTAAAAAATAGAGAAGAATATTATTCTCATCCACCTTCAATGGTTACAAAGGTTTCTACTTAAGTAGAGGATAAAAAACCTAAACATAAAAAGAAAAAAAAGAAAAAACTAACACAAATAGTATCTATCTAATAATATTTAATAAATACAATAAAATATAAATATGTAATGAATAAATCTAACATATACATATAAACTCAACCCACCACCTCTGATTATCATGTTTGACACCGAAGAAACAAAAGGTGAATGGTGATTGCAAATGAGTAGAGAATCACTACAATTCATTCAGAGGAAAAATTTTATACAGTTTGAGCAAAATAATATCAATACCTAGATCTAAATCTTCACTTCCTAGTGCTGCTAATACAATATATATAGAAGGTGAGAGGAGAGTCGACAGATTTAACCGGTTTTCGATATATCTACAACCGGGATGGTCACTCCCCGGTACTCTCACAAGAACTGCCAAGAGTGACAGTTATATCATGAACCAACAATCTAATTATATTGCTACCTGATGACTTGGAGATATCCACACACTCTTGCAAGTCTGCATCACAGGCAATAAGAACCCATTCACGATCGTCGTCCATGTATTTGATATCGAACGTACCGACCTCCAATTTCAATCTCTTGGCGACTTCTTCTCTTAACTCGACAATACCAGAACTCAAGGAAATTCGAAACCGAATAATATCTTCCTTATAAGTGGCCTTGATAGTCATCCTCCTTGGCTCTTGCCTTACAACTGATATATGATGAGGGAGTGTGTGACAAACAGAGTCCATGGGTTGTCTGAGAGCTATATCTGAAGGGTTGGGCCAACAAAATTCAAATTCGGGTACTTGATCGTCAAGAATTGCATCAGCAGCGCAAAGATTTTTTAAGTCCTTAGAACTTCCTGCATCCTCAATCAGCATTCCTCCAAATGGTTCCTCGGGGGGGTCTACCATCACGAGCGTATCCTGTATTGGACAAGCAGATATATCCAGTATCGGATGGACATGGAATGGTGGGTCGGGAGATTCTCTTCTTACACATTGTTGTTGGTGAGAAATAGAAATGGGATTGTTTGCTAGTGCACTGTCATTTGCAGGACTACCTTGGCATGAACCATGAGAAGTGGGCGTCCCGGTGCTCTCTTCTCGTGATCCACTCCTCCTAGTCTCTGCTCGTGTGTCATTTGTCTGTGCTTCTGAGGTGTTTGTTTCTTTATGTTGAGGATCAGATGGTTGCTGATTACACCCTTCCGGATGAGAACTTGGACTAACAGCAACAGAAAGTGGACTTGTAGCCAGAGAAGATATTCCGAATGCTCCTTCCGCCCCTTGAACAGATTCAATCACACGCTTTAGCTTTGAAAGTGAGCGATTCACCTTGTTGATCTTCCGAGATGGCCACCGTGAGATCCCGTGTTGCCTACAGATACGTTTCATTGTTGTCGGACAAACTGTCAAAAACATATATATGCATATATTTCAAACATTAGTAAGCAAGCAAGCATAGCGCTTTTATAATCTTAAAACTACATAAATAATCCAATCAACAACATACATACCCCCAAGGCTTTTAGCAGCATCCTTAAGACTGCCAGCAAAATATTGCTGTAGAACCTCCAGACTAATTGATTTCTCGGCTTTTCCACGCTTCCTTTCAGACGTCTTTTTTACTTCCTTATTCTGCGAACAAGGAACAGCCTGGTTGTGCCTTTCCCCGTCCCTGTCCCTGTCCCCGTCCCCAGTGGTACTATTGTTTTCGTCCTTCGGGGTATCATGAACCCCCACCATTAAAGAAGATTGCTGTTGCAATGTTTCTTCTCTCGCATTCGACATCGGCATGGCATCAGACTCAGGTGCCAATTTCATGGCTCGGGGAATTTGTATATATTCATGTCTAGACTCGAACCCTCCATTTCTCGATGCTTGAATCATCTCAACAACTCCTTCCTCCTCCTTAAAGTTGACTCCAGAAGCAACTTTGAGAGTGTAGAAATGCTGCTTCATTGTTGCCATTAACGCCCCCAACAATGTCTTTTGTTCCTCATAACCAACAATGCTCGGTGGTAGAAAAAACTCTAGGATGTACTCATCATCTCCGGTAAACGTGCTCCGTAAGCAGATCGAAAAACAGCTCTTTAATCCGAACATGAGTGCATAGTGTACCAAAGGGTATTCGGTCTTGCAGAATTGTGTGATGTCTCCACAAAAACATGAGCTGTGGGACGAAAATGCTCTCCCGGACACTCCTTGACCCTTTTGTAAATGGTGTTCTAAACATGCCTCTCTAAAACCCCACATGTGAGCATCAATAACATAGAATGCTACTTCAGTTGCCGACATACACACCCGTCCCATGCAACTACCATCGAAGCTAGTACAGCTTTTCTTCAATCCTCCACCGTAGGCGAGCACGTTTCGGTGCCTGCACGGAACCCACGTTTGAGCCAATGGTAATTTATGAGTTTCGCATACAACTGTGAGTACCTCCAAAATTTCAGCCAATGCATTCTGTCGGCCTTCATTGCAAATCTGGGTTCAAAAGCATTGCCAAGTATATCTGTGAGAACAGAACGAGCAAGAAAAAACGAAACAAAGTGCCAGTTTCATACATACATATCACTTTTTGCCACTCACCTGGATAGTCGGATGATCCAAAATCTCTGAACTTTTTAGATTCACAGCCTGCAGCAGGACAAGAGAAATTGATTTCTAAAATTAGCAAAACATGTCATATCCTTTGTCCAATACAATTGTCAAGACATAACAGAAGATGGAAACTTAAGAAATTCAACAAGGGGCAAGGAAGAGGAACTCAAACCTCAAGAGCTTTACAGACTTTGTCCACCTCAGGAGCATAATTGATCTTCGGTGAGGTCATGATTAGCTCGAGAACACCTAGACAAGACTGCCCGGAAGGCTCGAAAACAGGCAAAGCTAATGTTCCCTGAACATTGTAGTGAAGAGCATGACTAAGTCGTGGATACTCCTTGCTTGAATAATACTGCACATTTGGAGTCCATTCTGGCAGTTTTTGTTGAAAAACACGACCAGGGAGCCCAAGACATCCATCCGGGTCGGCATCCAAAGAAAACATAAACGTCAAAGACGCCATCCTATACTGATGAAGTCCATTGCTCTGTGAATCAAGCACAAACGGTTGCCCAGAAGTTGTAAGTACAAACTTGCCACCACTTTTTACAGGCGCCCAAACCTGAGCTAGTACATGCTGGTCAGACGATTCTTTAATGTACCGAAGTGCTTGTGCCATTTTCTCTTTGATTAAGCAATACCCATCTGGATTCTCCGATGGCATTAGTCCCCATGATGAAGCTGGAACTGGAAGAATCTTAAACTTGTGGTTCTCGGTCGGCTTTTGCGGCACGGAATTCGAATTCGAAGTACCTGCTCTCAGCTGTAAAGTTAAGCCATTTTAAATGGAAAAGAATCCTCCTAACTAAATCCAACAAGACAATTTCAACTACTACAACACTCACAAAGAAAACTAACATCCACAAACCCCATTAAGAGAATCATATATCTGAATAACCAAACATATCCCAAAACAGGAAGAAAAAATAAAGGCTAAAGTAATCAATCTCATAGTAGTCTTTGTTCCTATTCTTCAATTTCTCTCTCTGTCCAATCTTAGAAGTACCAATGGCACGAGCAGACATCAAAACTGTAAACACCAAGCTATTCAAAACCCCTATTGATTCAATAAAACAAACAAAAAAAGTTCAAAATGAAAAGTTCAAAAGCCACTCAAATAGTCAAAGAAACAAAAGCAAAATTGGGTTTTCCTTTCCACCCATCTCCAAGTAGATGTTCATATTTGCAATCTCAAAAACATTGGCTCTCAAGAACCGTCCAGTCAAATCTCATCTCCTCCTCCCTCCAAACAGAAAATCCCCAAATCCCAACTGACCCCATTAAACTCCAACCAAATCAAAATCCCCCAAACAAGAAATTAAACAAACAGAAACCCAAATCGAATCAAAACTCACCGAGAACAGAGCAAGCATAGGCAGCAAACTTGGAATCGTCGTCATCATCAGCCTCAGAGAAGGCCCAAAGAGGGGAAGAAAGTTGATCGGAGGCAGAAACGAAAAAAGGGGACATGGGATTGGAAGCAAAGGAAGGGATTTGATCCAAGGGCCAAGGAATGTCCAAGTCGAGATCGAAATCCATAAGTGGGTTCCGGTCGTCGGCACCGGAGCGGTGGGTGGATTTGGGGAAAAAGGAAGATGGGTGATCGGAATCCGGCTCGGTCATGTCGAATTACAGTTGCTTTCTCTGTGTGAGCTTCACCTTAAGGCTTAAGGTCTGAAAATTGTTTGTGTTGTGTACAGAATGATGGAGAAGGAGAAGGGAGAGGTGGTGGTTGATTGGGGAGTGTGATTCCATCGAATCCAACAATACGAGTTGTACAAGTTGGGTTTTTTGTGAGAGTTTTTTGGATAAAATAAACAGATTTGATTCCGTGTTGCGACCCACTACCACAATCGATACTTCGCAGACTTTTTGTCTCCTCTCTACCCATTAGCCATTACCATTGCAAATAACATAATACTTCACTGTAAATGGAGAAGGAGAATATAATAAGTCTTGAGTAAAAAGGGTCCAAAAAAAAGTACCCTTTACTTTATTTATTTATATATATATATATATATATATATATATATATATATATATATATATATAATCTAAAAAGTTAATGGCTAAATATATCTTTGGATCTCAAATGATAGATATTGGTGTGTATGATTTGGTTCCATTACTAATTAGGGTGTGGATTGTGGATCATGTGTACGAGTTTAAATTTTCAAGGTCGTATAAGAGTTGGTGATAGAGAATTAGAGATTATGATGATTGAATGTTACACCGATGGAAGAAAGAGTGTTGTTATGGACAAAAATATACGCTAAGACCTAGGAAAAGAAAGTTGATCCCCATAGGAGTCGACCCAAACCAAGAACGATAAAGTCGGCCTCCCGGAAAGGTCGACCGAAAAGGAACTGAGTTAACCCCTAACACAAACAATGAATACCGATTATTTCAAATGATCATGAATACGTCATTTAACTATTGAAACGGGTCATTAAACGAGTCCTAACAACCACATATGAAAAAGTTATATCAGGAAGTGACCACAAGAAGAAAGGATAAGCTTTATTACAAAGAGAATCATTTTCATATTTGTCATATTCTTCCTAAACTTACTTGAATTGTACCATTCATTTAAACTCAAAATATATCATTGACATCATTTACAAAATCAATTTTGATACATTTGTTGTCACGTGACATTGTAAATGATGTCATGTATATTTTCTAATTTTTACACATTGATGTGTTAATTTTTATTTATTATTTTAATAGAAAAATTTTCAAAGGGTATTTTTTCGAACGATCTCCATATTTAAAAGTTAAAATTAAACTTTTTAAAGTTTAATGGAATAATTGAGACCTTCCACAAAGTTAAGAATTATTTTGTATAACTAAGGTTAATTTACAAATTTAGTCTCTATAATTGGGACAAAGTTAAAATTTAGTCCATATAGTTTTAAAAGTTAGAATTTTGTCCTTAAAATTTGATAAAACTTCATACACAGTCACTGTCGTTAGAAGTCACTAACAGATTGGGTACGTGACAGTTAATTATTTATGTGTTAATCAAGTGATCTTTTGTATTTAACTTATTGTGAGGGTTAAGTAACCGATTGAATAAAAAACAGGTTTGAACTTAACAATTTAATGCAGCTTCTTTGAAAATTGAAAACTAATTTTTATTCCGTGAGCTACTTTAATCCATAGAATCAGCTAAATACAAAATATCACTGCATTCACACATGATAGCTAATTGTTATTTTCAATCTATTAGTGGCTTTTAACTATATAGACTATTTATGAGGTTTTATCAAATGGTATAGATAACATTTTAACTTTCTTCGAATCATAGGAATACCTATAATTAATTTATTTATTTATTTTAAATCTCACCCACAACCACAACATATACCAATTTTCAACTTTGTTATATTGGTGTTTTAAAAGTTTTCCTTCACGCCTACCAATTACCATATTATTTTTTTACAATAATAATATCCCCACCATTAACTACATGTCTAGTTCGCAAAGCTTCATTTTTTTTTTTTTTTTTTTTACAAGTCAACAAGAATAAGTGAATATTTCACCCTTTCATTTATTTATTTATTATTATTATTATTTCTTACAAAATTCTTGACATGAGAGCACAAAACACAACTTTATGTCAATTGAGCTAGGTTTGGTTTAACCTCTTAATCATTAATTCATACATTATGTCAGTTGAGTTATGTTCATGTTGAGTAATTCTTTCAATTTAAACGTTTAAAATGATGATTTATAAATATCATTCCTCTCATGAAAGTCATTAAAACTGATCTCTCTTAACATTTTGTTCTTTAATCATGCAAGTTTAACAATAAGGATGTCCATTGAAATTTTATTACATTGCATTACTAAAAAAAAAATGACTATCGATGACATCCAGTCAAGTAAAAAAATAATGTTGTTAATAGTTTGAGGTGTGTTTTTTCCGTTTTTTGTTTTTTTTTTTTTTTGGCAAGAAAAAACACAAAAAAATCAAATTTTTGAAAAAGGATGACAATTTTTTAATGTTGTAAATTATTGTTATTGATTAACCGTCATTAATTTGATTTTTTTTTTTTGTGTTTTTTCCTGAAAAAAACGCACCTCAAACTATTAATAACATTGTTTTTTTACTTGACTGGATGTCATCTATAGTCATTTTTTAGTAATGCAATGTAAAAAAAATAAAAAAAATAAAAATGATAAGTTTGCGAACGACCTTGCTGAAAAGTCGACCTCCATGGTATGTACTTCTTTTATTAAAAATTTGATATCTTTTTATTCAGATATTCAAAATTTTCAAAAAATGTATGGTTGAAAAGCTAACAGCGAGAGCTTCAATTTGATAAGTAGTTTCACTATTTTTGGAGTTGTGTATCAAAAGATAGAGACCATCGAAGTTGGACTATAGTTCTTCAAATTTTATAACTGAAGATTGTTTTGAGGAGTGCATTAAAAAATTGACATCTTTTTACCCAGATATTAAAAAATTTCGAAAAAAATACGGTTAAAAATCTAACACAGAGAGCTTCAATTTGATATCTAGTTTCACTATTTGTAGAGTTGTGTATTAAAAGATACAGATCGTCGAAGTTTAGCTACAGTTTTGAAGTTTTCAGTCGTATCTTCAGTTCTGGGTTTAGTGAACTTTTCATAACTTTGACGATATATATCTTTTGATACACAACTCCAAAAATAGTGAAACTAGGTATCAAATTGAAGCTCTCTATGTTAACTTTCCAACAATACCCTTTTCGAAGTTTTTGAATATCTGGGTAAAAAGATATCAATTTTTTAATGCACTCCTCAAAATAATCTTCAGTTCTAAAATTTGCAGAACTATAGTCCAACTTCGATGTCTCTATCTTTTGATACACAACTCTGAAACCACGTATCAAATTTAAGCTCTCGCGGTTAGCTTTCCAACCATATCTTTTTTGAAAATTTTGAATATCTGAATAAAAAGATATCAATTTTTTAATAAAAGAAGTACATACCGATGGAGGTCTCCATCCATGTGGAGCAAGGTCGTCTTTTGAAAAGACGATCTTTGCTTGCGTGTGGAGGTCGTCTTTTGACCTCAATTTAAAAGTGCGATATTTTTATAAATAGTTTCAAACTTACCATATTTTTATAATAAGTTTTAAAAAATGCAATATTATTAAAAAACAGCCCGGGGAATAACCCCTAATTTTGTAATATAGGGAGAAAATAAAAGTTAAAAATAACAAAAAGTCTCAACAGAATGAACACTTTGAACCCCGCAGCGAAAGCATTGAAATCGTTCTTTTTTATTTATTTAGTTAACAACAAGTTAAGCTATTTTACCTTTGAAGACCACAATCTTATTGTGTTTCTTTTCCACGAGGTCTTTATCGCCATGACTCGAACACAGGACCAAGAGTTCGTGGGAACCTCGTTGAAAGAAGTAGTTTGAGAGAACAATTCTAGGGGAGTAGTATTTTTGGTCAATCTTTTGGCTAAACCTAGTAGTACTATTTATACTATTTATAAAGACTTTAGTAATTAATTTTATTTTTTAAAACACATTTTAATATAATAATCTCATTCAAATTTCATATGGATATATATTTTTAATATTAATGTATCTAATACATAGACTATTTTTTTTAATATTTAATGTATCAAATACAATAAATATATTTTCCTCTTCTACATTTAATATATCAAATATATTAAATATTAATTTAAATTTTTTTAATTTTTCTTTTAACTAAATTAATCATTTTAGTGTTACTCTGAGCTCGTAAGGGGACCTTATTGCTTATAAGCTTCAATGATACAAAGTTAACTGATTAAACTCATTAATCAGTCAACTTTAATTCATTAACTCTAGGTCACTCCATTATAGGCCTAGAGTTGCACTTTTATGCACGGTAGGACAAGTTATGTTCATGGATATAACCATTACATGCAAGTCAATCATTCACGAGTTGTTCGTAATTACAGTTGGGTCAAAAGTCCGTTTTACCTCTGTAATTACATTTTACACCTTAAGTACCATTGATTCTCTAATGAACAACCAACCATAAACCAAGTTCCTCCCGGGCTAGTGAGAGGGTGGGGTCCTATTGTTCAAGTCCCGAATTCAACACGTAAGGAACTACTCATCTATTTTCCCTATGGGAAGGAGTGAATTTCCTTTTGTGAAACTTATGTTCCCAACTCTCTATTTGGTCAAGTTCCCTAAATGGTAGGCTTATTGAATTGGCTATAAAGGTCATTCTCACCCGTACAAATCAAAGGACGAGCCCTCACAGGTAGAAGTTCATAACTCACTCTGGATTATTATCGAGTCACATATGATCATCCTGTGAAATATTATTCTTCTCAAATAACGAATTTATAAAGAGAGATTATATATTTCGTGGTCCAGTCTTATACAAACTCATTGTATAGGATACCTCACTCACATGTATCTACATGAATTATTTGGATCAAATCTTTGTAACAATTACAAAGTGGGTCGTATCAATAGTGTTAACAGGATAAAGCATTCAACCTTATCCATATAATATAGACTATTTAGGTTTGTTTCTTGAACATGATCCACATATAGGTCAACTACATATGGTTCAAGTTTATACTAATAACCTTGGATTTTTATATATAATAAATATTATAAATTACAAAAAATAATTATCAAATAATTATTAATAATTACGAGGCTTTAGGGCATAAATCCCAACAAAGCCCTAATTTAGCCTTGACTCCACTCCTTTCCACTTCGCCAAAGCTCCAGACCCGTTGATGGTTTCATCGACGCCAGATAATGTTCGTCGCTCCTCAAACCGAGGGCACCAACAGAAGCTCTCGCACCAGCTCCTTGGCCCCAAATGTCGCTCGTCGCTCCTCAAACATCGGCGCCTCTAGTGTTCTCGCAAATGCCGCCTAGAGTTTTCAAACTCGACGGCGAACTCAACGCCGGTTGAAGTTCTCGAACCAGCCCCAAACATCACTCGATGGCGCCGCTCTTCCGGGTGATTGAAGACCCTTAACAACTGAACTGTAGAGGAAGTACTGCTAGTTTATTGATTTTTGTAAGAACTTCAATTTCTAATTAAGTTTGTAAATTTAGCTTAATGTGCTAGAAATAAAGTGTTTATTAAGAATGAGAGTTTTCTATTTTTACAATCTATAGATTTAAGATATAATGACTGAAAACAATTGTCATCGGATATGTTGGTGACAGTTTTTAATTCTCATTGAATCTTATATTTAACTGTAATAATTAGTAGTTGCGGCTGTGTGAGCGGTAACATCTTAATTTAACTGTCACATAATGATCAATAATATGTGGTATCATTCAAGGTATGACATTCCTATTGTAAATGACTATGTCGAAAGCACTTAGCTTTACCATCAACAAACTTAAATTCTCATCAAGGGTAGGAAGATCTTACGAAAGTGAATCTTTTTGTTGCTGAAATACTTCATAAGGTTATCTTTAATGTAACTTTTTCTTTTGATTATATTTTTAGGTTCTAGATTCGAACTGCTCATGTTCTGGTTTGTCGCTCAATTGCAGAAGAGATGTCCATGGAGTGGAGAGGAAGTCCACTTGAATGGCTTTTCGAAATTTTGTCATCTAATCTTCTGTCTTTTTAAATTTGTGTTGTTGTGTTTCGAAGAAGAAAATAATAATAAAAGAACAAAACAAAAAAATACAAACAATTTTATAATATTCTAAGACACTAATTACACTAAAACCCATTCTTTTCTTAATTTTTTTTTTTCTTGAAACATTTCTTCTCTTAATTATTATAATGTAAAGTGAAAAAAAAAAATCAATAGATTATGATTATTTATTAATTTAGAAATAACTTTTGTCCTTCCATTTTCTCAAAAATAAATATGGATAATTGCAATCATTCAGCATGTGGGTTAGTGAAATGGTGTATTTAAAAAAATACAATGGTAGAATGTGCATCCAATGTCATGGAGCATTAACATAAAGTTATATAAACTTTACAATTTATTTTTCTTTTTTAGCTAATTGGACTTATGTCTTGCATCATCATTTTTCTAATTTTTTTTTTGTTATTATTTACAAGAAAAAGACAGGGCAAAAACAACACAATAATTAGTTGGTTTATATTAAAAAAAATATATAGTTTTTGGGAAAGTTGTTAGCATTAACAATAAAGATAAGCTTGAGATTATTGATTATAATTATTTCTTAATTGACTTTTAATGCTAAGTCTAATTGAACCAATTTTTTTGATTGGGGCACTCACATTGTATATTGCCAATGATGGTTCTTTTGTTTAAACAAATTTTTTCTCTTAATGAAGACAAAGGTGTTTAATTATCAAATAACATAAAGCTGCCTACCCCATTATTTTTCTCTTATGTTTTTAAAAAAGATTTAATAAATATACTTTAATATTTATTTATTTATTTTTTAGGGAAAAACATATTTAACTATTGGAATAAAGGGAAATGTTTAACTTATTAATTAGTGATATTGGCATCTTAATTTAAGTAATATAATGAGAGCATAAAGTTTTAAGAAATCTCGAGGAAGAGAAGACTTTGATCTCTCCAAGATTTTTGTGCTGATGAGATAGTGACTGATTTAATACTTTATTGAAGGTTTTTTTTTTATTATTTTTGTATTGGAAAAATTAGATATAAATTTTCAGCCTTAATTTTATTTAAGCTTATAAAAGATTTATAAAGAACTATGGGGTTTTTAATTACTATTCAAAAAGTTTTTTTTTTTTTTTTTTTTTTTTTTTTTTTTTTTTTTTTTTTTTTTTTTTTTTGCATAATATGAAGATTGAACGTAGGACCGAAGAGAATATATGTTAATTATCGTTAAATTACGCTCACTTTGACATTTAAGAAGAGATATTCTATAAACAAAATACAAAATATTGATTTTATATTAATAAAAAAAATTAGTGATTGTGATATGATACTATATATATATATTGTCTATATATGGCCATATTAAATAATAAAATTTTATAAAAATTCAACCATTAAAATTTGAGTTTTAAAAGTTTGAGTTATATCAAAATAAAAATTGAAAGATAATATCAAATTGAACCTAGCTCAATTGACATAAAATTTTGTCTTTGATCAAGAGGTCAGACGTTCTCGCATTAATTCAATATTTTTTTAAAAAAAATTAAAAGATAATTTTAAGTAAAATTTTGAGAGTTAAAAGACTAGAAAAATATTTGTAAGTGATTTTTTTTTATAACACGAAGGAGAGAGATTCAAACTTGAGACTTTTTGTTCGTAGTTTATATATTATGTCAGTTGAACTATGTTTTTGTTGTTCGTATGTTTTTGTTGTTCGTAGTTTATATATTATGTCAGTTAGAGATATGTTTTTGTTGGTTTTTTTTCTTTTTTTTTTTTAGTTCTAAAACTAAGACTAAATTTTAAAAAACATTTTTCAAAGTAACTGGATAACAATATGAAGCATGTTTTATTAAAAAAAAAAAAAAAAAAAAAAAAAAAAAAAAAACTTAATTGTTATTATATAGAGTCTAAAAAAATGATACAAAAAAGAGTTTGGTTGGTATTTTGCATGTTTTTTCAAAGATATTTGTTTTGTTAATTGCTCTATTTTGTCTCATTTAAGAATGAAAAAGAAAGAGATTCTTCTCTCCTATAGGCCATATAGCCCACTTGTGTCTTCAACTTCAATGCTTGGCCATCATTTTTTTGTTTATAATTTTGCTTTTGACTCTGGTTTTTTTTTTTTTTTTTTTTTTTTTTAATTAATATAATTTCATGTGCTGTGTGAAAGCTCCAAGGAGGTGTGGCTGTCAATGGTTTTAGGGTTCATCCCTATCCTCAATCAAAACTATGTCTTCTTTTGGATGTGTTACAAATCCTAAAACATTTGTTTTTAAAGGTAATGTTTTTTAAAAAAAATATTTAATTAATACGGGAGATTCAACCCCGACCTTTTACCTTTTAATACAAAACATCTTTCCATATACAAATTTATTTATTTAAGTTAACTATAAAGAAGAGAGAGTGAGGTAAAATAAACAAGTCTGTTTCTTAAAAAAGGAGAAACATGAATAGTTATCATCCCTATCCTCAAGGAGGTGTGTTTCTCAAATTTTGCCATTTTTTTAGAAACGTTTCTCAAAATTTAGAAACAAGAAACGAGAATAGTTATCAAACAAGTCTGTTTCTTAAAAAATGAGAAACAGGAACACGAAACAGGAAACGAGAACGTTATCAACCGAGCCCTTAGAGTCTGGTTATTTGAAAATAGAAATTTGTTAATCAAAAATTTGAAAATGAGAGATTGAATGAAAATAGAGTTGTATTTTGTGTTTTTAAATATGTTTGACAACAGATTTTAAAATTGGATGTCAATTCAACTGCCTCTTCAAAATATTATTTATTTATTTTTTATAAATCATAAAGTTAGTTTTTTTTTTTTTTTTACAACTTGGAGTGAGGGATTGAACCTAAGACTCAGAATCACCATACATCATATGCTCTGGTTGGTCATAAAGTTAGTTGTAGTCAACTAAATATTAGATTGAATATAAACTATTATTAATAAATTTATGAACATATTTTAAATTATAAATTTTGTAGAATTATTATTTTATAATGTCATATAATTTATAAAATATTATATTATACATATTTTAAATTAACAAAAATAAATTGAGTTTAACATGAAATATTATTTATTAAATTTTTTATTATTTTAAATATAATTTTGCATTAAATTTTTAAATTCAAAATCTCTATACAATGAAAATAAATAAATAAATAATTGTTTTCAAATTTATCCTATTTGAGTCACAAAATTCGAAAACAAACATAATCCAAATAATATATTAAATGTATATTTGTTCGATCGTGAATCTGAAAACCTAAAATAGAATCTGAATTTTTTTTTACCAAATGAGTCCTTAGGTATCTAATCAAAGTTTAAAAAATAAAAAAAATCTTGTAAAGTATAATTATTGGTTTCTCTTATCATCACCTCTTTTTAAACAAAAGATAACAGTAATTTTTTATAACTTTTTTCATTTGTTAAAATTATATTGGAATAAATTATAAATTTACTCTATTTTTAAGACCTTCTCATGATTTGGAGTATAACAATAATTTAAGGCGATATTAATGTGTCACGAAAATATAGTTCAATTGGCATGATGTATCAGATTAGTGGCTATGAGCTTCTAAGTTCAATTTTTTATTCTCACGTAAATGATACTAATTTTATTTGTTTTTCATTGTGAAACCAAATCAACAATAAGATTGAATTGATATTATTTTTGTTTTTTTTTTTCTTTTTTGGCTTCAAGTTGAATTGATATTTTGTTTTGAAAGAAAAGAAATAAATTATTGCAATATAAATGTAAAAATATCTTGTTGAAAGTTAGAGATATAAATTTATTATATTCTCCCTTGAATTATATTATATATCAAATGATTGGAAGACTTGATTTGAAGGAGGGTGTGAGGAGAAATTTTCAAAGGAATAATTTACACACAAAAAAAATTAAAAAAAAATTAAAAAGTATTAAACCTAAGGAAATATTTTGATGTGTGATTAGACATGGCTTAAAGTTTATGACTTTTTCTCCCCACAAAAATGGAATCCAATATTTATGGAAAAGATTATAGTGAAGGAATATTCTAATATTATGGCATAGAATCTATAGTCATATGGAGAACCAATTCTATCTCTATGTATATATATATATATTATAATATTAAAAAAAATTCTCTCTCTAGATATAATAATAATTTTACTTGGTTGTAAAATAATAATAATAATAATAATTTTACTTTAATAAAATCATTTTTGAATTCCTAGTTAAGTTAAAAAAAAAACAATTTTGTAGAAAAAAATTTAGTCATTATAATTATCTTTAGAATTAAATTACAAGACAAAAAAGAAATGGGGAGTACAAATTTTTTTAAAAAAAAATCTAAAGACAATAGAATACTAAAAATAAATATTTTTTAAATATTTTTTACATTTTACTTAACTTTCTCCTAATTTCTCTGATTTAATCTCAATTGAAATTGTCGAAACTTCTCTTCTATTCAAATTTCGAAAGAATTATCAATTCGAACCAAACAATTTAAGATAAGACGTACAAGTTTTATTATTTGAAAGATTGTAACTTAATCAATTAAAAAAAACATAATATCCTTACTATAATTAAAAAAAAAAAATACTTATTATTCTAATTGTAAGAATCATATTAAATAATGAAACTTGGAAAAATGTACAAAATTATAGAGTTGACATATATAAATAGGTCAAACATTGAGGAACTATAACCATTCCCAATGGAAACCGAAAAAATATATTTATTTATTTTTACAATATATTTATTTTCCTATCTTATAACTTCAAATAATTAATCATCAATCGGTCTTATTATGTAAAAAATAAATAATAATAATAAGCAATCGGTCAGTCAAACATTGCCAAATGTATTAAAAAATAGAGAGATATTATATATTATCAACTCATCAATTAGCATATAATTTTGTCAACCTAACATCGTTTTCCCATGTGTTAGGAAACAGCATATATATATATGGTGATAAACACAACATTAATTAGTGAATTAATTGACCATTTCAAAATACTAATTATAAAAAACTATAATTATAAATATTACAAAGAAAATAAAATAAAAAGGAAAAGGAAATTTGAGGTCGGCGAGATTAAGAAAATTATGGTTTAGAAAATTTAAATTTCCAATAAAAACATGTTGGTTTTGATGGCTTAATTATTTTTTTTTAGAAAAAAAATAATTATAACTATATGTATCAAATTTGACCCTTGAATCGATGATTACAAAACAAATAATTTAGTTGAAATAAAAATAATTTTTTTTATTTTTATTATATCTAAAATTTTGTAAAATTTGAAAATTATGTTTGGTTGTAAATTTGAAAAAATAGCAAAACTTTAATGTGTGATTAGAAAAATGTATTTTATATATATATATATTATCTAATTATTTCTTATTTACTATCTTTGTTAGATCAATTTTTTTGCAATATCGGATCTCTTATTTTTTTTGGAATGTATCCCGTATTTTCATAATTTTAAAAACGAAATTAAAAAAAATAATGAAAACAACATTTTGTTTTTTGAAAACATAAAAATGAAAATAGATCCCCGCCTTAATTTCATCAAATTAAATCCTAAATTTAGATAAGTATTGTAATTTTTATCAACAATTCAATTTTCGATAATTCATTCACTAATTAAAAAAAAAACAATGTAAAGATCTTCATAAACTCATCAATTTCAATAAAGTTTGATGCAAAATTAAATTGGATCAAAATAAAAATTAATCATCGCATAATTTAAGCAAAAACTAAAAAAAATTAAATAAAATAAATAAACCGCTTTTTCTAAAATTCTATCAATTTTTTATACCATATATAAGTTATAATTCATATTCAAATGCATACTTTATAAAGTTTAAAATTAAGATTCCAACCTTTATCTAAATTTGAGGTAAATTTGATAAAATTAAAAGTTACATGATAAAAATCAATACAACTTTAAAAGTAAAAATTAATTATTTTCCCTTAATTTCTTTTAAGTAGTTATAGTATGAATTTATCCTATGTTGTAATTTATAATTGTTAATCAAATTTAGGGGTGTAATAAATGGATTGGTTTTCATTACAAGAATTTTAGTCTTTTGCGACGACATTTTTCTCGATGCACAAAAAATCGTCGGAAAAAATATTATTTTTTGATGCCTCAAACATGACGACAGAAAAAAATGGAAAAAAATGAGAACTTTTTCCGACGCCATTTTGAAGGCGTCGGAAAAAGTATCCCTTAAGAGGCATCTGAAAAAGTGGAAAAATGATCACACTTTTTTCCAGCGCCATGTTAGAGGCGTTGGGAAATGAGTACTTTTCGGACGCCTCCAACATGACGTTGGGAAAAATTCTCACTTTTTAAAACCCTAATTTCCTTTCTCTTTTTTTTTCTCTTTTTTTCTCTCTCCTTTTCGGGTTGGTCTTCGATTTTATTCTTCTTTTCTGTGTTCCTCCACCGACCGATACTACCTCCACTACCAGGGGCGAACCTCTGAAGGGACTAGGGGGCCACGACCCCCCCCCCCCCCCAAAGTTTTTGATTTTCTTATATACGTAAGCAAAAATAATGCCTTAAATATATACTATTGTTATTAAATACAGTTTTGTCTCCTCAAATTAACAAATTCTTATTCTACACTTAGTTTGAAGTTAAATTTTCAAAGAAAATGTTGCTTTCTCTTTATAAATTTTGAAAATATGTTTATATTGTGTATTTTCTTGCATGAAAATTATTATGATTATTTTTTAACTTATTTCGATAAAAACTAACTTTGAACTAAGAGTAGGGATCAATTTTAAGATTTATTAAAAGTACAGAAGAGACTAAAATTTGACATTTGAAAGTACATGAACTAAAATTAAACTTAAAGTACATGGATCAAAATGGTATAAACAATACATCCACATATGAATTTTTACCATAACTTTCATATTTGTTAAGAAAACATCACAACTCTTAGCCAAATTCTAAAAACAAAAGCAAATTTTTTAAAATTTTTTTTTTTTTTTTTTTTTTTTCAAATTTTGGCTTAGATTTTAGAAACACTTGAAAAAATAAATAACACAACAAATAAATTCATAGGTGAATACATGGTTTATAGGCTTAATTTTCAAAAACCAAAAATAAAAAACCAAATAGTTATGGACCTAAAATACTCCAAAATAAATTTAGTCCATGTACTTTTAATAAAATTTTAAAATTAATTCTTATTCTTAGTTTCAAGTTAATTTTTTAAATAATTTCTATTCAAGAAAAGACACCATTTAAGTATTTTCTCTAAATTTATAGATCTATGTCTAATAATAGAGATTAATTGTCAAACCGAGCATAGCTCAATTGGCATAGGGTTAAAAATAATAGAGATTAATTTATTTATTTTTTAAAAATATTCTTTTACAACATGGGATGGGAAGAATCAAACATGTGGCATCTTAGTCACTAGATTACATTATGTCGGTTAAACTATGTTCAGGTTAATTTTTTTGAAAAAAATGAATCGTACACTATTAATAAGGATTAATTTTAATTTATTAATTAAATTTGGACATTTAAAAATATTGAACTAAAATAGAATGAGTCTAATTAAAAAAAAAAAAAAAATAATAATAATAATAATATTTTAATTAAAAAAAATCAAACTATCGAGAATAATATTTCAAGAGGAAGAATCCAATGGAATTGGAAAATTAGGGAGATTATTTGCTGGATTGATTGAATTAAAAAGGGGACCATAGCAATTTGAGATTTTTTAATGGCTAAAAATGGTAAAATAATAGAAAATATCCAAATTCCAAAAAAAAAAAAAAAAAGTTTTGAAATATTCGAGGTTGACAATGAAGGGCGCAAGTTGTACGGAATGACACAGCTTGTAAAGCCTTCCAGAGTTATGGGGGCAGCCCCCACCGCCCCAAATCGGCGCGCCGCCGCCACTCCCTCCGCCGCGACCCCCGAATAACATATTGCACTTCATTTATATTCTTTCTTTTTTTTTCTTTTTTTTTTTATCAATAACTTCATTAATTAGGCCATTATTCTTGTATTCACCATTTTGTTTTAATTAAGTATTCTTACTGAAATCTTATGTACCTTTTTTTTTCTTTCTTTTTGAAGACTGACAATGATTTTGTTTTCATTTTCTAATTTTAAACAGTTAACTTTTTCTTTTTTGTAATATACTTTTTAAAATGTTTTTATAATCTTCCTTTGACTTTCTTTTTCTTTTAATGAAATCCCAAATTGATTCATGAATAAAAGAATACAACTGGATAATAGAAAAAAAAAATGATAAAAGTAGACTAGAAGAAGAACTAGTATAGTAGTTCTAAACATATCAATTAATCATATAAGTGTTTATTTGTCACGTCTTGTCAACTCAAGCAAATTTTATCTAATGAACAATTTATATCGTGGTGTAAATAAAAATATACGTCATTTATAGTTTAAGCATTAAAAAGTCAAAATGAAAGTGAATCAGAATAAGAAAAAAAAAATAAAAAATTCGAGGTGAATATTACATGGAGAAAAGTTCAATTTCTTGAATTATCTTGAAAAACATATCTGGTGGAAGAACAAAATTGGTTGCTTGTTTACTTGTAGTTTCGTTTAATAAGTATATAAAAGGAAATAAGAGTTAAATTAGTATGCATCTAACTAAATAAACTTCGACAACGTCATTTCAATTGACTCATTTTCTTTTATATTGCTCAATTTATATTTTAAAAATCTTAACGTACCTTTCTCCTCTATTGACATTTGGAAACTAACTCTTTTTTCATTGCTTTATAAATTTCCAAAACTTGAGTTCATAAACTCTGCAAATCCATACATCTTAATATTTGACTCGCGAGTACATTAAGTTGGAATAACTTGAAATTGAGAAACCTAAGTTTATGTAGTTTATATTTGAATTTCTGAATTTCGAGGTCGTAAAAATCGAGCCGAACTGAACCGATTGGTTGGGTCTGGTTGTTATAAACTTTTCAGGTCTGGTTGTTATAAACTTTTCACTCCCTCACTTTCCCTCCACGGCTCTCCGCTCTTCTCCTCTCCTCCATGCTTATACCGTTGTCGTTCGTATGTCTCACTCTCTCACCCTAGGTCTATGCTTGCTGCTAAGTAAAACGTTAAAAACCGAATCGAACTGGCTGGAATAAAAAACCCATTGGTTTGATTTTTAACCGAAATCAATTTTAGTCGATTTATGACACTTCATGACCGAGGTGTTCAATTCAGTCCGATTTTGGGCAAAAACAGAACCGGAACCGTGAACACCCCTAATTTGAACTAGGTAAATGGATGGACTTGCAAAATTATATGCCTACATAGAAAATGTGTTAGATTTATGTATAGGCTAGTGAAATTAACAAACCCATAACTAAAAAAATCAAACACATTTAATAAACTTGAGCTTGAAAGTATTGATTGGAACTTTTTTTTTTAATCCAGATCCCACACCATAGGAGCAATTCCTTGTCATTTGAATCTTACTAGATGGCGAGGATAGGATATGTAATTGTAAACAAACACTTAGAAGACAAATGCAACAACAATCATCTCACGATAATGAAAATACCAAGATAAATTGACGAAAATCTGACTCAATGTCACCAAAAATAATAATTTCGTATGGAAAAATCCCATAATGAACATAAGAAGGGAGAGGGAACCATCAATCTTGGCATGTTGTAAATCAGCAGATAACAATCATGAGAAGCTGCTAGCTTGGTTCATACAATCCGCTCCAACTCCCTTGCGTAACTGAGCGTTTGGTTGATAAGTTGAAGAGAAGGAATTTCCTTGCAAGGTGCAGAATCTTTCGCCTTCTGGAAATATACAACACTGTTCGTTATCTCCCACTCGGGATGCTCCTGCATTGAAACAACAGATTGTCTTCATCAACAGGTGCATCATGTAAACATGGTAAGAATAAGATATTAAATAACTGGTGCAAACTCTCTTTTGGCAATTACTCCTAACCTTCATACCGCAGGTTAGTCGAATGGAGTATATAGAAATGGTTCGCAATTCATTGAAATGAAAACTTTTATCTAACCTAAAACATCCTAGTGATTATGTAGATTATAGAGGATTAAATACATTCAACAGACTAACAAAGCTTACCTCCTTGACATATTCCAAAAGTTCGTGGTCAGCAGAAAACAACAGCATTTGGCGTGCATCACTTATTGAGAGATAATCATATGCCTTCTCGCTGCAACCGGCTATTTCATCTCTGGAAATGGCAGAAAATACATGAACTTGAATGAAACTAAGAATGGAATGGAACTGCTAATTGTCAGTGACCCCAAGGAAGAGAGGGTAAGAGAGAATTTGGCAAACACTTAGGAGGTGGGATTTCTCATCTATCATAATATCAGTTAGAGACCTTATTTAGCCGACTTACCTTACAGTCTTTGCAAGGAGATCCATGAAATATACAAAAGTTTCATGTGGCACAGTCTGTCGAGCACTCAACACACGGTTGTAAGCTCCTTCCATGAAAGATTGCTCCAGCTCCACAGCATGTTTAATGCATGGGTTCTCCAAAGCAGAGGAGGAAAGAAGTTCAAGTTCAGTATGGAATTCAGCAATTCTGTTCTGCACAAGAAGCCTCAAAAGGTTGAGACCCAAAATTGGATGCTCCTGAGGGGATGGCGGAAGGCGGTTACTGCAAAAAAAGAACAAATTTTCATGAGAAAAAATTATACCCAAAAGTTCAAACTCAAAGGTAACATCAAGTAATCTCAATGTGGCAATTCTGGTAAAATGCAAGATGAAACCCCCAGGAAGCTCATGCTATAAAATCATATACATCAGTTTTGAACCTCAAGATAAGTTATAGCTCATAGAAGATGTTTTTCTGATAAGTTAGGGCCAATTTGTTATCTGCAGCAGTTCATTGTCAGTGGACCGTCTTGCCAAAGAAGTTCAGTTGAATTAAATTAACTCATTAACATGAAAGAAGGAAGATAATACATTGAAGTAAACTAGCGAATAGTGACCAACTAAAAGAATTATAATTGCAATAATATCAATATGAGCTTTAGTCTTTGACGAAATTTCACTTCAAGTGAACAAAGAATCAAATTTTTCAATAGAACTCCAGTTAAATCTATACTTTAGCCCTTTTATCTTATTACACCATTCCACAGGCTCTTTTCTTTTGCAAACGAGTATAAATCATTTAGCTCTCACCCTTTAACATAATTATTCCGCCAACAAGAGCATAGTTCAACTGGCATGATGTATCACCTAGTGACCAAGAGGTCCTAGGTTCAATCCCCCACCCTCACATGTTGTCAAAAAAACATAACCATTCCAAACTTCTCATGAAGAAAAACAAACCAAAGGCACCCAACTGAAAAAAGGAAAAAACTACACATTTTTATATTTTCCCCCATCTGAAATAAACAAGCAACTTGATCATTTTTTATCCTTTAGGAATTCAAATTTCACTTTCATTTAGAAAGAGCAACTCACCGAGCATCAGTATAGTAAGGCTTCAATTGGAAGAAATCTCTTTCAAATGCATCTTGATCCTCAACCTTCACACTAAGCAACACAGCATGCTCATAGATATCCCCTGAGGACCCCACGTAAACACAAAAATTGTATAAGATTTAAATTTAGAAAATGACTAAACAAAAGGAAAAAAACCAAAGTTGCACACAGATAACAAACTCTTTCGTACAGAAAATTCCGCATCAGAATATTCAATGATCCAGAAAGTAATTTATTTATTCATGTCCAAGTGATGTAGCTTCCGTGTTTCTCCAACTTTTATTAGATAGTTAATCAATTTAGGTAATTTGTTCCTCATATTTCGTACTTCTGAGTAAAATTACTTCAATAGCTCATTAAAATATTATCCAGATTTGCATAACTGTGGTATCGGCCACCTAACTTCTAAGATGGGAAAATGGTTCCAAATCTCCATCATAATCTTATCATTGTAGATAATAGATTAAAAAAAAGTTAAATTTTAACTTAATCTAATAGCTTAAGCTTTTAGTTCGGGTGGTAGCTTAACAGTCACTAATCATGAAAGTGAATGGCAATTAACAAATTCCACACAAATATAAGTCTCCATCTGTTACTATAATTTTCTCTTCAGTTAGTATTTCAAGATCCAAGCGACAGCAAATTATTCATACAGAAAAATATAGTCCAGCAAATAAAAGCTACAAAACTATGGCATAGATTATGGCGTGACATTCTTACTAGCTACCGTCAATTCATGGACAGCATTGGGCGAATCTTCAAACAATGGCGGAAGACTTCTGAATCCAGTTAAAAGAACCTGCAAAAGGAATACGAAAAAAGATTTGGTAAACATGAACAACACTATAAAAAACCGAACTCCTCGAGAAAAGAAAAGAACACGCTGAAAAACCAGTGACGGAGTGAACGGAGGAGTACTTGGGAGAAACATTAGGGTTCTGGAGTGAAATCGATACCTTAAGCTGAGAGAGAAGATTGTTACAAGAATCATAATCGTGCCTGACAAGAGCAGCTTTGAAGCGCTCGAAGTGCTGTGAGACCTCAGTTAGCTTCGGATCCATGGCGATCTTCGTCTCCTTCAAAATTCTTTCTCTGAATCTCTCTCTGCTGAAATTGGGAATGGAAATGGAAATGGGTCACTTTTGTTGCTGCCTTTGCTTGCTCTTCAAGAAGGAATTCCACTTTCTCTAGGGCTCGAAATTGGGCCACATCCGACCCGATACCCATACCCATACCCGGCCTTCACTTCAATTACCGAACCCGACTCAGGGGAGTTCACTTTCTAAATTAATTTCAATTACATGTTTAATTGCGGTTGGGTTCGATTCGGGTTGATCTGATTTTTTTTCTGAATCTGTGAACCAAATCGAACTGGTCGGTTCTTGAAATTTTGAACACAACTACCCTTATAGTTCGGGTTGGGTTGATTAGGTTTTTCGTGTTGTTAGATTTTTTTGACACTCCCAAACCAGTAGATCGTTTGGTTTGAAGATTTGCATATGGCTCGAAATAAAAGATGTCATATGTCTGGTAAAAAGATGGTTGGAAATAAAAGATGTTTGTGTTTACTTGTGCACAAAAATGATATTTATAAAAATAGATGTTAAATATATATTTTGTGTGATTACTAGTAATTTTATTACATTATAAATATGAATTAATAATTAAATAAATAAAATTAATATAATTCTAAAAATGTATTTTATATAAGCTACCCCTAATTATTAAATTATTTCTATATAATTAAACTTTATAACCATTCAATTTGATTAACTTTTATTTTTATTTAATTTTCATTAATTAATGAAAATAAATTCACATCAATTAAATTTAATTTTGTAAATTGATTCTAAACCCTCCTAAAAAAATAATAATAAATTTAAACACGTGATCTAAGGGTTTTTTTTTTTAATTAATACATTGAATTGATTATTTTAATGGATTAATTTATATCAAAATAAAAGATAATTAATTAATTAATTATAAATTACATAAAATTAAATTAAATAATTAATAATAAGTGTTATTTAGCTAAATCAACATGATTATATACTTAAATAATATAAATTTTATATATAAACAAAAAAAAAAAATTGTACAAACTTTTAATGAAAAAAAAAATAGTTGTGATTTTTAAATTTAATAAATTAGGCTAAATATCTAAATGCAGCAATCATTTAAAAAGATGAAACCAAATGCATTTAAAAAGATAGAAGTAAAATCTATGTGATTAAAAAAAAAAAAAAAAAAAAAAAATATGAAACCAAATGCATTTAAAAAGAAATAAGTAAAAAAAAATTGAAAGCTCACCAGCATTTGAAGGAAGTCATTCATGAAATGGAAGGGCATAGAAATGGACAAAAAATGATGCATCCGAATAAATTATTCCCGAATAACCTGTTGAAGCCCATGTATCAAACATGGCATGGCCATCAGAAAATCATTCTCACCTCTATACTCATTCCAATGACATTTAACCAAACTACTAAGATTTACCATGACTTAGAGAAGTTTTGAGCTCCCAAATTTAATTTCAAAATATATATTTTATATTAGAATAATCGGATGAATGGTCAATTTTAAAGAGTGGTTTTGAAATATCATCAATCGACTTTTTTATTAATAAATAATTAAAATAATAAATGCCGGATATTTAAAATGATGAAACGAACTAAAATATACTTGGATAGCAAATTCTGAAAATTAGTGTGTAATTGGAAAGAAAGAAAAAATCCTTAATCAAATGATAAAAAAAAAATCTATGTACTTGAAATTGAATATCCTTAGATAACAAATTCTTGGAACTATGACAAATGTTACATGATCATTTTGAAATATGACTCTTTATTAGATAAATGACCAAAATAATAAATGATGAATATTTTTAAATAATGGAACGGACTAAAATATCCTTGAATAACAAATTCGTGAAATTACTTAGTAATTGGAAAAAAAAAAAAAAAAACCTTAAATAACAAATTCCTCAAATTCACTTTTGGACATATGTTAGATTATTAGTATAGTTTAATTGTTAATTTAGATTAATTAATTATTTGTTTATTTTCTCAAAGTTATAATAAATGGTCTATTTAAAATTGTAATGGAAACCTTTTGAATCATATTATCGGTTCAACTTTGTTCTTTAGAGAGGGTCATCTCAACTTTAATGTCAAAATTTTGTGTTTTCTTTTGGTTTATTATTTAGAACAAGTTGTATAGGGCCCGTTTGATAACGTTCCCGTTTCCTGTTTCTTGTTCCCGTTTCTCATTTTTTAAGAAACGGACTTGTTTGATAACTATTCCCGTTTCTTGTTTCTAAAATTTGAGAAACGTTTCTAAAAAAGAGGCAAAATTTGAGAAACTTCAAAAAAGTGTTTCTCTGTTCCGTTTCTCTTTATATTAATTTGTTCTCAAAATAATGATAAATTAGTGTTGGCTCATTGGCAAGAGAAGCACCCAAATAACATTTTCACCTATGAGGTCCTAGCTTCAAATCCTCATTAAAACTTATTTTTTTATTTATTTTTTTCTTTCTTAATTATGCAATGTTTTTTTTATATATATTATTTTAATTTTGAATTTTGCTATTGTTTTTTTTAGGATATATTACTAATTACTAATTTAGTAATAAATATTTTATTTTATTTAAACACATTAAAATATTTATTATATTTATTTATTAAATTTGTTATATCTTTTATTTATTTTATTTAAATACATTAAAATATTTATTTATTAATTATAAAAAAAAAAATTATTATTATTTTTTTATGTTTTTTTAATAAGTATCTATTGACATCGATATTTTCATATTTTCATCGACGACAACACTTTAAACTTTGCAAATTAGCATTTCAATATTTTTAAATTAGTTTAAATTTCCCACTATTAAATATTAGGTTCACAAATAGTGATATTTTAGTTATATAACATAAATTTATCTATAATACAATTGAAATGTCGATTCACCTCTCATGTCGATATTGAGCTCATTGACACGTAGAAATGTCTACACGTCAACGGAAATTTAAAACATGACCCATAACAAACAATGACGAATGACAACGACTTCGAGATTTTAGAGCAAGGAAGACATTATCCTCGAGGTAGGGAAAAGTGTTTAACTATCGACATTTTTTTACTGCGAAATGTTATTGAACGTTGTTTTGGCGTGTTGGAGACTCACTTCCCTATTCTTAAATAAACGTCTCCTTACCCTGTCAACACACAAAAACATATACCAAATCAAATCAAATTTGGATAACATTTGAAGTATAAATACAATTTTATGGTTGTTTTTAATTTTGCATCGAGACTTATCTGTATTTTATTATGTAAACTTTAGATTTTTTTAATTTTTTTTTTTTTAATGCATGTTATATCTTTTTTTTATATTATGTATACTAAATTTTATTTAAACTATAAAAAAGAAAAAAAAAACATAAAGAGAAAAAAGAAACAATTAACAAAAAATCATTATCAAACATGACGATGTTTCTATTTTGTTTATTTTTTTTTCAAGAAACAAGAAACAAGAAACGTTATCAAACAAGTTTGTGTTTGTGTTTCTTTTTTTTCAAGAAACAAGAAACAAGAGTAGTTATCAAACATGTTTTTGTTTCTGGTTCTCAAAAAACAGAGAACAAGAAACAAGGAACGAGAAACGGGAAACAGGAAACAAGAAACAGGAACGTTATCAAACGGGCCCATATATACCAAGCAAACCTAATTTCTATTTTAGGTATGTAATAAAATAAAGACATAAATGTAAATATATAACTTCTTAAGATAGATATTTCTTAATATCCTCGCTCAAGTTGGACTATGAAAGATCACAAATGTCCAACGTAAAAATAAAGTGGGAATAAGATAAAAGGTTTATGGTAAAAAAAATTGTCTTCCGAACGCGGGTCGGTATTGTAAACTTCAAGACGATGCTCATTGCATCTTTAATTTTTCAAGAGCCTCCAAACGCGGGTTGGTGCTCCAATCTTCAGATCGATGCCTACATGACATCTTTATTTTCTGCAGGTTTCGCATCATCGCTTTGACCACACAATATAAAAAATCTGCAAGCCTCCGAACGTGGGTCGGTGCTCTTCATTGATGGTTGTTGTTCACCATAAAAGAGGGAGACGACGAATCAATTATCTCAGTGTTCCCTTCACTAATTCGAAGGAGAGGTATTCACCTCATTGTTCCCTTCATTCATCATCATCGAAATACATGACTATTTGAGCTCTTTAAGTATTCCTTTTAGTAATTCGAAAGAGAAAGAGAGAAACAATCAAACACTTTTGGTTCCCTTCATTCACACGGTCATGTGTGCTAGCGAAAGTAAAGGGATATTTAGGTAGGAGGGTTTGTTAGGCAAACTTATTAGAAGAATAGGTTTCTTTCCAAACTATTTCGAAAAATAGGTTAGTTTTTTTGTCTTATTAGGAGTGCGCGGGTTCAACCCGCGCAACACCTCGTGCATTTTTTTTTTTTTTTTCTGAAATGCAAGGTTGAAAGAAAAAACAATATTTTATTAAAAAATTATTCCTAACCCGCGTTTTGTTTTTTTTTTTAAATGCAATCTTTGTCTTTTCAAACAAAACCATCTCCTAATCTTGCATTTATGCTTTTCAATAGTTCTAATGTTGAAGATGGTGAGCGTTTTATTGCGCTCGGACTCTGTCGCACTATGAGACGTTATCGACGAATTAAGTTATTTTTTTAATATAGCTCCAATCGAGCGGTGTGACTGTCTTAAAATATAATACTATACGTTTAGATCATTTTAATAAAAAAAAATGAATAAGATAAAATAATTTTAAAAATACAAAGTTTTTTTCTTAATAAAAATTGAAATGTAAAGTTACCAATTTGAGAGTGGAAGATTGAAACTACCCTAAATAAAGGTAATTAAATAAAATGTCTCAATTAAGTGAACACTTTTTTTTCTTCTCTTTTTTGAATTATCACAAAAATCGGATGAGATGAATTTTCAAGCCTTTTTTATTATTATTATTATTTTTATTTTATAAAAAATCCTACTAATTTTGTTCTACGTTAATTTATTTGAATTAGTAAAGATTAGTAATTAATAAAATAATTTCATAATTACAAATTAAATGAACACAAATATCATTTCAATAAAATTCAAAATGTATTTTAAAAATTACCAAAAAAATTTTAAACCCTTAACCATGACTAGAGATCCCCTATGACCCCTATCACGAACATGACGTCCTATGTAATGTCCACGATCACCACGACCTCACGTATTTGACGATTGACCTTCTTTCATAGTGATTATTCACGGATCGTTCAATGAAGAGGTCGCACATGGAGAGGTCCAATCCGCGTATTAGGAATAAATTATTAATAAAAATTTGTTTTTTCTTTCAAACTTGCATTTCGAAAAAAAAAAAAAAAAAAATGAAAAATGCACGCTTGTCGAGTTGTTGCGCGGGTTCAACCCGCGCACTCCTAATAAGACAAAAAAACTAACCTATTTTTCGAAATAGTTTGGAAAGAAACCTATTCTTCTAATAAGTTTGCCTAACAAACCCTCCTACCTAAATAACCCGAAAGTAAAATTCAGAATATAAGTAAACCAAATAAATAATCACTTATAATATTAATATTATACATTGGATCAAAAGATGTGGATCTCTCCTACCCACGTGGGTTCTTAAGAGACTGCCAAAATGATTTTTTTTTTCTTCATAAGTTCAAATTTAATTAAAACAAACTCAAACTCAAAACTAAAGGTTGAAGGTTCACACAAAAATTCGAAAGCCAAAATTAAGTTTAGTTTAGAATTAGAGATCAAATACCAAACAAAAAATGTGCGGCGACGCTTTCAGATCTGGACCACAAGTAGCGGCGACGACTACTTTCCCTCCGGTGAACGGGCGGTGCTTCACATCCTCGACAACGAAATTTTCAAATCTTCGCCGGAATTCCTCCCGATCTCGAAGTAGACCAGAAACTTAGATCTGAGTTTTTTTTTTTTTTTCTTTTCATCTTCATCTAGGATCTAAGTTCTGATACCATGCTAACTTTGTTTTTTCTTTTGATTTTCTCATTAGAATGATATGTATTTATACAACATAAAAACTAAACCTAATTTTCATATACAAATATGAAATAAAATAAAGACATAAATGTAAATATATAACTACCTAAGATAAGATAGATATATTCCCTAATATTTGGGGATAAATTTCTTTTGTTTGGTCATAAATTTTCATAATCTTAAATTCGCTCGGTCTAGAACATGTCTAGCATCTCAATGGAATTGATAACCAAGTTTTGGAATGAGTTGGTTGTCTACTTTGGCCAAACTATAACTAAGTTAACAAGTTTTATCATTGGGTTATTATTTTATAAACTTCTATCATCAAAGTTTAGTTTGGTCTATGGACTTTCTTCAAGGATTTTAAAACGTGATCATTAGCATGTATGTAGTGTTCTTAGTTAGTTAAAAAAATATGTTCGTAGGCAGTCTAAGTCAAAAAAATCGAATCCTTACAATAAATTCAAAATTCAAAATGTGTGATTTTGTAACAACACATTTGCCATTTGGGACTGTTTTTTCTTAAGCTCACATTGACGTTAAATTATCATTTTAATTTTTTAATTTGATATTTAAATCTCCAAAAACATCTCATCCATAATGAATTGCATCAAATGTCAATTATTTAAGATTGGGCTGGTTGCACAAATAGCAATCAGGCCCAAACTAATTGCAAATTTAGCAAACTTTAAAATGTTTTGCAAATATGGCAAAAAAATGCGTTTCTATCACTGATAGACTTTATCATATCATTGATAGACTTCTATCAGTGATAGACTATTATCACTGATAGACTATTATCACTGACAAAAATCTATAAAAAGCTAAGGTGATCAGCGATAGACTTCTATCAGCCATAAGATATCAGCTATAGAAATTGCTATATCCGCAAAATTTTTAAAAACATGCTATATTTTTAATTACCTTATTGTAAATTGACATCTATTACAATTTCCCTTTAAGATTTCTATAGTCAGTCACTGTTAACAGTCCATTTTTATTAGTAATAGTCACTCATTTTTACTATATTTGTAAAATATTTTATATTTTGTTATATTTATAATTATTTTAGGTCTAATTGCTATTTATGCAACCCACCTTATAAATAATAATAATAATAAAGGGATGTTTGATAAGCAGTTTGATTTTTTTTCTTCTTCTGATTGACTTATTTAAATAAATTTAACCAAGAAGAGTATAACTCAACCACATGATGTATCGCCTAGTGACCATGAGGTCTTAGGTTCAATCTCTCACTCCAACATGTTGTCAAAAAAAAAAAAAATTAATTAATGAATATATGTTTGACATATATTTTTTAAAAATTATTTTTGAATTCTTATCCAAATAGTGAAAATTCTTAAAAACAACACTTTTTTAAAAAAAATACCTTCGATAAATATACTATTTCATATTATAAGCTCATTTCATTTTTTTTTTTACAATTAAAACAAATATAACAACTATGTATGTCGACCACCTAACACCTTTGATTCATTGATTGCATGGATTGTGTACAAGAAACTTTCAACGAGGACGACAAGAGCGTCGAGTCTGTAGCTTTCAAAATGAAATAAGCTATTATGTATGATTAAGATTGCTGAAAATATAAAATGACTGTTTTTTTTATTATACACGAGAATCACATCAAATATTTATAGAAATAGATGTTAAATCTGTATTTTATGTGATTACGGATAAGAATATAAATTTTATTACATTATAAATATGAAATAATAATTAAATAAAATTAATTCAAATAAATAATATAAATTATTATTTATTTTATATTAATATTCTAATTTTATATTAACTACGCTTAATTAATAAATTATTTCTATATAATTAAATTTAATAACATTCCATTCAATTTGGTTAGGTTTTATTTTTATTTAATTTTCATTAATTAATGAAAATTAATTCATATCAATAAAGTTTAATTCGGTAAATTGATTTTAAACCCTCTTAACAAAATAATAATAATAAATTTAAACCATATGATCTAAGTTATTTTTTTAGTTAATTAATACATTCAATTGATTTTAGTTAGTAGTCAATTTTAATGGATTAATTTATATCAAAATAAAATATAGTTAATTAATTAATTATCTATAAATCACATAAAATTAAATTCAAGTTATACTTTAGCATTTGAGCACAATAATAAACTGAATAATTAATAATAAGTGTTATTTAGCTATAATCAACATGATTATATATTCAAATAATATAAATTTTATATATTAAAAAAAAAAAAAAAAACAAACAAACAAATTGGCACAAATTTTTAATGGTAAATGTAAAAAAAAAAAATAGTTGTGTTTTTTAAATTTAATAAATTAGGCTAAATATAAAATAAATAATAAAAAAAAAATGAAACCTTAAACCGCATTTAAAGAAAGTTCATGAGCATTTGTAGAAAGTCATGAAATAGATGGCACAGAAATAGACAAAAAAAAAATATATATGATGCCTGGGAAATAAGTTATTCCGGACAAGCTGTTGAAGTCGATGTACTAAATATGGACATGACCATAAGTTAATCCCACCTCTATGTCCATCCCAACGACATCCAACCAAATGGTCCCTAAGAGACAAAAGCCACCTCGACGACTTTGCCCAAAGAGACGTCGGCATTGCCCCAAGAGACGCCACCCTTGCCCAAAGAACCAGAAATCGACTATGAAACCTAGAGAGTTCATAGAATATGCGTTCAATATGAGCTCCGTTTATGTTTTATTGTTATTTTATATATAAAATAGCGCATAATATATTATAAAATTAAATAATATTTAAAAATAATAATTATTCAAAATTTATAACATAAAATAAATATTTTGTTGGTAAGTTAGCAACTACATCGACTACTACTAAACACGTTGAAAACACAAAACTTGAATATTTTTTAATCTATCTTTTTTTTTAAAAACCCAAAATTTGTCTTATTTTTTTAGGGTTTGATGACGTTCCCGTTTTTTGTTTCTTGTTTTTTTAGAACTAAAAACAAGAACATGTTTGATAACTACTCTTGTTTCTTGTTTCTTGTTTCTTGAAAAAAAGAAACAAAAACAAAAACATGTTTGATAACGTTTCTTGTTTCTTGTTTTTTGGAAAAAAGAAACAGAAACATCTCGGTTGATAACTATTTTTTGTTTTTTTTTTCCTATATTTTTTCTTTTTATATTTTAAATAGACTTTATACATAATATAAAAAAATATAACATACATTAAAACATATAAAAAATAATTATTCAAAATTTACATAATCTAATACAAATAAGTCTCGATGCAAAATTAAAAACAACTATAAAATAGTATATATCCTTCAAATATTGCCCAAATTTGATCTGCAATATCATCTCTCACTCGAGTCGTTTGCTTTAAATTATATTGACTCACATCTAACTCAATTATATTGCTCAATAAATTATCCGACAAACTATATATATCTTCAACAATGATTTATTCCTAGCTAATGTTATTGAAAAAGTCATCTTGACGACCATACAATATGTTTAAGAATAGGAAATCGAGCCTCCAACACGCCAAAAACAACATTCAATAACATTTCGCAGTGAGAAAAATGTACATAGTTAAACACTTATTCCCTACCTCGAGGATGATGCTTTCCTTACTCTAAAATCTTGAAGTCATTGTTTGTTATGGATGGTGTTTTAAATTTTCGTTGACGTGTAGACATTTTCATTGACATTTCCACGTGTCAATGAACTCAATATCGACATGAGAGGTGAATCGACATTTCAATTATATTATAGATAAATTTATGTTATATAACTAAAATATCACTATTTGTGAACCTAATATTTAATAATGAGAAATTTAAACTAATTTAAAAATTTTGAAATGCTCATTTGCAAAGTTTAAAATTTAGATGAAAATGTCAATGCCTCAATTTTATGGAAAGTCAAGGTCTCAATTTTATGAAAAATGTTGATGAAAATATCGATAAAAGATCGATGTCAATAAATATTTATGGAAAAAAAAAAACATAAAAATTAATAAATAAACATTTTAATGTATTTAAATAAGATAAAAAAAGACTTATTACTAATGTTAGTAATGTACTAAAAAAAAAAAAAAAAAAAAACACCAAGCAGATCAAATTCAAAATTAAAATAATATATAAAAAATACTGCCTAATTAAGAAAAGAAAAATAAAATAAAAAAACTGTATTATACCAATTTTGAACCCAAGACTTGATAAAAGAAGAGCCTATTTGGGCACCACTGCTAATGAACCAACATGACTTTATCATATTTTTATTATATTTTTAGAAAATATAAAGAGAAACATTTATTTATTTATTTTTATTATTTTTTTTCTCAAATTTTGCTTCTTTTTTAAAAACGTTTCTCAAAATTTAGAAACAAGAAACGAGAATAGTTATCAAACAAGTCCGTTTCTTAAAAAATGAGAAACATGAAACGGGAATGTTAGGGTCCGTTTGATAACGTTTATGTTTCCTGTTTCTTGTTCTCGTTTCTCATTTTTTAAGAAACAGTCTTGTTTGATAACTGTTCCCGTTTCTTGTTCCCAAATTTTAAGAAACGTTTCAAAAAAAATGAGCAAATTTTGAGAAACTGGGCCCGTTTGATAACGTTCTTGGTTTCTTGTTCCATGTTTCCTGTTTCTTTTTCCTTGTTTCTTGTTCCCTATTTTTTGAGAATTAGAAACAGGAACATGTTTGATAACTACTCTCGTTTCTGGTTTCTTGAAAAAAAAAAGAAACAGAACAGAAACTTATTTGATAACGTTTCTTGTCTCTTGTTTTTTTGTAAAATAAAATAAAAATAGAAACATTATCATATTTGATAATTATTTTTTGTTAATTTATTCTTTTTTATCTTTGTTGTTTTTCCTTTTTATAGTTTAAATATAATTTAGTATATATAATATAAAAAAGATATAACACGCAATTAAAAAAAAATTAAAGTTTACATAATCGAATACAAATAAGTCTCGATGCAAAGTTAAAAACAACCATAAATTGTATTTATACTTCAAATGTTATCTAAATTTGATTTGATTTGGTATATGTTTTTGTGTGTTGACCGGGTAAGGAGACATTTGTTTAAGAATAGAGAATTGAGTCTTCAACACACGAAACAACATTCAATAACATCAATGTCACAATTTTATGAAAATTTCGATGTCTCAATTTTATGGAAACGTTGATAAAAATATCGATAAAATTACAATGTGAATAAATATTTATGAAATATATATATATATATATATATATATATATATATATATATTTTAAATATACTTAAATTAATAAATAAATCAATGTCACAATGTGTTGCACTCCTTTAAGAAAATCTTGTCGCTTTGGCTGAGTGGTTAAGGTGTGTACCTGCTAAGTACATGGTGTTTCCTGGCGAGAGTTTGAATCTCTCAGGCGACGAAAATTTACCACACATTTTTGTTATAAATAGGAACAACAATGTATAAAAAGAAACGGAGCAGAAGAAACATCTTTTTGGTGTTTCTCAAATTTACCACACATTTTTGTTATAAATAGGAACAACAATGTATAAAAAGAAACGGAGCAGAAGAAACATCTTTTTGGTGTTTCTCAAATTTTGCCATTTTTTTAGAAACGTTTCTCAAAATTTAGAAACAAGAAACGGGAATAATTATCAAACAAGTCTGTTTCTTAAAAAATGAGAAACAGAAATAGGAAACATGAAACATGAAACAGGAAACATGAACGTTATCAAACGACCCCTTAGGGCCCGTTTGATAACGTTCTTGTTTCTTGTTCCCTATTTTTTGAGAATTAGAAACAGGAACATGTTTGATAACTACTCTTGTTTCTGGTTTCTTGAAAAAAAAAAAAAAACAGAACAGAAACTTGTTTGATGACGTTTCTTGTCTCTTGTTTTTTTATAAAAAAAAATAAAAATAGAAACATTATCATGTTTGATAATTATTTTTTGTTAATTGATTATATTTTCTCTTTGTTGTTTTTCCTTTTTATAGTTTAAATATAATTTAGTATACATAATATAAAAAAGATATAACACGCAATTAAAAAAAAAATCAAAGTTTACATAATCGAATACAAATAAGTCTCGATGCAAAGTTAAAAACAACCATAAATTGTATTTATACTTCAAATGTTATCTAAATTTGATTTGATTTGGTATATGTTTTTGTGTGTTGACCGGGTAAGGAGACATTTGTTTAAGAATAGAGAATCGAGCTTTCAACACACAAAACAACATTCAATAACATCAATGTCACAATTTTATGAAAATTTCGATGTCTCAATTTTATGGAAACGTTGATAAAAATATCGATAAATTTACAATGTGAATAAATATTTATGATATATATATATATATATATATATATTTTTTAAATATACTTAAATTAATAAATAAATCAATGTCACAATGTGTTGCACTCCTTTAAGAAAATGTTGTCGCTTTGGCCGAGTGGTTAAGGCGTGTGCCTGCTAAGTACATGGGGTTTCCCCGCGAGAGTTCGAATCTCTCAGGCGACGAAAATTTACCAAACATTTTTGTTATAAATAGGAACAACAATGTATAAAAAGAAACGGAACAGAATAAACATTTTTTTGGTGTGTCTCAAATTTTGCCATTTTTTTAGAAACGTTTCTCAAAATTTAGAAACAAGAAACGGGAATGGTTATCAAACAAGTCTGTTTCTTAAAAAATGAGAAACAGAAACAGGAAACAGGAAACGGGAACGTTATCAAACGACCCCTTAGGGCCCGTTTGATAACGTTCTTGTTTATTGTTCCCTATTTTTTGAGAATTAGAAATAGGTACATGTTTGATAACTACTCTTGTTTCTGGTTTCTTGAAGAAAAAAAAAAAACAGAACAGAAACTTGTTTGATAATGTTTCTTGTCTCTTGTTTTTTTATAAAAAAAAATAAAAATAGAAACATTATCAAGTTTGATAATTATTTTTTGTTAATTGATTCTTTTTTCTTTTTGTTGTTATTCCTTTTTATAGTTGAAATATAATTTAGTATACATAATATAAAAAAGATATAACACACAATTAAAAAAAAAAATCAAAGTTTACATAATCGAATACAAATAAGTCTCGATGCAAAGTTAAAAACAACCATAAATTGTATTTATACTTCAAATGTTATCTAAATTTGATTTGATTTGGTATATGTTTTTGTGTGTTGACCGGGTAAGGAGACATTTGTTTAAGAATAGAGAATCGAGCCTTCAACACACGAAACAACATTCAATAACATCAATGTCACAATTTTATGAAAATTTTGATGTCTCAATTTTATGGAAACGGTGATAAAAATATCGATAAAATTACAATGTGAATAAATATTTATGAAATATATATATATATATATATATATATATATATATATATATATATTTTAAATATACTTAAATTAATAAATAAATCAATGTCACAATGTGTTGCACTCTTTTAAGGAAGTCTTGTCGCTTTGGCCGAGTGGTTAAGGCGTGTGCCTGCTAAGTACATGGGGTTTCCCCGCGAGAGTTCGAATCTCTTAGGCGACGAAAATTTACCACACATTTTTGTTATAAATATGAACAACAATGTATAAAAAGAAACGGAACAGAATAAACATTTTTTTGGTGTTTCTCAAATTTTGCCATTTTTTTAGAAACGTTTCTCAAAATTTAGAAACAAGAAACGAGAATGGTTATCAAACAAGTCTGTTTCTTAAAAAATGAGAAACAGAATCAGGAAACAGGAAACGGGAACGTTATCAAACGACCCCTAACGTTCTTGTTTCTTGTTCCCTATTTTTTGAGAATTAGAAACAGGAACATATTTGATAACTACTCTTGTTTCTGGTTTCTTGAAAAAAAAAAAGAAACAAAACAGAAACTTGTTTGATAATGTTTCTTGTCTCTTGTTTTTTTTATAAAAAAAAATAAAAATAGAACTATTATCATGTTTGATAATTATTTTTTGTTAATTGATTCTTTTTTCTCTTTGTTGTTTTTCCTTGTTATAGTTGAAATATAATTTAGTATACATAATATAAAAAAGATATAACACGCAATTAAAAAAAAATTCAAAGTTTACATAATCGAATACAAATAAGTCTCGATGCAAAGTTAAAAACAACCATAAATTGTATTTATACTTCAAATGTTATCTAAATTTGATTTGATTTGGTATATGTTTTTGTTTGTTGACCGGGTAAGGAGACATTTATTTAAGAATAGAGAATCGAGCCTTCAACACACGAAACAACATTGAATAACATCAATGTCACAATTTTATGAAAATTTCGATGTCTCAATTTTATGGAAACGTTGATAAAAATATCGATAAAATTACAATGTGAATAAATATTTATGAAAAAAAAAATATATATATATATACATATACATATATATATATATATATATATATTTTAAATATACTTAAATTAATAAATAAATCAATGTCACAATGTGTTGCACTCCTTTAAGAAAATCTTGTCGCTTTTGCCGAGTGGTTAAGGCGTGTGCCTGCTAAGTACATGGGGTTTCCCCGCGATCGTTCAAATCTCTCAGGCGATGAATATTTTTGTTTCAAAAATAAAAACATTTTGCTTATTTGAAAAAAACCAACCACACATTTTTGTTATAAATAGGAACAACAATGTATAAAAAGAAACGGAACACAAGAAACATATTTTTGGTGTTTCTCAAATTTTGCCATTTTTTTAGAAACGTTTCTCAAAATTTAGAAACAAGAAACGAGAATGGTTATCAAACAAGTCCGTTTCTTGAAAAATGAGAAACAGAAATAGGAAACAGAAAACAGAAACGTTATCAAACGACCCCTAATAATACTGTTTCTCCTTGTTCCGTTTCTTTTATAGAATTTCATTCCTAAAATTTTAGAATATATAATGTTGGTTCGTTGGTCAGTTTGACTATCAATTTCAAATTTGAATTTTGCAATATGTATATTTATATATTTTTTAGATTTTGAATTTTTTATTTATTGTTTGATAATTGTTCCGGTTTAATGTTGCTAAATATTTTGCATCTGAGCTTACTAGTATTTGATAATTATTTTTTTATTATTTATTCTTAATTTACCGTATTATTTACATATTATTTTAATTTTTAGTACCTCAATCCCGTTGAAAGTTTGCAAATATAAATTTTGTTTACTAAAACATACATTTAGTCTCATTTTAATATTTTACAACAACAACATATACAAAGCTATATAATTGAGTTAGATCTAAGTCGACATCATCTAAGATAAAATAAACTCGAGTGAGATATGACATGGCAAGTCAAATTTGGGCAACATTGAAAGGATAAATACAATACAATTTTATCGTTGTTTTTAATTTTACATCGAAATTTATTTGTACTAGATTATGTAAATTTTGGATAATTATTTTTTAGATTATGTAAACTAAATTCTATTTAAACTATAAAAAGAAATAAATAATAGTAGAGAAAAAAATAAACCAGAAACAATAAATAGTTATAAAATAATATGTTAATTATGTTTCTTTTTTATCTTCAAGAAACAAGAAACAAGAAATGTTATCAAACAAGTTTTCGTTTCTGTTTTTTTTTCTTTCAAGAAACAAGAAACATGAGTAGTTATCAAACATGTTTCTGTTTCTAGTTCTCAAAATACAAGAAACAAGAAACAGGGAACAAGGAACAAGGAACAAGAAACAAGAAACATGAAACGAGAAACGGGAACGTTATCAAACAGTCAAACAGGCCCTAACGTTCCTGTTTCTTGTTTCTTGTTCCCGTTTCTCATTTTTTAAGAAACAGACTTGTTTGATAATTGTTCTCGTTTCTTGTTTCTAAATTTTGAGAAACGTTTCTAAAAAATGGGCAAATTTTGAGAAACTACAAAATGATGTTTCTCTTTGTTTCGATTTTTCTATAATATTTTTGTTCCTAAAAATTCAAGAATTTTGATGTTTCTTTGTTGGTATGTTAAAAGGCTCTTTCAAGCTCTCTTCATTCATGCGCCTAGGATCAAAACTTAAGCCATATGATTTAAGATAAAGTGAGAGATGATATTGCATGTCAAATTTGGATAACATTCGAAAGATAAATACAATTTTATCGTTGTTTTTAATTTTACATCGAGACTTTTTTGTATTAGATTATGTAAACTTTGGATAATTATTTTTTAGATTATGAAAACTAAATTTTATTTAAACTACAAAAAGGGAAGAAAAAATATAGGGAAAAAAATACATTTATATTTTTTTTTTTCAAGAAACAAGAAACATAAAACGTTATGAGACAAGTTTCTGTTTCTGTTTCTTTTTTTCAAAAAATAAGAAACATGAGTAGTTATCAAACATGTTTCTGTTTCTAGTTCTCAAAATACAAGAAATAAGAAATAGGGAACAAGAAACAAGAAACGTTATCAAACGGACCCTTAGTTACCAGTTTCCCTGTCTCTATTTTTTACCCCATCAATTACTAATACAATCAACCTAATATCTATTGAGGATCCCACATCAGAAAGATGAAGGGACCTCACTCACAATATAACATACATGGGCTATTCGGTCCAAAAATGGGATCTGACCCAAGATGGTGCCTCTAGTAAACCCAAGGAGGCACCATCTTGGGGGCATGTTGAGGATCCCAAGGAGACACCATCTTGGGGGTATGTTGACGATCTCACATCGAAAAGATGAAGGGACCTCACTCACAATATAACATACATTGGCTACTCTCTCACCAATTGGTTTTAAGATTGAATCCCATGATGTCTAATAATACCAACATGAGACAATCAATTGCAAGTCTTGGCTTTATAACTTTGTCATAACATTTTTGTTTTTTAGTTTCTTTCCTTAATTTTGCAATATTTTTATATATTATTTTAATTTTGAATTTGGTTACTTTGTGATTTTGTTTTGTTTGAGAAGACATTAATGTGAACATATTAGTAATAAGTCTTTTATCTTATTTAAATACATTAAAAAAATTATTTATTAATTTTTATGTTTTTTTTTTCTTCATAAATATCTATAGACATCGACATTTTATCGATATTTTCATTAACATTTCTATAAAATTGAGACCTCGACATTTTGCATAAAATTGAGACATTAATATTTGGATAATTACTTTTTATATTTTTTAATGCATGTTATATATTTTTTATAGGGCAAATTACCCTAATCGTCCCTCAGGTTTGAGTTTGGTAGCATTGGGTCCCCAAGGTTTCAAATCCAACAATTATATTCTTGAGGTTTGAATTTGGTTCGTTTTTTTATTTTTTAATGCATGTTATATATTTTTTATAGGGCAAATTATCCTAATCGTCCCTCTGGTTTGAGTTTGTTGAATTTGGTTGGTTTTTGGTCCTTCTGTCCAATTTTCTGTTAAGATCTAACAAGACACCTATTTTTAATTAAAAATATTTTTATAATTATTAAAATTATTTAATATATATATATTCTTTTTTTTTTTTTTTCCTTTTCCTTTTTCTTTCTCTTTCTCCTTCTCCTTCCTCCCTCCTCTCCCTCCATCCTCCCTCTTACATCTTCATCTTTCATATTTCATCTTCCATCTTTCATATTTCATCTTCCATCTTCTTCCTCTCATGGCCATCGACGACGACTGATTTTTTTATTTTTTTTATCGTTATCTTCTCTTGTTCATCTCCCTCTCTCTTTCTCATCTTTCTCCTTCCTCCTCCCTCCATCTTCTCCCTCCAATGGTCGTCGTCGGCGTATCGACTGTTTTTTTTGTTTTTTTTTCTTCATTTTCTTCTTTCCCGTTTTTTCTCCCTCTCTCTTTCCTCCTTCCCCGTTTCCTCTCCCCCTTTCTTCTCCTTGTTTTCAAAAACAAAATACACATCTGTACAGTTTTGTATATATATATATATATGTATATATATTACATTACATTAAAAAATTATATTTTTAACACAGATCTGTATGTACATTTTTTCTTTAAGAGGGGAAAATGGAGGTGAGATGGAGAGGGAGAGGAAGGGGGAGAGAGGGAGAAGAAAAGGGGAAGAAGAAAACGAAGACAAAAAAAAAAAAAAAAAATAGTCTTCGGCGACGGCCATGGGAGGGAGAAGATGGAGGGAGGAGGAAGAAGGATGATGAGAAAGAGAGAGGGAGATGAACAAGAGAAAAGAACGGAAAAAAAAGCCGGCGACGACCATGGGAGGATGAAGATGAAGATGAAGGAAGAAGAAGAAGAAGAAGAAGAAGAAGATGAAGATGGAAGAGGGAGGAGGAAAGAGAAGGAGAAGAGAAGGATAAGAGAAGGAGAAGGAGAAGGAGAAGGAGAAGGAGAAGGAGAAGGAGAAGGAAAAAGAAAAAGAAAAAGAAAATAAACATATATATATTTTTAAATAATTTTAATAATTAAAAAAATATTTTTAATTAAAAATAGTAGAACATAACAGAAAATTGGACGGAGAGACACAAAAAAAAATGAACCAAATCCAAACCCCAGGGTATAATTGTTGGATTTGAAACTTTGGGGACCCAAGTGCTACCAAACCCAAACATGAGAGACAATTAGGGTAATTTGCCCTTTTTTATATCATGTATACTAAATTCTCTTTAAACTATAAAAAAGAAAAAAGAAACAAAAAATAGTTATCAAACCAAATTTTTGTTAAAAAAAAAAAAAAAAAAAAAGTATTTATCAAACATGTTCCTGTTTCTAATTCTAAAAAAACAAGAAACAAAAAGCAGGGAACCATAACAAAAAAACGAGAAACAAAAAACAAAAAACAAAAACGTTATCAAACGGGCCATTAACCTCCATTCATAACTTATTCTTGAATGTCACTCATTACTTCTTTCTTCGATATTTGTTTTACTTCAACGATATGTCAGAAAGGGAAAGAGAGAGAAAAATGTCACATAACATAATAACAATATACAATTAATAGCCAACATGAGCATAACTCAATTGACAAAATATACGATCTAATGACTAAGTTATCACAGTTTCGATTCCCTCACTCCACATGTTGTTAAAAAGAAAAAAGAACATACTATGAAAAACAATAGTTACACTTCTTCAAGAATTGGATTGCAATAAAAATAAAACATTTTATACTCTGAAGGAGACGATAAATTGGAGACGAAACCTTAACTTAAGGTCTATATTGCAATACTCATGCAAGTTTGAGGTTTATCAAAGTTTGAGGTTCAATTTGATAAAATTGAAAGTCAGGGTTTTAACTTGCTACAACCTACTGAGTTTTTTCAAAAAAAAATCAAACCCAAAAAAAAATCAAACTATTAAATTTAAATCCTATCATGATATCAGAGCAAGTGATGATTAATTCAATTTTAATTCACTTATTCTAATATCATGAAAGAATTTTAATTTAATAATATGAATTGCAATTTAATTGCATTTGTCAGTTTCTTAAAGACACCACCAACCCCCTCTTTTTACGGTGTGGGATAGAAACATGGAAAATTACTCAATTTATCTTTCATTATCCAAAGGTGATGTAATTAAATAAAATTACTATCATTAAATAATATATATATATAATATTCTTTCAAGTTAAAAAGATAATTTTGGTCTATTTTTGGATGCATTCTATTTTAGTTATGATAATTTTAAATATTTGTACTAAATTTCAAGAGTACTCAAATGGAATGAGGAATGAGTACCAAAGTAATTAAAATGATATCATTTTAATTTATTTTTAAATAAAGTATAAATTCTTTTTTTTTGAGTTTAAGAATTTATCAATTATATGATGATGATGGAACATCAACCTTTTAATGTTAATTGATGCCTTATGGATGGACTATACTCGGAAGGGCTCTAGATTGGAGTTAATCAAATAACCCAAAGGCCAAACATAGAGATATATAATTGATTTTTGGAGGCATTTCCCCCATCTGATCTCCTCATTAACCATGACTTCATAAACCGGCCAGCAATCCACACAGATAAATCCTGCCAAAAACGTCTCTCCGAACAAATCTTCCCAATCTCGGCCACCACCTCTCAAAATTCCGATCAACCGGCTGGAGCGGAGGTAGCGAAGTTGATTTCCGCCACCGTGGCTACGGAAAAGAACACAAATTAACATCCACACCAGTAACAATGCATGATGAAAATACTATGAAATTAATCTGAAAAGCAAACTAAAACCAGTTCAGAAATCAAAACTTCACTTCAATTCAAAAACACCCAACATTCAGATCATTAATAAGAAGAAAAAAATTCAATGTTCCTACCATTACCATCATCCAGGACTTGGAAATTACATTTTTTTTATATATATATATATATTTTTTTATTGCTTAAATACACTTTTTTGCTAAAAATAACTTAGCCATAAAAAAAAAAAAAAAATAGTCACTAACTCCACTAACCTAACTCCACAAAATTCTAGCCACCTACCCACTAACTCCAAATATAGCCGACTAAAAATACAATTACAATTTTGAGCTAACTAACATACAACTCAAATGCGGCAAACATCTAACTTGTCAAATATAGCTGACTAAAAATAGACTTGCAGCTTTAAACTTTGAGTTAACTAACATACTCCTCCTAACTCAAATGCTACAAACACTTAGCTTGCTTCTAAGAGCTTGAAAACGACCAACACTAAAAGGCTTAGTAAAGATATTGTTATTTGTTCATCTAAGCTGCAATGAACCAACTGCACTCTCCTTCCTTCTACATGTCTCTCAGAACATAATACTTGATCTTAAAATGGTTGGTCTTTCCATGAAAAACTGGATTCAATGAAATAGCTAGAGTAGTTTGATTATTTACAAACACCTTCACACTCATATTCACTATAACAAAATCTAAAGTCGGTAGAAAACTCATAATAAAACTACAAATTAAAAGGGAAGAAAAAAATAAAATTAATGTTGAGTGTCGATTTCATATTTTCGCGGCAATCTCTATGGTAAATTTTTTTCTTAGGCTCCAAAAAAATCTCTTTTAACTCTTACATATTTTTTAAATTGGGGTCTAATTCTTCAAATTGGTTAAAAAAAATCGAATTAAGCTGAAAATGACTATTTATAAGACAATCCAAAGTAAAAATCGAATATACCATGTCCGGACTTGAGAAGAAGGCTGGAGGCGCCCATTTGGGCGTCTGGCGTGAAGGGTGGGCCGCACACTTGGCTGAAGGACCCTGAAGAGGCTGAACCGGTATGGTCCGGTCTGACTGACATCTTTGATTTTTAATTAATTTGAGTGTTTTTTTTTTTTTTTTTTGAGTACATTGGGGGTGGGGGGATTCGAACCACAGACTTCGTGGTCGTCAACACATAAATATGCCCGCTGAGCCATGCTCGCTTTGGCAATTAATTTGAGTGTTGAGATGTCGTTGATGATATCTTTGACTCGGAAACTTAAATTTGCATACAATTAGTTTATTTTTCTCCATAATTTTTTTAATTTCTTTCGTTTAGCTCAAAATGCTTGATATCTATAAAATATGTTTAGAAAAAGAATAGTTGAGACATTTGAACTGGAGTACATATTTTAAAAAAATAAAAAAGATTCGAATTATTTAATTTTAATTTCGTGGGATCAAAACAACTAATTATTATTTCATTTACTCTAACACAATGAAAGAATTTTAATCCAATAATACATACTATAAGACGCCAAATGATCCTAGTACAAGTGACTTTTAAGCTATTTAATGACAACATCAACCTCCCTCTTCCCCGATGTGGGATAGAAATATAGAAACCTCTCAATTTATCTCTCATTTTATTGTAATAGTGGTTTATAAGAATTAAAAAAAAAATCCACAAAAGTATTTCTATTTTCTTTTTCCTAGTATACAAGGGAGAGAAAAAAAAATAAAGAGAAACATTAAGAGATACAATAATCCTTCGAACAAAATCAAGTGGGTGATCTTCGAGCTAGATTTTTGTTACTTAGAAACATCTGACATGAATAGCAAGATCATTGTTGCTATCGTAAAATGGCGGTAACGGTAAATTTGTTTCTCTGGTATAAAAACTCTGTAAACACTCTGAAAACGAAAGAAAGTAAGTTCAGAGTGAACTAACCACGTTTACTCGGACGCTCAAATCAATAATGTTACGTAAAAATAGAAAGTAAGTTCAGGTCGGCCAAATGGTTGACCCCCTCCTTTGAATGGGCTGCCAATAGGCATGCCTCATACTCCATGCCTCATACTTCATGTTTAGGCATGCCTTATGCTTCATGTCTTCGTGTCATTCATGCTTGAGGTTTGACCTAACACTCAGCTCTTTGGGCCTTGGTCGCCTCTATGGGTTGGGTTGGGCGACTTGACTCTCTATTGGGCTCGATTGATAATTTCACCTATAACAATCATGAACCGATGTGCAGCAATGTCGACTAGTAAGAAAGAAATCATCAATGATACTAAGTTTCTAAAGGACACAGATATATAACATCAATAAAACTTTAGATTTCGTTCATAAAAGGATTATTCTACACGTCAACAATTTCTAAAGGATAAAAGAATTCACTCCCACCCAAAGAGGTTGAAGCCCAACATTTAGAGTCTTTTGAGGTGTCGTCTAAAGTTACTGCTTCTACGAGCTTGAAAGATCCTGCCAAGTATTTCCACCGCCATCCTCATTTCACTATTAGAGTTCCTCACCGCATCACCAAGCACGAAAGCGTTGATGTGCACCATTTTGGAGTCGCCGAGCATCCGATGTAGTGGGGGCTTGAGGAAGTTCATAGTTGAGGCAATTAGGACAAAGACACAATTTTCATCATGCTGGAACATCTAAATGGCCGCCCTAGAAAAACAGAGAAGCAAGGTGATCAAAATAACATATAGATCTAAAAGCTTTGAACTTGGTAACCAATTAAGCCAAATCCATGTGGATGATAATTTATGAACCACAATGGCGAGATGGACAATCTCAATTCTTCGTGATACCTCTTCGAGAAAGATTGTCCGCCATGGGAAGAAATCTTCGATTTGGATAGTATTGACAGACCCCAAATAATTTTTCAAATTCATATCGTTTCAAGCAACAATTTAAACTTTGGCTAGAAAAATAAAAGTATTAAGCAAACAAACACATGAATGACGATTGTAATATATATGGAAGGGTTATGATTAATCAAACACAAAGTCTAAAACGATTAGATCAATCTCCTAAGTAAAGAGTCTAGCTATTCATAATCACAAAAAACAATCTTTAGATACTTAATTTAGAATTCATAAAACAATACAATAATAATAATAGAGGTAAAGGAAAAAAAAAAAATTATTGTAGTGTGCCAAGCCTCGTTCCCGATGTGATATGCCATGTTCTAAGCCTTCAAAAGTCTTTCTTCACCTCTCGAGTACCTTTTTCCCCTCTTAATTAATGTATTTTCGAATTATGGTTAAAATCTCTCAAAGTTGGCTCCCTAAAATTGGATGACAATGAGATGTATATATTGGAAAAATCGGGACAACGCCAAGATGCTAGGGCCATCATCAAAACGCTACCCAAACGTAGCGTAAAGAAAACAAAAGTTGACGTCGAGCACAACGTCGAGACTCTATGTTCGACACTACGAATAGGTTAGGCGCAAAATTGGGAATATGTAGCGCTTTGACGCTACGTACCAGCTTATCGATGCTACTGCTGCAGGTTGGATGGCTTGTTGGCTTCATTTTGGAGCGTCGAGAAACTCCATTAGCGTTTAGATGCTATCTTCTCGAGTTCTGCAACTACCCTTCTTCTCCTCTTGGTTCTAAGCCTTCAAAATACATCTTAATAACTCATTTTTCATGACAATCCTTTTAGAAAACTTTGTCTTGTTCCAATGGCTCGAAATCTACAAATTACACAAATATAACCATGAAAGCATTCATTAAAGCTACAAACTAGCATAATAAATATTTTAAAAATAGCACATTTTGTATGCTATCATCTAACAATATTAAGTACTGGAAATATTACTCAATTCTAAATGGAGATACATTCATTAATTTGTCTAACTTTTTTCGTTCCACAGTGAAAAGGATAAATCCAATTACACCCAAAGAGTCACCTCAAAAAAAACAAAAACATTTCTTAATAAAAAAAAGCAGCAAAATAGCAAAGAAGCAAAGTAAGGGAGAGGGATAAGAAAGTGATTTTGGGTGGCAATTTCCCTCCGTCTTTCCTAAACACCATTGCCTCATAAAGCGGACAGCAATTCACCACCACAAATCCAGCCAAAACCATCTGAACCAACATTTCTTCCCATTCCCCGCCGGATCTCCAAATTCCGATCAATCCGCTGGCGAAACCGACCAAATTGACCATCGCCGCCATCGTCATCGGCACGAACATGGGCGACGAGGTCCCGAACTCGAACATCTCTTGCTCGTATCGCTTGCTTTGCTCGTGGTCGACTACTTTGCTTGTGATATTGAAACCGAGAGTGGAAATCCGAAGGGACTTCAATGAGAACTCAATGGATGCAAAGAAGTAGCTAGTGAGCGCTCTTATGCTCCATATTCTCTGGTCATTCCACCATTTTCTGAATGTGCTTCCTTCGAGGAGGAACTCGAGGAGGTCTTGGCCATACGCTCCAAGGAAGAGGAATGCATACAAGAAAAACCATGGATCCGAAAACTATAAAAAAAAACAAAATTGTAAGTTCATGAATAATTGTTTGATGACATGCAAAAGTCTCACTGTCAAATCCTAAAATTTAATTTTAGGGTTTATTAGCATATTTTAATCTAATTTCGTCATTTTATTATCTCAACTAACAATCAACTCTTACTAAAATAGAAACTAATTTTAAATTTATAGGACCAACTAAACATCAAATTCAAACTTCGAGCATGTCATTTTTGAAACTTGACCAAATAAAAACTAAATTCACATGTTAAATGTTAAAGTCCCAAATGTATTAGTTTTGAAAATCCAACGATCAAATATAAAGTAAAGTTGTGATACTTGTACAGATGACCCCCTAGGGGGTCACAATGTTTTTTGCCTTTTTGTTGATGTCATCAACACTACACTAAGCACAATGACACTAGTCGTCTCCCTCACAATCGTGTTCGACAATGACTTTTCACAGAAGAAGAGGGCTTGTTGATCAATGAAAGTAAAAAAAACATGCATTTTTAAAAACGGGGTCATTTAGCATTAAGACCCTGGAGTCATCTGTGCAAAAACCCCGAGTAAAGTTAAAATTTTAAAGACAAAAAAATGTATTTTGCTCTTAACATTATCTTATCATCTCTCCTTGTCGTTTTCGAAGAAAATATTTAATCGTAAGTGGAAATAGAAAGGATGTTTGGGGAATTTAGCCAAGTTATTTAAATTATAATGAAATTTGAAAATTCAAATCAAAATTCAAATCATATGAAGTAAATAAAAGATTGGATATAAAATTGTAAAAGTAATTTTACCTTAGGGAAGATGGAGATGCTATTGATGAGAGCCAATTGGGGGAGAAAGGCATAAACAGTGACTGGAAAGGACAAGAAGGCCCAGAATGCGTTATGACAATAAGAAAGGCCCATTAGAAGGCCCATGGACCTTACTCCAAATGTTATTGGGCTGTACTTTGAAAATGTAATTTCCAAAAGCCCAATGGCCCATCTTTTAACTTGATTTACAGCGTCGAGGAGGTTCATTGGCGCGTCGCCATAGAAAGCAGCCCTGTTTGGATTGCAGAATACACTATTCCACCCCTCGGATTTCTGAAGATAAGCTGTGAAATAGTCTTCCACTAGAGACCCATATCTAAAACCCAACTGCAAAATGTTAAATTCTAACTTAAAATTGGTCCCAACAATGTTAATTTGAATATTGACATAATAATAGTCGTACCTTGGAACCCCATTTTGTGTTATTCTCGTAATCACAACTCGCAACTAGATAGGCCAAATCCAAGACTTCTTGAGATTGAATGGGCCTTTCCGCAACATGATTTGGGTTGAGTTCAGGAAGCTCAGGTGACTCGAGTGATGATGGACCTCCAAAGAAGGTTCGTCGAACAAAGAAACATCCTGTGCCGAGGTAACCCGGGCCTAATAACCCATCCATTCCAATTGGATTAAATATAAACAACCGATTATACTCGCTAGCATAAATGTCATTTTTGCTAATTCCATGAAATCGTTGAGGAAACTGGACATAACCGCAAGTGCTTGCAAGTTTTGGGTCCAAGAAGTAACATAAGACCCGATTTGGTGTTTGTGGGTCATTGGAATACGTGTCACAATCCAAAGTGAGAATAATTTGTGCATTGGTCATTATAGCCGATACTCGAAGCTATTGCATTAAAAAAAAAAAAATTGTTAAAACTAAAAGTAACTGTTACATAAAATAAATTTATTAAGAAAATAGAGAAGTTAGGGTTTACCAGCGTATTAAGAGAACCAGCCTTGAAATGGTGATGAGAAGTTGGGGTTTTTTGCCTTGAAACATAGATGAGATTTGGTAATGCCTCTCCACTGATATCTTTGTCTTTACTACTCTCCAGCAAAACCTGCCTCACACAAATATTCCATCAAATATTCTATTTTTATTTTGTCAAAATATAAAAAAAAAATAATAATTAAAACTATCAAAATATTTTATTTTTCTATTGGTGTAGTCGTGACATTTTAGTCATACATGTAAAATTTAAGATAGAATAAAGTTGTCAATATGAAACGTATCTCAACAAACTTATATACGAACTAATAACTAGAGGTCAGATTCGAATCCCACATCCTGTGTGTTGTAAAAAACTTAATTTTACGAAAAGTTGAGAGAATAAAACAAAAATATTTTGAAATAAAAATGAAGTAAGAATACCTTAATAACCGTGGGATGATGTTGAGGAGTAAAGGATTTGGTCCATTGATTGAAAATCCTATGTTGTTCTTCTCCATTGATGAACTCTTCTCCAACCTTTTCGTTCTCCAAAATATTTTCTACTCTCATTTTCATTTTCTCATACATTATCTGAAATCCAAACACAACAATTTTTTTATATATTTTTATTTAACAATAATTTTATTTCTTAGTTTCTAATTGTTTGTTCGTCTTACTACTAAAAAAAATGTTTTAAAAGAGATAATTATAAACTTTTTTTTTTTGTTCAGAACTCTTCCTCTTGATTTTTTATTTTTGAAATTTTAGATTTAAGTCTCACCAAAAATGATTAAAACTCCATTCTTTTCTCATCAAATTGGTATTTAAATCTCTATCCAACATTTATTGAAGTAAAAAAAGTCTCGTTTTAATCTTCAATTTTGTAAATTTATTCTATTTTAGTTGTTGAAAACGTTAAGAAAATAACAATTCCATTCCTTCAACTTTCAAAATATGCATTTTAGTCCCAATATTAAAAAAATAAAAAATTTGATTCTTATTATTATTTTACCACCTAATATATGTCCACTCAATACCCCCATCTCATGCTTGAATACATTAATACTAATACACATTAGAATATCAAAATACGATTTAAACTTAATTATAATTTTTAAAAATTACCTACAAATAAAATAAGGGAACTTTTATCTCTTACAAGAGGTGGTGAAAAATTATCAATGTAGTCACCTAATATATGACTTCCTCCAAACCATTAAGAGGCTGTTTGGCCCCCGAATTGGATAGGGTGGGGTGGGCTTAAATAGCCCACCCCATGTTTGCAGCCCCAACTAAGTTGGGGCTCAGTTATTATAACCCCGGTTTGCTACAGTGTTTACTGTAGCAGTTCTACAGTAACACTGTAGCAGTTCTACAGTTTTTTTTTTCTTCCATTTCATCCCAAATTTCTCTCTTCGAACATGTCGATTGTTTGTGATTTCCTAAATAATATTTATTTTTTTAACTTTTAAAAAATTAATATGTAATATACATTTAACTATATAAATATAACAAAATGTTGTAGAAAAAAAATAAACTAACGTAAACACATATTTCAAACTCCATGTTAAAGAAAACTGTATTATTTCTCTCTCCACCGAGCCTCTTGTTGTCGATTATTTGTGATTTCCTAACTAATATTTATTTTTTTAATTTTTAAAAAATTAATATATAATATACATTTAACTATATAAAAACAACAAAAATTGTAGAAAAAAAATAAACTAACATAAACACATATTTCAAACTTCATGTTAAAGAAAACTGTATTTTAAACCCACACGATACAACTCTGCACCCCAAACACACCCCAAACACAGACTTACTAAACCCAGACTATACAACTCTGCACCCCAAACACAGACTATTATAACCTACAGATTATTATAACCCACCAACTATAATAACCCACCCTGCGCCCCTAAGTATATCATCCAAACAAAACAAAAAAATATTTTTAATATCCAAATATATATAACTTCAACTAAAAAAAAAGGTGACATTATTTCAAAAGCCATGAAATAATTTAGTGATGGGGAGGGAGTGGTCCTCTTGTGTTGAAATGAAAAAGAGATTGTCTGCCAACTCCATTACTCAATTTGATGTTTGTCAGTTTCTGTCTTTGTCGGTTTTAAAATGCTACATAAATATTTACTATATTTACTTTTTATGATTGCCTATCAAAAGAGTATGCTAATTAATATCTCTACCTCTTCAAAATTCAAATTTTCATACTCAAACAAAATAAAAAATGAGTTTTCATCCATGGTTTTTATCATTTTATAATTTATATCAATTAATACTCACATTTTCTATTTACTTAATTATATTAGGAGAAAAATGAGAGTATATGCTTTAGTGGGTGAAAATCTGAGAGAACAAATCAATGTTTTTAAAACAATATAAATTTGTACTAAAAAAAACAATATAGACTAATATGAAACCTTTTAAAAAAAACTAAAATCCCTAAATTGAGAATTTTATAATCATAACCGTCGAATTGAAATTAAGTCCGATCATAACAATTAAGTCGGTAGTCTAACCTATTAAGGCCCCGTTTGAAGGTGATTAAAGTGATTTGTAAATCTGATTTTATATTAATTTAAATCAAATCACTTATTTACTTTTTAGTAAAATAGTTCAATGACATTTTAATTAATGCGAGGATTGTAAATCTGATTTTATATTAATTTAAATCAAATCACTTATTTATTTTTTTAGTAAAATAGTTCAATGATATTTTAATTCAAATCACTTATTTATTTTTTAGTAAAATAGTTCAATGATATTTTGAACCCATGACCTCATAGTCACGGACACAACCTTATGTCAATTGAGCTATGCTCGATTTGGCAACACTATGGATTGTTGCCAACTCATGATTAGTAGTCTAATCTATTATTTATGAATGATTTTTTTTCACAAATACATTTTATTAACTTTATTAATACTATATTTTTTTTTCTCTTTTCAACAATATGTGTAGACGAAGAGATTTAAACATCTATTTTTTTTTTTTTTATGTCACAAAGTAATATCATAATAATTTAAACTATCCTACGAGTGGCAACTATATAATATTATTTGTACTACTCATATTAAGTTAAAATGGTCACATAATCACTTTCGACAATAATTTAAAATGTTTTATTGTCTAAAGAGGTTGTTCAATCGCGCATAAATTAAATATATTTGCCAAAAAAAAATTAAAAAATTAAAATCTGAATACTAATAAATTAAAAAACAAATATATAGAGTATACATACCTTGATCTTCTCCGAGTGAGAGTCCCAATCCTGGACAGACGCAAAGAAGGCATCAGGATTCCTCTGAACGACGTCGTTTCTCCTACAAAACGGCAGCCACTCGGCGGCGAACTTGGCGGCCTCCATAAAAGCAAAGAGCGTCACGGCGGAGGCGCCGTCGTCGGAGACGTACACCGAAATCTTGGAGGTCGGATAGTCATAGGCCAAGACGGACAAGGCCGTATTGACGACACTCATCGGTGGCTCCTTGAACGGATCCGCCGTGCAAATGAACACATCCAACGCCGGAAAATCAGAATCATCCTTCACCAAGAATTTCAAATTTCCAAGAAACTCGCGGCGGCGGAGGGGAATCATGCGGTTGCATTGGGTGGTGGCCCACAAGAAGGCGAAAACGACGTCGGAGACGAACAGAGAAAGGGAGACGAAGAATGAAGCAAACGAGGAGGGATTGAGAAGTGAAGCTAAGTGGTAATAAAAGAGAGCGGAAATGGCGGCGGCGTAAAGGGCGGCGAAGAGGCGGTTGAAGGCGGTGACGTGGGGAGAGAGGTGTTGGGAGTTCAGTGGGAGTGGCGGAGGGTTAGGTACGGCGGCGCGTGGAATGTGTTGTTGTTGGGGTTGCACCATGATTTATGCGTGTTTTACAGAGAGATTTGTGGGTGGTCCGTTTGCACATCAGATTTGCGTGCAAGAAGTAATTATTAGTCCCTACTTTATAGGGCATTTATTACAAAACTCTTCGTTTTCTTCAATTTTGAAATGCGGGCCCTTAAGATATTTCACAACCAATATTCTAACAATATGCTCACTTACGTTACCAAAATATTTGCAAAATATATATATATATATATATATATATATATATATATATATATATATAGGGAAATTGTAGTAAATGACAATTTAAGACGCCAAAGCGAGCATAGCTCAGCTGGCATATGTATGAATTGACGACCACGAGGTCTGTGGTTCGAATCCCCCCATCCCCAATGTACTCAAAAAAAAAAAATGACAATTTAAGACTTATTGTTTGCAAATATAGCATGTTTTTAAAAAATTTGCGGATATAGCAATTTCTATCGCTGATATCTTATGACTGATAGAAGTCTATCCCTGATCACCTCGACTTTTTATAGATTTTTGTCAGTGTTAATAGTCTATCACTGATAGAAGTCTATCAGTGATATAATAAAGTCTATCAGTGATAGAAACGGGTTTTTTTGCCATATTTGCAAAACATTTTAAAGTTTGCTAAATTTGCAATTAGTTTGGGCCTGATTGCTATTTGTGCAACCAGCCCTATATATATATATATATTTTTTTTTGGTTTTTAAAGTATTTTGTGAAATTATTGTAGTTGTTTTCTTTGGTAAAATTCATTTTTGTTATTTGTACTCCTTCCAAATTTGTAGCAATTAAAATTTGACACCTCATCAACATCGTCATTTTCAAATTAAAAACAAATCTCATTTTTGGTTAGTCAACTAGGGGTATGGTGTGTTCTACCTTAGGGACCATTTAAAAATATTTTCCATACATCGAGGATCAAATAAATATTTGTCTCAAACTTTAGAGAACAAAAATGTATTTTACCTTAGACTTTATTATTTTAAAATGTTTTAAAATTATTTCGTGTTGTAATTTTTTTTAGTGTATGATATATAAGTGAGGTTGTATAGAATGAAGGGGTCCTATATATTCCCATGCTCAGTGAATGAAGTTTGGAATACCTTCAAGACTTTCGTAGGGTTAACTACTCGCCACAAGCAGTCTCTCTCTCTCTAAATGAGAGGAACTCCAATTGCAGGGAGTGTGGAAATGTTTGTGGATGTTGTTTGCAGCATAGCATCCAATACTTCGAATCTTGGCGCAACATTCAAGATTCTGAATGGTCGACTTCTGGCGACTATGTATGGATTTCAAGCGACTGCAGCTACACCGACTTGTGTAGAGGCACGTGCAATTTTTGAAGACCTTCAACTTGCCGAACAGATGAGTTTCCTTAAACTCGTCGTTCTTTCTGATTTCCCGATTAATGTTAACATGTTAAACGGGTGATGCAATGCTTGAAGAAACTCATACCTACATTTCTAATATTTTGCGCTTCAAAGATGTATATATTCCAACATATTTTGTTTTCTCATGTTTCAATGACTCAAAATGTTATGGTCCATGAGTTAGCTAGGCATGGTGTTCTTAAAAAATTCGCTTTGGATTCATGAATTTTTTGATTGGCTTACACGCCTATCATAATCTATTTCCCCCTAAGAGAATATATTTTATGTACCCGAGTGACAATAGTTAATTCTTAATACAATTTCGTTTTGGTCAAAAAATAAAAAAATAATAATAATAATAAATAAAAAAGTAATTGCCATGTAGAAGACGAATTAAACTATTTAAGTGATTTTTTTTCTTATTTTCCTTCCAAATTTCTAGAAATTAAGGCAACAAAATAAAAGAAAAAACTATTTTTTTTCTTGATTTGGGTGGTCTAATTCCTTTTCTGAAGTTTTGCCAACTCACTTAAATATCATGCCTATGGTATTATTGTTTAATGCTTGATTGACATTCACCAACCAAAAAAAAATGTATAATTAAAACTTTTTTTTTTTTTTGAAAGGAGAACTTCATTAATTAACCACACCTTACATCAAGGCCCTCAGAAAGGGCCGAAGCGACCCACAAAGGGAAATCACGCCGCCAAAAAAACTCACCATCTTCAACCACATTAGAAGAAGAAGAAGAGATACAAGCAAAAGAATGCTCCACCGCCCCTCTAGCTAAGGAGTGAGCAGCAGAATTACACGTTCTAGGGCAAAAAGAAAAGGAAACACAACCTAACCTGACCGCTTCCTCTCCAATGCAATCCAATATATTTTTGGTTTCAGACAGATCCAGCCCTGGTTGATTCAGAGCTCCAACCACCTCCATAGACTCAGATTCCACGAAGAGATGGTTGAAATCCAAATCATCACAGCGACTAACGGATCGCAGGCCAGCTAAAATAGCCTTGCCTTCCAAAGCCTTGATAGGCCACTTCCTCAAACAGAAATTATAACCTGCACAAATAGGAGATCCTCGGGAGTCACGAACAACCCATCCAACAGCTCCTATCTGCCTAGCCTCGTTCCAAGACGCATCAGTATTCATCTTCCAGCAGTTGGTCGGCGGAGGGCACCAAGCTTCCTGACTCACGCGGCTCTCGAATCTAGCAATTGGGGGATACTTTCCAACCACACCTTGCAGCTCATCCCAATACTTACCGACAGACCTTACAATATCACACGAGTTGGCCGAGAAGATATTCCCCTCTCTCTGGATAGCCAAGTTCCTGTAGTTCCAAATGCACCACAGAATTAAAACTGCTTTCGATAGTTCCTCCGTGCTCAGCTTCTTGTCCATCCAGTCCCAGAAATCCCTAGCCATCCAAGACTCCCTGCACACAGCAAACATATTCCATAAGCTAGGTAACAGGTCCAACCAGACCTTCTTAGCAATTTTGCACATCCAAAGAAGATGGCCTGACGATTCCGTCCGGTTCCTGCACAAAGAGCAAAGGGCATTAGTATCAATTCCTTTTTTAATAATATTGAGTTTTGTAGGAAAAGCCTCATTAAGCATTTTCCACACACAAATTTTGGCTCTAGGGAGCCCATTAATCTTCCAAAATCTCTTCCAACTAGCCTCCACCGTGGAGTTATTAGAAGGACCTTCATTTTTTTCCTCCAGCAGGCTCCTAGCTAAATGGTACGCACTTTTCACAGAGAAAATGCCTTTTTCATCAAGACTCCATATGATCTCATCAATAGCTTTCCGGTTTCCTCTAGGAGAACGCAAAATCACATCGCGGTCAGTGGGCGTGAAATTTGAAGAAATTAACTCTTCATTCCAGTCACCCTCCTCGTTCAAGAGAGAGCACACACGTTTGCCACGCATCTCATTCACCACCCAAACCGGCAGCCGACTTCCTCCCCCTGGAATCCAAGGGTCTCGATCCATAATAATTTGTTTCCCGCTACCCATTTTCCATCTGTACCCCTTTTTGAACAGTTCTCTTCCCCAAACAATACTCTTCCACGTAAGAGAGGGATTGGCTCCTATAGGAGCATTAAGAAAGTCACCATTTTTAAAATACCTCCCTCTCAGTGTTCTGGAGAGGAGACTTTCCGGATTCCTCAGGATCCTCCAACTGTGTTTGGCAAGCATGGCTTGGTTAAATAAGGACAGATCTCTGAACCCCAACCCACCTGCCATTTTGCTCACACACAGCTTCTTCCAACTCCTCCAATGAGTGCGCTTTTTGTCCTTTGAGGAACCCCACCAGAATTGGGCACAACATTTGTTAATCTCGTCACATATACCTTTAGGGAGACGAAAGCAACTCATCGTGTAAATCGGGATGGCCTGAGCTATGGTCTTAATAAGAACCTCCTTCCCACCGAGGGAAAACAGCTTTTCTTTCCAATTCTGAAGAGCTTTCCACACTCTATCTTTCACCTTGTGAAAGATCTTTTTCTTATTTCGACTATTTTGAGACGGCATCCCGAGATAATCGCCTAGCGAATCCGTCCACTCAATCCCCAATATTCTGCTGAAAATCTCAAGGTTCCCAGCCTCCACAGCCTTGCTAGCCATGAATGAAGACTTGTTCAGGTTGATAGTTTGACCTGAAGCCCTTTCATACACATCAAGCACCTCCTTAACCTTCACGCACTCCTCCCTAGAAGCTCTGCAAAAGATAAGACTATCGTCTGCAAAAAAAAAGATGTGTGAGGTAAGGGCAATATCTATTAATACGAAAACCTTTAAGATTTGCAAGAGAATTCTCCCTGTTTAGCAACGCAGAGAGGCCTTCTGCACAGATCAAAAACAGATAAGGGGATAAGGGGTCTCCCTATCTGAGCCCTCTCCAAGGCTTGAACTCCTCCGAAGGCACCCCATTGACCAGAACCGAAAAAGACACCGACTCAACACAATTCATAATTTTCTCTATCCAGCTCTCAGAGTAACCAATCTTTTCCATCATTCGTCTAATGAAGATCCACTCCACTCTATCATAAGCTTTACTCATATCAATCTTCAGCGCAATTGCTCCTTCCTTCCCTTTTTTAATATCTTTTATAGCATGGATGCATTCGAACCCCAAAATAACATTATCAGAAATAAGCCTGCCCGGAACAAAAGCTGCTTGCGTAGGGGAAATGACCCCATCCAGAGACTTCTTCATTCTATTCGCTAAAGCTTTTGCAATAATCTTATACACCACATTGCACAAACTGATCGGGCGAAACTCAGACATAGAGCTAGCAGCCTTGATCTTCGGAATCAAAGATATAAAAGTTTTATTTATAGGCCCCGCGCTGACACCTTCATTGAGAATCTTGAGACACACCCCCGCTGTTTCTTCGCTGACCTCCTTCCAATACCTTTGAAAGAACAAAGCATGAGCTCCATCCGGCCCAGGCGCTTTCGTAGGGTTCATACTTTTAAGCGCAGCCTCAATCTCAACTAAGGTGAACGGACTATCAAGAGCCCTATTTTGAGCTTCCGAAATTTTAGGGAGAACCCCATTAAGGACTAACCCCATCGCTTCCTCGCAAGGGTTCGAGGTTTGAAAAATAGACTTAAAGTACTCTGTTGCCACTTTCGCGATTTCCTCACCTGAATCCACCCAGTCTCCTATATTATTTTTTATTCGCTCAATCCTATTGGCCCTATTCCTATGCGAGGCTTTCGCATGGAACCACTTCGTATTCTTATCCCCACCCAAAAGCCAATCTTCCCTTGCCCTCAAACGCCAATAACTTTCTTCTTCTTCCAACAACCTCTCCAAATTCCTTTCGGCTTGATCCATCAGGGTCTGATCCACCGGATCTTGAGAACTCATAAACTTTTTAATCTCCTTATCCTGGCTCTCTATTGCACCCCTCAGAGAACCTTTGAGCCTGATTTTGTTCCACTCCACAAACTTGCCCAAGCAACCCTGCACATTAGCCCCAAACCTGCCCACATTAACCCCATTAACCTGGCTCCAGTGATCTTTGATAATTTGTGTGCATTCCCCTTGCTTCACCCAGCTTTCCTCAAACTTGTGAGGCTTGACTTTCCTGACAAACCCCTGATGCCTAGGACGATACCCAAGCTCGATGGAAATGGGCCTATGATCCGAGCTATGATAGCTAAGATGCTCAACAGTAATCTTCTGAACAGCCTGAGCCAGAGCTGAATTGATGAAAAACCGATCAAGTCTTTCTTTCGTGCTGGCAGGGAAGTTCTTATTTTTCACCCAAGTAAACATTTGGTTTCCCCCATAACTCGGATCCATGAGATTGCAGGAATTAACCGATTCCCTAAAATCATCCATCTGCTTGCTTCTCCTAACCCCCCCTCCTTCTTTTTCATAGCTAAACATAATCTCATTAAAATCACCTCCAATCACCCAAGGAAAATCACTCATTTTACTCAACCTTTCCAACAACTCCCATGAATCCTTCCTTTTCTCAACCGCAGGGTTGCCGTAGAACCCCGTGAACCTCCACCAGGAGCTGACATCTTTGACAATAACATCAATGTGCCCCTCAGAAAAGGACGTGACCGAAACATCCACGTCCCCTTTCCAGAGCAAAAGCAAACCTCCGCTTCTTCCCACACTAGGAACACAAAAACTGCCACCAAACTCTAAGACACTTTTAACACGATTCGCTTTATCAATATCACACTTTGTTTCCGAAATAAATACAATTTTTGGTTTAGAGCTCCTCACTAAATGCCGAAGCTCCCTCTCCGTTCGGGGGTTGCCCAACCCCCGAACATTCCAGCACAGGATTTTCATAGCATCCGGCGGGGCTGGCAACCAGCCTCGGCCGATATCCCTTCGACTCCCTCGAAGTTCCTTTCACACACTCTTTTTGCAGTGACCCCTTCCTCTGAAGTTAACAACCCATGCTTAGTTCCTACTAGTCTTCCCACTCCCTTCCTCTGACCATCTTCTACCGCCCCTTCTCTTGCCAATTTCCTCCACTTCTTCCCTGAGAACTTGGTGCTCTCAAGACTATTATCTATTTCCATACTTTCCTTCAACTCCTTTCCCTCAACCACCACACTTGAACAATTCTTCACTCCTTCCCTTTCTCTTTGAGTATTCATCCCCACTTGCTTACATTCCTTTGTTTTCATTTCCACCTTTGGTTCTTCTTTTTCCGGATTCCTACAGTCAACCTTTTTTTTTCCTTTTTCCATAATGGGTATGTGATCCACTTTCCTAACCTCCGACAAATATTTCTTAATTGACTCACCCACTCCCTCTTTATTCTCCATAGCATTGCAATTGGATCCCTCATAGGTATTACTATTAATGATCACCAAAACTTCCTCAGATGGTTCCAACCTCTCCTTCGAAAATTTGGGTTGACCTTCACCAACTTCATTCCTCCCCTGCCAATCATTTGTGTTGTTCTTCCATTTCTTTTCCTCCACATAATGGCCCCATTTAACTTGCTTCTTCAGCCCCTCGCTGCCCTTCTCCATCCCTCCTAACACAGCTTTATTGTTCTCTTCATTCAAATTTTTAGCTTCTTTATTCTTCTCAGTAGTATTCTTCTCCCTGCCCTCTTTCTGATTTCCTTTGCCCACAGCCCCCTCCCTTAGCCACACCCCATAATCCAGATCCTCAGGCTCGTCTGGTTCCTGCTCCTCACAGTCCTTTTGGACATGCCCTAACCTTCCACAAATATAGCAGAAATCCGGGAGCTTTTCATAGGATATCGGAGCCCACATATCTTCCCCCATTGAGCCCACCTTAACTCTTGTTGCTCTCCATAAAGGTTGCTGAATATCTAACTTAACTCTTGTTCGAAGAGATCTTTTAAAAACATAAAAAGGACTAAATTGAATCTAATTTTTAAATATAGGAGATTGAATTGAAAAAAAAATATCCAAAAGTTAAGGATTATTTTTAATGACATTTTTTATATACAGTTAAATAATATTTTTTTTTTTTTTTTTTTTTTTTTTTACAAACAGCCATCCGGTCTAAAATAATTGTAAATTTAGTAAAATTTAAAATATTTTATAAATATGGCAAAAAATTAAAATATTTTATAAATATGGCAAAAAATCAGTGACTATCACTAATAGAAGCTTGTTGATATATGATTATCACTGATAGACTAAAATTCTATAAAAAAAAACTGAAGCGATAGACAATATTATCAGTGATAAAAATTGTTATATCTATAAAAAAAAAATTAAAAAAATGCTATATTTTTAATTATTTTACCCTCATTTGTTACAATTTCTCTTTTTTTATTATACATATGCTGCAGGGAGCCACGTAGAGTCAGGCCTCACATTAGTAATTTTATATACTTGTTTATAAAAATTTGAAAAAATATAATCACAATTTATATATTATATAGACAAATTCGAAAAATCCAACCAGATGTTTTTCTGATTTCGAGTCTATTGTTTGGCGTGTCCGAATTCGAATCTCTCATAACCTAAAATTGTGTTTTTATATTTTGTTTTTCGATGAATTATTTTATTTTTTTCAAAAAAAAAAACATAATTCTATTTTAAAATTCTAAATCTTTTAAGTAAATTATTTTAATTCTACAAAAAAAAAAAAAATGTACAGGTTGCACAAACAACAATCAGACCCAAAATAATTGTAAATTTAACAAAATTTAAAATCTTTTGTAAATATGGCAAAAAAATCAGTGGCTCTCACTCATAGACTTTATGACTATTACTATTATACTGACAAAATTCTATAAAAAAGACTATAGAAATTGTCATATCCGCAAATTTTTTAAAATAGTGTAATTATTTTACTCTAAATTGACATCTGTTACAATTTTTCAATAAAAAATTAATTATATTTTGAATCATGATAAATATCTCAAATTTTATTATTTAATCATACCTATATTTAAGCAGATAATACTAAAATGGTTTCTTATTATTTTTAATTAATATTACTAATATAAATATTATATTTTTTATTAAAAAAATATTATATATAAATATTTAAAATTATATTTATATAAATATAGAATTACAATTTTAGTCTTTCAATTTTTAAATTTGTGTTTAATAGATTTATAAAATTTAAATAGTTTAGATTCATTAACTTTAATAGGTTTTGGACATATTAATATTTTTTTCCTGTAAAAGTCAACCGTTGAAGACTCAACTACACTTGAAAATTTAAATTTTGTATCTGATAGATACATGGTTTTTTTTAATGTAGAATAAGTTGAGGACCCATTAATTATATGTCTACAAAAATGTTTAATATTTTAAATTTTCTAATATGTCTTTATTAGATACAAAAGTGAGAGTTTAATAATCTACTAGACACAAAATTAAAATTTGAAAGGTCTATAAGGACTATATAGACATAAATCGAAAATTTGAAAGACTAAACTTGCAATTAATTTTATTGGAATTGGAATCTTCTTGACAAAAAATTATTAATCCGCCCCTCTCAATAATCAAAATCTTTGCCAATTGAGCTATTGCCAGTTTGACAATATTTGATTGTTGGAGAATGTTTGAGTTTCTTTTTGCAAAATTTGTGTATATGAATGTCTTAAGTGATGGACTGCATATCACAAAACTAGAAGCAATTTGGATCATAAGCACTATAATTTCATCAATTTAGCCAAACAAAAAGCATGCACAAAGTTGGAAAAATAAAGAAATAAGAACACATACCTTTGTTGCTTAAATTTTCTAAATTCGTTGCTTGTTTCTCCTCTCGAACTCTTCGAAGACCACCTCTAGTGTAGTCCGACCGAGCTATCCTCAGGCCGAGCAACAAGGTTGTGAGACATTTTTATGAAAAAAAATACTTTGGAAGAGATGGAGAAAAAAGTCTTTGTGATGAAGAGCATTTGAAGAGAATGTCACACATTTAAAGCTTCAAATTTCTCAAACATCATCGATCTTCAAACCATTTGAACTTCATCACATTTTATAGGTCATTCACATGCAACAAATTTTTTGGTTAGTATGACACCTCAAAATGGATGAATTAGTCTTCACACAAGTGTTCAACAATTGATGAGTTTATGCACGTAGTTAGTGATTCACAATCCACATACTTGGATAAACCCACTCAATTTGGATAAATCCACTCAACTTGGATAATCCCACTTGTATTATTTTATCATTTTAAAATTAATTCATAATTAATTTTAATCAACAAAATAATTTTTTTAATTAATTAATATTATTATTTAATTCAACATCAAATATTAATTAAATAATAAGATTAATCCCGATTTCTTAAACTGAATCATCACACATGAATCCCTATTCATGTTTTAGACATATCCCATATTTAAATCATATTTAAATATGTTCATCATTCTTTTAAAAACGAATTTGAAATAAATTCAAATTATTTTTCTCTCATATTGTTACACGACTTAATCCGAGCTAGCAAGGAGAACCTAAAGGACCTACAGATCATGAGCTCCAACGATACGAGATTAACTGGTCAAACTCTTTAGCCAAGCTAACCAACATTCGTTAACCCTCAGGGCTCCACTAAAGCCCAAGGGTTGCACTCTCCTCACCGTAGATATATTCTTGTCCTCTTGATATAACCATGATTAGTAAGTCGATCCTTCACGTCGTTCATAAATACAGTTGGGTCAAAATTACCGTTTTACCAACGTAATTACATCTTATTCCTTAAGTCCCACTGATCCTCTAATGAACTATTGGATTGTGGTCCAACCACAAAATTGAATGGTATGTGATCTAATCACTATACCGAGTCCCCCTCGGGCCAATAATAGGGTGAGATCCCTAGTTCAAGACTCGGAGTCAACACTTAAGGGAACAACCTCTCTACTAATCCCTCAAGGCGGGTATGAGTGAATTCCATCTCACAGGACTATGTTCCCAGCTACCTACCCGGTCTTATCCCTAAGATGGTAGGCTTATTGAGTCGGCGATCTCGGGTCACTCTCACCCATACAAGTCAAAGGATAAGCCTGAATAAACATGAGTTTATAGCGTGCTCAAGATTTAGATCGAGTTACCTAGGTTATCATATGAAAAAATCAGTCTTTACAGTAAACGGAGTTGTAAAGAAAGAGTGACTTTATTTTGCGGTTTAGTCTTATGCAAACTCATTGCATAGGACGCCCCCACTCGCATGTCTCTACATGAACGATTTTTTATCACATCGTATGTACTATACAAAGTGGGCCGCGTCCAATAGTGTCCCCAGGATAAGGTACCCAACCTTATCCTTATACTTTAGATCGTTTTGGCTATCACTCGAACTTGATCCACAATCATGTCACCACATGAAGTTCAAGTATAAATCTTATAGCCACAAGTTCTTAGTTTATTGGAGTTTGGGTATAAGAAAACACGTTTCACTTTATTCAATAACAACTTTACTGAATAAACTTCAATAACAACTTTATTGCAAAATAGAATATACATTCAGTTTACAAACCACGAGTTTTAGGACATAAAATCCAACATTAAGATTGCATATTATATCAATAATGCCCTTACTAAAGTTTTGAAAATTTACATGTTTTAATATAATTTTAATTTATATAATATTTTGATATTTATTATTTTAATATTTTAGTTTTAAATAAATTTAATTTATAAAAATAAATAGAAAATAATTTCAATAGATATTCGAGAGAGAAATTAGAAAACTAACTCAATAAAGAAGTATTTGACAACTATTGAAAAAGTAGAATAAAAGGAATATTGCACTTTTAAATTGGGATTGAAAATAAATTGAGATATTATTAAGGGTTGGTTGCACAAATAGCAATCAGGCCCAAACTAATTGCAAATTTAGCAAACTTTAAAATGTTTTGCAAATATGGCAAAAAAATCTGTTTCTATCACTGATAGACTTTATTATATCACTGATAGACTTCTATCAGTGATAGACTATTATCTCTGATAGACTATTATCACTGACAAAAATCTATAAAAAGCTGAGGTGATCCGCGATAGACTTCTATCAGTCATAAGATATCAGCGATAGAAATTGTTATATCCGCAAATTTTTTAAAAACATGCTATATTTGCAAACAATAAGTCTTAATTTGTCATTTACTACAATTTCCCTATTATTAAACTTAACTCAACTTTATTTTATATCTAAATCTAAAATATAAATATAGTTATTGTATGCAGTTATTTGTTAGAGCATGAATGCATTAATTAAACGTACCAAACAAAAAGAATGCATTAAATTATTTTTAACTACAAAATAAAAAAATGTGAAAAAAAAATTGATGAAAGAAAAAAAAATATAAAAGAAAAGTAGAGGCCGACTATTCAAAATTAGTTCAATATCTTTTGTTTAGACATCGTACGGTGCTCGAACATTTTAAAATGCTTGAATATCTCACTATATCGTAAATTAAATGGATAATCTAAATGTCTTTTTAGAAATCTTGAATATCTCACTATATAGTACAGTCTATAATTTAATTTTGTGAAGCTTTGAGCTAGTCTTTACTGTCATTTTACAATATCTAGTCGGTGTGACCATGTTTGATATTATAGGGTTCCATCTCAAAACTAATTGACAATGAGAGGAGTAACCCATGTATGTTATATTGTAATTGACCATGTTTGATATCATAGTGAGATCCTTTTATATTTTCGATGTGGGATTCTCAACGACAGACCATAATCATACCATGTATTTTGTTATTTTGTGACTATAATTGTTAGTGACCCTACTTGTAATCTTTAGGAAAATGACAAGTAAAATGATTTTAGTTCAGCAAAATGTTATTGATAGTTTCAAAAAGAACCCATCTATTTATTGTTGGGATTTTTGTCCAAAATAGGACAAATGGAAAAGTTTTGAGATAATTTCTTATTTTAAAGATTTTAAAGACTTTTTAGATGTAAATTTACATAGGTATGCTAAACTTAAAACACCCAATATGATTAAAATCATCTCTTTCAATTTCAATTCACTCACACATGTTCACTCACACCCGTCAACACCAGCATAGCTCAATAAATATATTATATAAATTAATGACCAAAATGTCACATATTCAATCTCATCCCAAATAAGAGAAAAAAAAAAAATAAAAAAAATCACCCACATCTCTCAATCACTTATTTTCATTCATTGTCTCAACAACTTCTTACATTTTTGAGTTCTATAGGGAAGTGTATAGCATGTTAGAGGATTTTTTTTTTTTTTCTTTTCTTTTTCTTCGCATTGAGAATGCTTGACAATCTTTCATTTTGAATTGTCTAACATGCATTTCAAAAAAAAAAATTTGTCTAACATGCTAGAAAATCTTTTATTTTATTTTTTTAGTTTAACTTAGGGTGGGTAAATTTCAACCTCAGATCTCATAGTCGAGAGCAATCTTTAGATCAATTGTTATGATCGATTTAACCGATCATTCTTTTATCTTGTATATTTTATTGTAGGTACGAATTCACATATGGCTTAGAACCATTTAAAAAACCATGGTTGAAAAGAAAAGAAAAAAGGGGGGAGAAATCCAATTATTACAAAGAGCTACCTCTAAAAAAAATCTAAAACATTTGGTCATTAAAAAAAGCAGCAAAAGAGCAAAGAAGCAAAGCGAGAAAAAGGGAGAAGAAAGTGATTTTGAGGGGCAATTTCCCTCCGTCGTTCCTAAACACCATTGCCTCATAAAGTGGCAAGCAATTCAGCATCACAAATCCAGCCAAAAACATCTGAAGCAACACTTGTTCCCACCACACGCCGCCGGATCTCCAAATCCCGATCAATCCAGCGACGAAACCGAGCAAGTTGACAATCGCTACCATCGACATCGGCACAAACATTGGCGAGGGGGTTCCAAATTCGAAGATCTCCTGCTCGTATCTCTTGCTTTGCTCTTGATCGACTACTTTGCTAGTGACATTGAAACCAAAAGCAGAAATCCCAAGGGACTTCAACATGAACTCGATGGTTGCAAAGAGGTGGCTGGAGAGTGATCTTATGCTCCATATTCTCTGATCATTCCACCACTTCCCGAATGTGCTTCCTTCAAGGAGGAAGTCCGACAGATCTTGGCCGTACGCTCCAATAAAAAGGAATGCATACACTAAAAACCATGGATCCGACACCTATATATATAATTACAAATTTAACTAAGTTTAAAACCTTTTGCAAATATAACAAAAAATTCAGTGGCTGTCATAGACTTTATGACTATTACGGATATACTTTATGACTATTACTGATAGACTATTATCACTGACAAAATTCTATAAAAAAAGACTACTATCAGCGATAGACCATACTATCAGTGATAAAAATTGTCATATCTGCAATTTTTTTAAAAAAAATGTTATATTTTTAATTATTTTACTCTAAATTGACATCGGTTACAATTTCCCTATAATTATCTCTCTTTGGAAAAAAAAAAGTAAATGAGGGCGGAGAATATTCTGGTCCTCATTTAACTCAGAAGGACTTTTCCTCTCACTCCCTCTCTCATTCACCGCCTAAATGGAGATTCCCCACCCTCTTAGGGTCTCACGGAAAAGAGAGAAATTACAAAAATACTTCGAATCTATATCTAATGGTTGTTATTAAGGGGCATGCATTTCCCTGAATCCATATTAAAAAGCAGCTACATTGTAGCGATCTCATTGAATAATATTTTTCAGTTTTAGATGTTCACAGTTTTCATTCATGTTACATTTGTTTTAACATGACGAAACAAAAGATTAGTACTTGGCGGCTCACGAGTGATTGTTTTTTTTTTTTTTTGGTTTTTTACTATGATTTTTAGAGATGTGCAACAACACTTTCATATTCATCTTTTCTATTATAAGGACATTTTAGGAGGTACTTAAAAAAAAAAAAAATTGAAGTTAATCTTAAAACATTGAAGTTACCTTTGGGAAGATGGAGATACCATTGATGAGAGCCAATTGAGGGAGGAAGGCATAAACAGTGACAGGAATGGACCAAAAGGCCCAGAATCCATTATTAGAATAAGAAAGGCCCATTAGAAGGCCCAATGACCTTATGCCGAATATAATTGGGCTATACTTTGAGAATGTGACTTCCAAAAGCCCAATAACCCATCTTTTGACTTGATTCAGCCCATCCAGGAGGTTCATTGGCGCGTCGCCATAGAAAGCTGCCCTGTTTGGATTACAGAATATACTCTTCCACCCCTCGGATTGCAAGCAATACCCTGTGAAATAGTCCTCCACTAGAGACCCATATCTAATACCCAACTGCAAAATCAAATTCTCGAGGTTAAATTACAAGTTTGATCTTATTCGGAAGTAGTTTTAGTCCAATCTCATAAATCATATATTATTTAGAACAGAAAAAAAAACCTATTAATTTGAATTTTGAATAAGTAGCCACCATACCTTGGAACCCCATTTGGTGTTGTTTTCATAATCACAACCTGCAACCACATGGGCCAAATTCAAGACTTCTCGAGACTGAATGGGTCTTTCCACAACATGGTTCGGATCGAGTTGGGGGAGTTCAGGTGACTCGAATGATGATGGGCCTCCAAAGAAAGCTCGTCGAACAAAAAAGCACCCTGTGCCAAGATAAGCAGGGCCTAATAGCCCGTCCATACCAACTGGATTAAATATAAACAACCGCTTATACTCGCTAGCATAGAGGTCATTTTTGCTAAGTCCATGAAAGCGTTGAGGGAATTGAATATAACTTAAATTGCTGGCAAGTTTTGGGTCCAAGAAGTAACATAAGACCCGATTAGGTGTTTGGGGATCATTGGAATACATGTCACAATCCAAAGTGAGAACAATTGGTGCATTGGTCATTGTAGCCGATACCCGAAGCTATTAGAATAAAAACAATAGGGATAAATGGGGATTATATATAACTTCTAAAAACTAAAAAAAATAGAGAAGGTAAATGTGAGTTTTAGTATTTACCAGAGTATTAAGAGCACCAGCCTTGAAATAGTGATGAGAAGTAACACTTTTTTGCCTTGAAACATAGATGAGATTTGGCAATGATTCTCCACTAATGTCTCTGTTTTTATTACTCTCCAACAAAACCTGCCTCCACAAATTCCAATTAAATCCATGTTTTATCATTTCAAAAGTAATTATCGGGTTGTGTCAGTCATTGACTAAGATGTCAGATATTCAATCGAGGTCCGATGATGTTCAATCTTTTGTCTTTTACTAAGAGGTCAGAAGTTCAATCATTTATCCATTAATTAAATATCTTTGTAAAAAAAAAAAACAATTTTTTTTTTAATGAAAAGATCTAATAGAATCTTTTAATATATAAAAATAACTTTAAGAATTTTAAAAGAATGAAAAGACCTAATCGAATCTTTTAATATATAAGAATAAAATATTTATATTTGAAAAAATGGATGAGAATAATTAAATTATTATTATTTTTTTACAACAGGTGGGATGAGAGATTGAACCTAGGACCTCAGTCATTAAGCGATATATTATGTCACTTGAGCTATGCTCATGTTGGCGAGAGTAATCAAATTATATTTTCGAAACTTTAGAGAATGAAATAAGAATGTTGGGTTAAAGTGAGCATAACTTCCCTTCACGGTAATTGATATGCACTACTTCTCTTGAGATCGAAAGTTTAATCCTAAAAAAAATTATTTGAATGGAAATGATGTTATACCTGAATAATAGCAGGATGATTTTGACGAGTGAAGGATTTGGTCCATTTATCAAAAGCTATACGCTCTTCTTCTCCATAGATGAATTCATCTTCAACCTTACCTTTCTCCAAAGCATTTTCTATTCTCATTTTCATTTTCTCGTACGTTATCTGAAATTCAAACATAATAAATTTTAAGGCACATTTGATAACCATTTTGTTTTTAGTTTTTAAATTTTAAAAATTAAGTCTATAAACAATACATTCAAATATGAGTTCCTAGGTCACTTTCATTTTTGTTAAGAAAACATCACAACTCTTAACTAAATTCTAAAAACCAAAGCCAGTTATTATTTTTTTTTTTTATGCTAAGAGTTTAGAAACACATGAAAAAGATAAATAACACAACAAAAGAATTCATAGGTGAATACATAGTTTATAGGCTTAATTTTTAAAAACTAAAAACCAAAATCGTAATGTTCAGAGTTCATTAGATAATAATTTAATTTTTTTATTCTCTAATAAAATTTGTTCAATACGAATATTTTGTTTTATGTTACTTTCTGCTAAAATTGTTTTAAGAACAGATATTCTGATACCATTTTTTTTAGGTCTTCGTACGTAACAATTTGGATTTTAGTTTTATCTTTGAAAAATGTGCTCATTTAATCACAATTTCTATCCTTTAATTTTCACTTTTTCTAAAAAAAAAAATGCTTGAATTCTAAGCCAAACTAAAAAAAACTCTTTTTAATGTTTTCAAAATTTTGTTTGATTTTTTTTTTTTATCTTTTTTTTTCACATTCCACTAATCTCATGGACACGACACGCAACGTGTGGTTGCCAACAAAACTGGTAGAATTTCTAGTACATTCGTTTCCATACCACTGCATTTCATTGATGGTCACAGTTTTTTAAAAGAAAAAATAAATGAATTTTAGGTGGGACCCACCATTTTTTAAATAACTAATTTCTCTCTTCACTTCCCTTCATCTTCTCTAGTTGGTTTAAAACAAAAAAAAAATATATATAAAAATTAAATCATCTTTTAATTAAGAAACTTCATTCTCCTACGTAATTTTTTTTCCCTTTCCTTCGTCTTCTCTCGTGTTTAAAACAACAAAATTAAAATAAAAAAACGTCTTCTAATGATTTCGACCAAAAGAGATAAAAACAAAATGAGTATTAATTTTTAGGCTAACTCCATTTTGACATTGGCAGAATCGGCGAAATCTCTTTCCCTCTATGTCTTTCTCCAAAGATATAAAAATTTATCTTGAGTAAATCTATGATTTTTTCTGGAACACATCAAGTATTTATTAGATATAAAATTGAAAATTTTAGATGGAAGGTTGAAAGATGTTAAACATTTTCTAAAATTTAGAAAATTAAAACTTTAAGACGTTAAAAACTTTTGTTGCTTTAAACCAACTTGAGGATGAAGGAAAATGAAGGGAAGAAGAAGAAGGAGAAAAGAGAACGGAAAAGGAAGAAAGGGAAAGAAATTAGTTATTTAAAAAAATGATGAGTCCCACCTAAAATTGCAAGAAAGGCATTCATTATATTGTGACAATACTACAACAAAAAATGGGATTACGAACACGGTCAAAACTCGCGTCGGTAAATATAAATAACTACCGACGCGAGTTTTGACCATGTCGGTAAATGTTATCATTACCGACACCGTTTTGGACTGCATCGATAAATACAAAATTTAAAAATTATTTAATTATATTTACCGACGTGATCTGAAACGACGTCGGTAAATCATGATAGTTACTGACACTGTTTTAGACCACGTCGGTAAATATGAATAATTAATAATTAAGTATTCATCTTTACCGACGCCGTCTAACCGGCGTCGGTAAATATCAATATTTACCGACGCCATTTTTTACCGTGTCAGTAAATAGAAATAGTTAATAAAATAATTAATTATATTTACCGACGTTGTCTAAAACGACGTCGATAAATATCGATATTTACTGACGTCATTTCTTACCGCGTCGATAAATAGGAATAGTTAATAAAATAATTAGTTATATTTACCTGTCTAAAATGGCGTCGGTAAATATCGATATTTACCGACGCCCTGTTGGATGCGTCGATCAATATAATTAATTATTTTATTAACTATTCTTATTTACCGACGCGACGCGATAAGAAACGCCGTCGATAAATTTTGATATTTACATTAGACAGAAATAACGCATGAGGTTGCAACAATGGTTCCGCAATTTGATTCAATTTTCACAATTCAAATTATTCAAAGGTTGCAACAATTAAAATTCATCCAATAATTTGAATTGTTAAAATTGAACTGAAAAATCTTCGAACATAAATTAAATTGATTTTTTTTTAATTTAAATTTCTTCTAAATTATTCCTGAATTTGAATGGTTTTGTTTTCCTAAATTTTAGAATATTAAAAAAGAAATGAGTAATTTGATTGTGATAATAATACCTTCATCTTCTCCTTATCAGAGTTGCAATCATCCTTGTTGGAAGCAAAGAAGGCATCCGGATTCCTCTCAATGACGTCATTTCCCCTGCAAAACGGCAGCCACTCGGCGGCGAACTTCGCCGCCTCCATAAAAGCAAAAAGCGTCACGGCGGAGCCACCGTCGTCGGAGACGTACACCGAAATCTTCCGGGTCGGATAGTCGTAGGCCAACACCGACAAGGCTGTGTTGACGACGCTCATCGGCGGCTCCTTGTACGGATCCGCCGTGCAAATGAACACATCCAACGCCGGGAAATCCGAATCCTTCTTTAGCAACTGTTTCAGGTTACCGGGAAACTCGCGGCGGCGGAGGGGAGTCATGCGGTTGCATTGAATGGCGGCCCACATGAAGCCCAAAACGACGTCGGAGATGAAGAGAGGAAGGGAGACGAAGAAGGAACCAAAAGAGGGGGAATTGAGAAGTGAAGCTAAGTGGTAATAAAAGAGAGCCAAAAGGGCGGCGGCGTATACGGCGGCGAACAGGCGGTTGAAGGCGGTGGCGCAGGGAGAGATGTATTGGGATTTGGAGTGAAGTGGCAAGGGCCCGGCGGCGGCGCGTGCTCTGTATTCCTCCATCAATATATATTTATTTAAATTTTTGGGTGGTTTTGCTTATGCTAAGGTTGTGGATATGATATTGATGAAAAAAATAAAATAGAAAATTATGTGATCTATATTTAATATTTATGTCAACTTGTTGGACTCCCAACTTTATAGTGATTTTAAAAAAAAAAAATATTTATAGAAAAATTATTACAATCCCCATTCATTTTCTTCAATTTATTAGGTGGGAAGTGACAGTGCGGATCCACGGAGGGGCCAAGAGTATGTGTCTCTCAAGGGCTCGATGCATAAATACCAAACTAATTCTAAATTTAGCAAACTTTAAAATGTTTTGGGCAAAAAAATATATGTTTCTATCACTGATAGACTTTATCATATGACGAATAGACTTCTATGAGAGATGGACTATTTTCACACTATTATCTCTGACAAAAATCTATAAAAAAAACTGAGGTGATCAGCGATAAACTTTTATCAGCCATAAGATATCAGCAATAGAAATTGTCATATCCGCAATTTTTTTAAAAACATGCTATATTTTTAATTATTTTATTCTAAATTGACACCGGTTACAATTTTTCATATATATATATATATATATATTTAAATCTAAAAAGAAGTTTTAGGACACGTTTACTCGCACGTAATGGAAAATTCTCATAAAGATAAATTAAGTTATTTAGTATATTTTTTTCCTCTCATGTTTCATATATAGAATATATTGTATTTATTTAGAATGGATGTTTGGTGTGTTTATCAAATTTTCTAATATTAGAATATTTTTTTGTGTTAGTTTTTCCGTAATAAATCTTACAAAAAGTAGAGTTCGTAATTCTAAATATGAATAAGAATAATTATTTATCAAACTTATTTGAATGCTACATATTTAAATTATTTTTGGATGAATTTTGTGAAGAGAATAAAAATTAGAATTTAGATTTATGGTAGGTAGATAAATTGATATTGTTGGGAGAAAAATGAATATAATTGAATTAATATTGGGGAATGGCTTTGGAATGTGTTGTTGTTGCAGAATGATTTTTGCGTGTTTTAGAGGAGAGATTTGTGGGTGGGTCTGTTTGCACATCAGATTTGTGTGGAACTTTATAGAGTATTTATTACAAAACTCTTCGTTTTCTTAAATTTTAAAATGCGGGCCTTTGGATATTTCACAACCAATATTCTAACAATATGCCCATTTGCTTACCAAAATATTTGCAATTTTTTTTTTTTTTTTTAAGTATTTGTAAAATTATTGTACTCGTTTTTCTCCAAAAGATCGTCTTTTCAAAGGGACCTTCTGCATCTACTCAAAATAATCTTTGCATTGAAAAATTAAAGTTAACACAAAGAACTTGAATTTGATATCAAATTTCACTATTTTTTGAGTTGTGTATCAAAAGATAAAGATCGAAGTTGGACTATAATTCTGCAAAATTCAGAATTGAAAATTATTTTGAGTAGTGTGCATTCAAAAATCAATATCTTTTTAGTCAGATATCAAACATTTCGAAAAAAATATCATGCTTGTGGTATAAGTATTATTAGTATTATCATTGACCTTCATTAAATGCCAGGAAATCAATTTTCCATAACCCTTCATTTAGCATAAGATCCATATATACATTCCATACATCTATTTTGGGTTAAAACCTAAATACAAACCAAATCAACCAAAGGAAATATATACCAAAAATGTTATGGAAATATTTCCTAATACCCCCCTCAAGTTGGAGCATGAGGATCGTAAATGCCCAACTTGTGAAGAAGATAAATAAATCGATGTTTTCCTAAGGCTTTCGTAAAGATATCTGCAAGTTGCTCGTTGGTAGTAACATGACTTGTTTGAATAATGTTGTCCTGGACAGCATCGCGAACATAATGACAATCCACCTCAATGTGTTTTGTGCGTTCATGAAAAACTGGATTTTGAGCGATATGTAATGCCGATTGACTATCACAAAATAGATTTATGGCACGAGGATGATCCACCCCAAGACTCCCAAGTAATGCTTTAAGCCATTTGAGCTCAGACGTAATAGACGCCATGGAGCGATACTCGGCCTCTGCCGACGAACGAGATACCGTTTGTTGTTTCTTGGTTTTCCAAGAGATAGGGGAACCACCAAGAAACACAAGCCAACCGGTGAGAGAACGACGAGTCAATGGACAACTCGCCCAATCTGAATCACACCATCCTGATAGAGAGAGGTCACAATTGGAGCTAAGAATGATTCCTTGACCCGGACAACTTTTCAAGTAACGAGCCGTACGAACCGCAGCATCCCAATGGTCATGTCGTGGTGCTTGCATAAATTGGGCCAAAATGTGCACCACATAAGTCAAGTCAGGCCGCGTAAATGACAAGTATATGAGACGTCCTACTAGACGTCGATACCGTTCAGGATCTGTCAACAAAGCGCCAGTAGCCAGTGCTAGGCGATGATTTTGCTCAATTGGAAGCCCTGCAGGTTTAGCTCCTAAGAGCCCCGTTTCTGAAATGATGTCAAGAGTATACTTACGTTGACAAAGAAAAATACCCTCAGAATTTCGAGCAACCTCAATGCCAAGAAAGTATTTCAAAGCACCCAAATCCTTCATGTGAAAACATTCACCCAAATATTTCTTAAATGAAGTAACAGCGGAAGAATCATTACCAGAAATAATCAGATCATCGACATATACTAGGACATTAAGCTGAACTTTTCCCTGGTGCAACGTAAAAAGCGAGTAATCCGAATAAGACTGATTGAATCCATATTTCTTCAATGAAGCAGTCAAGTTAGCAAACCAACACCTCAGAGCTTGACGTAAGCCATACAAAGACTTCTTAAGATGACACACCATTCCAGACGTATTGTCAGTAAAACCAGGTGGTAATTTCATGTATACTTCCTCATCGAGATCTCCGTGGAGAAAAGCATTATGAACATCCATTTGATGTAGTTCCCAATTCTTTGCAGCTGCAACTGCCAGAAAAGCTCGTACAGTTACCATTTTTGCAACTGGAGCAAAGGTCTCGTTATAATCAATGCCCTCGACCTGGTGATTGCCAAAAATTACAAGTCGAGCCTTGAGTCGTTCGACCTCTCCATTTGCATGATATTTGATTTTATATACCCATTTACATCCAAGGGCTTTCTTTCCTGGGGGCAAGACTTTCATGACCCAAGTCTGGTTCGCTTCCAAAGCACATATTTCCTTCTCCATAGCTTCTCTCCAACCAGCATCTTTCTTGGCCTCATTAAAATTACGAGGCTCATGTCCTGCAGTTACCGCTGCGAGAAATATACGATGTCGTGCAGAGAATTTATCACAATTCACAAAATGTGCTATAGAGTAAGGAGTACCTGAAGAGCTCGTGGATGCCGATGAACTGGGGGATGGACTCTCTTTCCGTGTAGGTTCAGTAACAAAATCACGAAGAAGAACTGATGAGCGTTTGGTTCGCAAACCTCTACCCAACTCAACCACGTCATCTACGAGCTTGTTTTCATTACGAGGTGCCTCAGGTGGAACAATGGTCGTGACTGTGTGATTAGAAGGTGTGCCCAACACACTGTTAGACCTCATATCCTCCGCTGCTTTGATATTATCAACAACATCAGGAGACCCTACAACTTCATCTATATGACCAACATTTCCAGAAGGCAGTACTTCCTCAAAGATACTCTCCAGATCGTCCAAAATAGGATTAACGTCCCCCACATTCTCAGTAGAAGATACAAGAGTACCAATCTTGGCATATGGAAATTCATTCTCATGAAATGTTACATCACGAGAGACAAATATTTCTCCAGTTTCAAGATCATACAACTTCCACCCTTTCTTACCATATGGGTATCCAACAAACACACACTTTCGACTACGTGGAGAAAATTTATTCCCTTTTGCTCGTTGATTATGAGCAAAACATAGGCACCCAAAAACTCGCAACACATCAAAATTAGGAGTTGTACCAAATAAGATCTCAAATGGTGTTTTATTTTGCAATAAACGAGACGGAGTACGATTTATCAAATAAACTGCACCCAATATGCATTCTCCCCAAAAAGTAATAGGAAGATTTCCTTGAAACATCAAAGCACGAGCCACGTTAAGTATGTGTTGATGTTTACGCTCTACTCTCCCATTTTGTTGTGGAGTTCCAACGCATGAGGTTTGAAAAATAATGCCATTCGTACTAAAATAGTCAAGCATGCATTTAAATTCTGTCCCATTGTCACTTCTCACGATCTTAACAGTGGTCTCAAATTGACGTTCAACCATGGCAAAAAACGAATGAAAAGATTTAGCAACTTCAGTTTTATTGTGCAATAGATACACCCAAACAGCTCTTGAAAAATCATCAACGATTGTCAGAAAGTAATAGGCCCCACACGATGATGGTGTTTGGCTATACGGCCCCCACAAGTCACAATGAATAAGTTCAAAGATACGATTGGCTTTGCTATCGCTAACAGGAAAACTATCTCGAGTTTGTTTAGCCTGAGGACATGTGACACATGCATTATTCAATTTCTTTCTGACGGAACTAGATTTCATTGCAGGAACTAACTTGACCACCTTATCTGATGGATGCCCTAGTCTCCTATACCACAACTCAAAATCAGATAATTCAGTTACCTTTACTGCGTGCACGGTCGGAATTCCCCGAAAATAATAGAGTCCATCTTTTCGTTCACCCGCACCAATCAAGCTCTTCGAATGTTGGTCCTGTATAGCACATAGTGAATGAGCAAATTGGACAAAACAATTAGTATCATCAATTAGTTGCGACACGGATATTAAATTGCACTGTAGAGTTGGTACAAATAAAACACGTTCAAGCATAAAGCCGCCAGCAAGAGCCACATGTCCCTCCATTGTGGCGAGTGCTTTATTCCCATTTGGCAAGCTTACCGGACTTGAAATAATAGTATAAGCTTGGATCAAATATTTTAGATTTCCAGTCACGTGACGAGTGGCTCCAGTATCAATAATCCAAGAAGAATCGTCAATATTCCCTCCACCCATAAGTCTTACGTCAATAGCCATTTGTGCCGGAAAAAAAATCTCAAGTAACAACCCTTGAGTTAAACCACCAAATGGGTTGATAAAAAAATATACAGCAGAAGAAGTGAAACCAAAGTTAACAATCAGTGAACAACCAAGGGACCCACATAAAAAAATCAAATTGGTGAATAACCAATCAAAACAATCCAAATCAGTGGACTAAAATGAAGCCCAAATTTCAAATCTGTGAAGCCCTCAACTGATGTCGCGCAGCAAGAACAAAGTCCCAAGATGCAGACTAAAAAAAAATTACCCCTGTAAGTGCGTTGAGCAGCCGCGACCAACCAAAAGAAAAAAAAAATTGCAGAGAGAAACGAGGAGGCGAAGGTTAACCAGCGTACGTCGGCTCCCACGGGCGATTTTTTTTTTTTTTTTTTTTTTTTTTTCTTTCTTCTTCAGATCTGAAGGTTAACCCAACGAACTTTCAGATCTGAACCCAACGAACCTTCAGATCTCGACGAACGGACACACGAGCGCTAATGCTGGCCCGACGACGGAGAATAGAGGGCGGGCGGAGACGAACGCAGGTGGGCGGCGTCGAACAAAGATGACGACTAACGGAGGCGCACGGCGACGGCGGCGGCAAGATCGTTAGGGTTTAGATTTTCAATTTTGTTAGGGCTATGGCTCTGATACCATGCCAGGAAATCAATTTTCCATAACCCTTCATTTAGCATAAGATACATATATACATACCATACATCTATTTTGGGTTAAAACCTAAATACAAACCAAATCAACCAAAGGAAATATATACCAAAAATGTTATGGAAATATTTCCTAATATTAAAAAAAAAAATGTATAATTAATTTTTTTAAAAAAATATAAGAGACTAAATTGAAATTAATTTTTTAAAAAGAAGGGATTAAATTGAAAAAAAAAATACAAGAAAAAATATTTAAGGATTAAAGCATACATTTAATAACATTTTTGATATATAGTTAAATAATGAAAAAGCATATATTTAATAACATTTTTTATATATAGTTAAATAATGAAAAAGCATATATTTAATAACATTTTTGATATACAGTTAAATAATGACATTTTTTTTAATATACGGTTAAAACATATATTAATATGAGTTTTTTTTTTTTTTTTTTTTTTGACAAGGTGCAGGATAGGAGATTCGAACCGTTGACCCTTTTGATCAATAGTTTATACTTTTATGTCGGTTGAGCTATGCTTACTTAATGATCCGGTGATAGTCCCCTCCACCTCATTAAATGTATAATATCATATTACAGTTTTTGTGATTTTAAATATATTTTTGTATTTTAAAATTTAAAATACAAAATATATATACATTGAAAACAAAAATAAGTTAGAATTTACATTAAACTGTTTTTTTTTTTTTTGCAACGGTATTTTAATAAATGCGAGGATTGAACCCATGACCTTTTTGCCACGGGTACAACCTTATGCCAATTGAGCTATGCTCGGTTTGGCTACATTAAACTGTTTGGATCACAGAATTTGAAAAATAATTTTTAAGGAGGATTGTATACCGAAAACAAATTCATTGGATTCATTGAATTTGAAAATATAAAACAGAATTCAAATTCCCTATTAAATAGGCACTTATCTTTTTGACCCCTGACATATTTTGATGTTGCAAGTTTATTCGAATATCTTAAAAGTGTTAACTAAAGTTTTTAACCCATTCCAATATTCCAATATAGTTGAATATTGCAATTTTTCTTTTAATCTCCTAAATAGAATATAAATTACAATAGATTTATGCTCGATAGATAGTGCAACTATATGTAAAATATACTTAAAAGTAGATAATTGTTTTTCAAAATTGATAAAAACAATCTAAGCTACATTAGAGATGTCTCATATGGAATACTACGGGCCCGTTTGATAACGTTCTCGTTTCTTATTTCTTATTTCTTGTTTCTGTTTCTCATTTTTTAAGAAACAGACTTGTTTGATAACCATTCTCATTTCTTGTTTCTAAATTTTAAAAAACGTTCATAAAAAAAAATGCTAAAATTTGAGAAACTAAACAAAATAGTTTCTCTCTGTTCCGTTTCTACTCGTTTCCTTATAATATCAATACCATTTTGAACATAAATAAATGTTGGTGCTTCGTTGGTCAAGGGCACGATCAGAATGTCATATCCTTTAGAGATCTCAGTTTTCAATTTGGGTTAATGCACTTTTTTTTTTCAATGACTTCTTAGTCAAGGACACAACTTTATGTCAATTGAGTTATGCTCGGTTGAGCTATTATTTTTAATTTTTAATTTTGCAATATATATTTCTATATTATTTAAAATTTAAATTTTACAATAAATATATTTATATAATATTTAAATTTTTTTGTACCCTTGAAATCGGTTAAAATTTGGCAATATATAAATTTTGCTCACTAAAACCTGCATTTAACCTCACTTTAATATTTTAACGTTTACAGAGTAATATAATTAAGTTGGATATGAGTTAACATCATTTAAGGCGAATGATTCGAGTGAGAGATATAACATTACATATAAAATTTAGGCAACATTTAAATGATAGTAATATTTTTGTTCTTGTTATTTTCACAACGAAACTTATTTTTATTAAATAATGTAATTTTTTATAATTATTTTTTATATGTTTTAATGCATGTTATATGTTTTATATTATATAACTAAATTCTATTTAAACTATTAAAAAAAAAACAAACAAAAAATCGAAAAACAAAAAATAGTTACCAAACAAGTTTTTTTTTTTTTTTTTAAACAAGAAATATGAGTAGTTATCAAACATGTTCATGTTTCTAGTTCCTAAAAAATAAGAAACAAGAACCAAGAAACAGGAATCAGGAAACGGAAACGTCAAAAGGGCCCTACATTAGAGATATTCTGCTTTTTCTATTGAATAATACTATATACATTCGTGTAAAAAAACTTAAAATTTGTTTGCAGTAAACCATGTTGAACAACTAGGTGGGGGTGCAAAAAGATAACCCACCAATTAGTTTCCAAGTTTTTTTTTTTTTTTTTTTTTTTTTACAACGGTATTTTAATTAAAGCGAGGATTGAACCCAGACCTCATAGTCACGAACACAACCTTATGTCAATTGAGCTATACTCGGTTTGGCAAAATTTGCCATCCATGCCCCGTTTGCACGGTGCAGGATCAATCAACCCCCACTTTGGGCTATCTAGGTGATGCGCTCACTCACCCGTTGCACCAAGTGGTTGTTGCCCCGTTTGCACGGTGCAGGATCAATCAACCCCCACTCTGGGCTATCTAGGTGATGCGCTCACTCACCCGTTGCACCAAGTGGTTGTTTGATAATTTTTAAGAAAATCTGCCTCGAACCCCCACTCTCTGCTATCTTAGGCGGAGCGCTCACTCGTTGCACCAAGTGGAAAATTTGCCTTTATAGGCGGTATATAATGCAGTTGGGCTATCAAGGTAATGCACTCACTCGTTGCACCAAGTGGTTGTTTGATAATTTTTAAGAAAATTTGCCTTCTATCTTAGGCGGAGCGCTCACCCACTGCACCAAGTGGTTGTTGTGCAGGACCAATCAACCCCCACTCTGGACTATCTAGGTGATGCGCTACCAATCAACCTTCCCGTTGCACCAAGTGGTTGTTTGATAATTTTTAAGAGAATCGAACCCCCACTCTCTGCTATCGTAGGCGGAGCGCTCACCCACTGCACCAAGTGGTTGTTCGATTTTTCTCTTTTTTTTTAAAAAAAAAAAAATATATATATATATATATAAAGAGAAAAATTATTACGAACACTATTACATTTCTTAAATTTATTAGGGGTGGAGAGGCGGGCATTAAGCTTTGATATCTACAAAAATGTTTGTAATCATAATTTTATAAAAATGTTGATGTGGATAAAGATTTGAGGAAAACAAATTCATAAAAATGGATGAAAATAGTTTGAATTAGTTTTGCTCCTCATATTTAAAAATATAAGTAATTTTTAAAAATGTAAATTGACCATAAAAAAAAAATGTTTAATTAAGTTATGAATACTTTAGCTAATTTGAACATATATTACTTATTACCTAAAATTCAAAAGTTCAAATCTCTTTCCCTCTCGCTCTCGATTTAACTAAAACGAAGTACGAACTTTAATATTAAATTTTTAATGGCCAAGAGATTGCATCCTTTTTTTAAATTTCCATTTTGATCATATATCATATATTTAAATAAATCATGCCAGTTTTTTAAAAATAATTACAGAAATAGATAATTCTCAAATTATTTGAGAAAATAGAGTAGTCGTATTTCATGATCACGAGTATGGAGGTGTAATCGGTTGTGACGGTTACCATCAAAATTTTATTGTGAACGATTATTTATTTCGTCTTATTCTATTGTGATAAGAAGGAATAGCACAATTAACAAAAATTGAGAAATGAGTAGTAGAATCTTAGAGAGTTTGGGAAGGAAAGCGATAAAAAGAAGACAAAAAGAAAAAGAAAGAATTGAGCATTGGAGAAGAAGAAGACAAAATAGAGTAAATGGAACACACAGTTCAAGAAGATTTCTGTAATTCCTCATCTTTTTCCTTCTATGTTGAACTTAATATTAATAATAAAAAATTTAACCTTGATTTAAAAATGTAAAATGTTTGTTTTTTTAATTTGAATATATATATATATATATATATATATATATATATATTTTTACAAAATATATTTTTAGCGTTGAGGTTTGAATTTGTTCTTTATTTGATCTTATGTTCTCGAAATGAACATTCTTAATCTTAATTTTTTAGGTTTGAAAAATAATTCTAAATAGTCATGAATAATTGATTATGCGATGGTTGGGACTTGGGATTGATTATTTGCTTCTTGTTTAAGTATATTATCCTTTGTTAGCTCTTGAATACTTAATTTGTAATTGGAATTTGTCAGAAGATGTTTAGATGTTTGTTTTTTTTTTTTGAAGTTCTTAGATTTTTTAAGTCTTGTGATATTTATTTTGTAAATGTTATTTTGATTTTTAATTTGGGGAGAAGTTATAACTATCATTCGAGAATCGATTATAACCACACATCTATAGATCGATTATGACTACATGTTTGTGGATCATTTCTAGTCACATGTTTTCTTTTCCATTTCTTATATAAATCCATGGAGAAATCACTCCAGAACCAAAATCATTCCTCTCTCATCTCCTTCCCCTCATAAAATTCTTCTACAAAATTGTTTTTTTTTCGAATTTTTAGTTTAGTGTTGATTCCGAGTTGATGTGTTAAGGTGTACCTTTGGCACAAAGGTGGTCAAGAAGATAGATTGCTATGCACATTTTGAACAGAGCCGTAAAACGTCTCAAAAAGAGTGACCTAATTCGCCACTCAACCCAGAAGTTCAATCGTTAATTCCGTTCTTTCTTTAATTCTACAACAACATAAAGAAAATTGAGATTGAGTTATTGTTTGCTTCTTGGTTGAGTTAATGTTAATTTGACTAATTTTATAGGAATATTATCATTTGCTCACTTGGGCACTTAAGCACCTTTTAAGCTACTTTGTAGTGGAATAGGGTAGATTATGTGTGCTTTTAGTTCACTTTAGTGGCTTTATAAATTAGTTTGATAGTCAAAACTGACACTTGAAAAGTCATTTTACCACCCTTGTATTTATTTATTTATTTTTAAACCTACCTAATCAGATAAATTTAAATTTAAAGTAAACAGTATTATATGAAGATATGAAGAGACATTTTATTCTATCATAATCTAAAAATGACAAGTAGAATGGCGATGTACTTAAGAATGAGATTTGAATGAGCATGAAAGATTTGGCTAAAAAAACCATACATTTATTTATTTAACTTCTTTGTTTTGTACTAAAAAGGAAAAATTCAACTCCAAAAGTGCCACCTTTAAAAACATATAAAACATATCTTAGAACAAAAAAAGAGCAAAAGAGCAAAGAAGCAAACTAAGGAAGAGGGAAAAGAAGGTGATTTTGGCCGGCAGTTTCCCTCCGTCGTTCCTCAAGGCCATTGCCTCATAAAGCGGCCAACAATTCACCACCACAAATCCAGCCACCAACATCTGAACCAACAATTCGTCCCACGCGCCGCCTGATCTCCAAATTCTGATCAGTCCGCCGGCAAAACAAGCCAAGTTGACCGTCGCTGCCGTCGCCATCGGTACAAACATTGGCGACAAACCTCCAAACTCGAACAACTCCTGTTCGTACCTCTTGCTTTGCTCTTGATCGATTACTTTGCTAGTGACGTTGAAACCGAAAGTGGAAATCCTGAGAGACTTCAACGTGAACTCGATGGAACCAAACATTAAACTAGAGAACGCTCTTATGCTCCACATTCTCTGATCATTCCACCACCTTCGGAATGTTCCTCCAGCGAGGAGGAAGTCGAGGAGGTCTTGACCGTAAGCTCCAAGGAAGAGGAACATGTAAAGTACAAACCATGGATCAGAAACCTACAAATGATTCATAAGTATTGAGCTCTGATCTTGAGATGTTATTAATGTCCTAACTAATTGAGTTACAATACTTACGTTGTCAAGAGAGTATTGCTTCGACTAAAAAGTTAGAGGTTCGAATTCTTATCCTCTAAAAAAATTAATTTGTTCACTTGACATATTAGTTAGACTATGAATTGATAATTTGATAAAATATGACACAACCAAGATGTCAACTCGATAAAATAAGATCATAAAAAAAAGTAAATTTTAGATCCAATAATTAAACTTAATTAAGTCTAAATAAGTAATTGAAATTTAACCTTTGGGAAGATGGGGGTGGCGTTGATGAGAGCCAATTGGGGGAGGAAGGAATAAACGGTGACCGGAATGGACCAAAAGGGCCAGAATGCGTAATGGGCGTAAGAAAGGCCCATTAGAAGGCCCATGGATCTTACGCCGAATGTTATTGGGCTGTACTTTGAGAATGTGACTTCTAAAAGCCCAATGGCCCATCTTTTGACTTGGTTCAGCGCGTCGGGGAGGCTGATCGGCGCGTCGCCATAGAAAGCAGCCCTGTTTGGATTGCAGAATATACTCTTCCAACCCTCGGATTGCAAGCGATACCCTGTGTAATAATCCTCCACTAGAGACCCATATTTAAACCCCACCTGTAAAATAATAATAATAACAAATACTATTTTAATTTTTATCAATTTTGATTTTCGAGTTTTCAAAATTAAGAATTAAGAATTAATTTTGAAATATAGGGATTAATGTGACACAAATCTCAAACCTACTCAAATATATTTTTTCCTAACACTCAGTTTGACATATGAATATGGATAGAAATGATTTCAAATTCCAAAATTTTTAAAAGATGGAAATGATTTCAGAGAATATGCATTTGGAATCAAAATGATTTGAAATCACTGAAATTAATTTTTTTTGTTTGGATGCTTAAAAAAAAAAAAAACTAAAATAAAGTATAACATTTTACTGTTGTGCCCTATAATCTAATTACATAATATATTTGTTGTTTCTCAAAATTTTAAAAAATCTATCTTAATTTGTTTATTTATTTCTTCTTCAATAATCCAAAAAAAAAAAAATATATAAAACTAAAAGTGCATTAGAATTTAGGGGACAAATTGAATCAATAAATAAAAGGAACAATAAAGATATTATTCTCATATAAATAAATAAATAAAAATAAAAATTTAATAGTTTGATTGACTAAAAAAAAAAAAAAAAAACTAATTTGTATAGAAAAGTTGTAGCGAAAGGAATGAGATTATTGTATTGAAAAGTATGAACGAGCTCAAGAGGTAAAATTAGAAACATATTTTTTTAAGTTTCAAATTCGGCCAAAATTCGACCAATTGAAAATGTTTTTTTTCTTCTTTAAAACAGTGATTTTAAATCCTTTATTTTTTATTTATGCTATCCAAACAAAGGAAATGATTTCACCTTTCAAATCCGAAAGTTTCAAACATGGGTAAAAGTTAAAAGAACAGAAGCTAAAATAAACATTTGAAAGAAAAAGATGGAGATTTTTTAAAGTTTGTTTGGTGAAGGTGTCAAATTTTTAAGGAATTCAATCTCAAAAGCTACTCATTACGAGATTTTGCAAGTAGAAGAATCCAAAAAGTGATTTTTAAAAATTATTCTACAATCAATTTTACCAAGCGCTAAAAACGATTAGAATTGTTTCAAAATCACATTCATGTCTTTCAAAATGAGTTTCAATGATCATACCTTGGAGCCCCATTTGGTGTTATTCTCATAATCACAACTCGCAACTAGATGGGCCAAGTCCAAGACTTCTCGAGATTGAATGGGCTCTTTCACGACATAATTTGAGTTGAGTTCGACAAGTTCAGGTGACTCAAGTAATAATGGGCCTCCAAAAAAAATTCGTCGAATAAAGAAACACCCTGTGCCAACATAATTTGGGCCTAATAGCCCATCCATACCAGCTGAATTTATTATAAATAAACGCTTTAACTCGCCAGCATAGATGTCATTTTTGCTAAGTCCTTGAAAGCGTTGAGGGAACTGAACATAACCCAAGTCGCTCGCAAGTTTTGGGTCCGAGAGATAGCATAAGGCACGAGTTGGTGTTTGCGGGTCATTGGAATACATATCACAATCCAAAGTGAGAATAATTGGTGCATTGGTCATTGTAGCAGATACCCGAAGCTATTGGAATAAAAAAAAAACAATAGATATATATATGAGGACAGGAAGAAGAAATATTATAATTTTTCATAAAAAAAGAGAAGAAATGTCAAAGTGAGCATAACTCAAGAATAATTGACATCTATTCCTTCTCGAGACTCGAAGTTGAAATTCAAAGTAAATGAGCTTCAGGGTTTACCATAGTATTAAGAGCACCAGCCTTGAAATGGTGATGAGAAGTTGGGTTTTTTTGCCTTGAAACATAGATGAGATTTGGTAATGCCTCTCCACTAATATCTTTGTCTTTTCTACTCTCCAACAAAACCTGTCTCACACACAAATATTCCATCAAATATCCTATTTTAATTTGGTCAAAATGATAAAAAGAAAATTAATTAAAACCATCAATTTTTTTTTTTTTTTTTTACAACATGTGGGGTGGGGGATCGAACTTAGACCTCATAATCACTAATTCATATATCATACCAATTAAACTATGTTTTTGTTGAAAGTTTTAGTTATATATGTGAAATTAAGATTCTGTTAGGAAAATAGAATAAAGTTGTCAACGAACTAATGACTTAGAAGTCATAGATTCGAATCTCTCACTTCGTAGGTTGTAAAAAAAAAAAAAAAAAAAAACTCATAGACAAACAAACATTGAAATAGAAATAAATGAAAAATACCTTAATAACAGTTGGATGATGTTGTCGAGTAAAGGATTTGGTCCATTGATTGAAAATCGTATGCTCTTCTTCTCCATTGATGAACTCTTCTCCAACCTTCCCATTCTCCAAAACATTTTCTACTCTCATTTTCATTTTCTCATACATTATCTGAAAATCCAAATAGTTCCTTTGATATATATTTGTTTCTAAAAAACCATTCATACATTTAAAAAAAAAAAAAACTGTTTTCTAATTAAATAAATAAGTATAATTAAAAAAGAATGAATGAAAAATCTTGATTTGAAAGAACTAATTTTCTAAAAAAAAAAGAAAAAAACCATTTAATTTTAGTGTCACATGTCCATATATTTGAATTATTTGGGTGAATTTGGTACGCTGATTTATAGGAAAATTTCGAATTTTTTATGTTTATGTTTATTTTTCTTTTTAACCTTTAAATATGTAAACATCAATAATTCAACCAAGAAAAAAGAAAAAGAGTGAGACAATGTTTCTAACCCCAAATAGAAAGGGCTTGAGACTTATTATAAAAAATAAAACCACTAAAATTGTCACTCTCCGTAAAAAAGAAACTCAAATTTTAATATTTAATAATAGCAAAATTTTTAAAATTACACAAATTTAATGGACCAAATTAGCCTTTTCATAATGTCAAATATCACGATTAGTTCATATTTTATATCAGTTAAGATAATATTGACAAAAAATTAAGTGGTAATAAATTTGAGTGGTTCTCAGTTGAGTTCAAAATCGAAAAAAATCGAACCGATATCACTCCTAGTCCTAATAATAATACATTTTAAGTTGTTGCACAAGTGTAAGATCAAACCTTCATTCGGAGACATAGATATTGCACTGAACTATTTCACCCGTTGTTGTTTGATAAAATTCGAAGGATAATAATTCATTTTAATATAACTAACATTTTTTTTTTGGCTTGGATTAGCTCATATTATTTATTAATGTAATAAATACATGAACTTATACAAAATATTCCTATTCCGCCTTCTAAAAAAAATAATAATAAAATATACAAAAATATAAAAATTCTATCCTAATTCCTAGCAATATATTCTAGTTGAGGTGACGTCAGCCGATGATTCCTTTAAAATGTGTGCCGTTGGCCAGAATTTGAATTGAAAAGTCTTCAAAGGTATTTAATTTAAATTGGTCCATTTTGTTTCTATTGAAAATTTAAATTTAATCTCTAAATTTCTCGGTTAAGTCTATTTTGTCAATGAACCTTTTAAGAGCTTCTAAGAAGTGGTGACGTGTGACATTTTAAAAAAATCGTAAATTTATTAGACATAAAATTTAAAAATTTAAGATTTTTTGAATATAGTTTAATTTACATAAAATTATGTTTTTGACCAAGAAGTTATAGATTCAATTCCTGCATTAATTAGATAGAAAAAAAGATTTTATTATATATCAAATTTAATTTTATATTTAATAGGATAATTATTTTTTAAATTTTTTTTTGGATGGATACCCATTACTCACAAAATTGAAAATTTATCAATCTATTAAATAATTTTAAATTTGAGTAATACAAGAAAGTAAATTTTAATTCACCTTTTTTTTTTTATTAAAAAAAAAATTGGTAATACCTTCATCTTGTCGGTCTCAGAGTTCCAATCCTGGTTGGACGCAAAGAAGGCATATGGATTCCTCTCGACGACGCCGTTTCTCCTACAAAACGGCAACCACTCGGCGGCGAACCTGGCCGCCTCCACAAAAGCGAACAGCGTCATGGCGGAGCCGCCGTCGTCGGAGACATAGACGGAAATCTTGCGTGTCGGGTAGTCGTAGGCCATGACGGACAAGGCCGTGTTGACGACGTTCATCGGCGGCTCCTTGAACGGATCCGCCGTGCAAATGAACACATCCATCGCCGGAAAATCAGAATCCTTGTTCAGTAACTGTTTCAGGTTTACCGGAAACTCACGGCGGCGGAGGGGATTCATCCGGAAGGATTGAGCGGTGGCCCACAAGAAGGCCAAAACGACGTCGGAGATGAACAGAGAAAGGGAGACGAAGAAGGAACCTAAAGAGGTGGTGGGTTTGAGAAGTGAAGCTATGTGGTAGTAAAACAGAGCCAAAATGGCGCTGCCGTAGATGGCGGCGAAGGGGCGGTTGAAGGCGGTGGCGCGTCGAGAGATGTGTTGGGAGTTTAGTGGTAAGGCCTTGGCGGCGGCGCGTGTTCTGATATCCTCCATGATTTTCTTTTTGTTTTGGAGATGATGTGAAGTGCAAGTCCCAACTTTATAGGAACTTATTAGAACAACAATTTATTTATTACATTAAAAAAAAACAATTTATTTATTTATTATTATTATTATTATTATTATTATTATTTTGTTTCTTTTTAGCCTTTAGCAGAATTTAAGATAGATGTCTATTTGGTTAAAAATAAAATAAATAAATAAAATAAATGTCGAGACCTGTTAAATACAAAATTTGAAATTGAAAGTTAAAAGGATATATTCAGAATTTAACTTTTTTTTTTAAGTTGAAATGTCATATTTTTTTTTTTTTTTTTAGGTAAATTTAAATATTATTTTAGTCCATGTATTTAAGAAAATTATTTAGGACCTGTCCAGTTTTTTATTTTTATGTTTTATATTTTTTAAAAACAAAAATCATATACATTCGATTATTGGTCGTTTTCTTTTTTTAAAATACAAAAAAATCACAACTTGATAACTCTTTTTTATTTTTCAGTTTATATATATATATATATATATTTATTTATTTTTTGATTTGATTTTATATTTTTATAAAATCAATAGCAAACTATTTTATAATATTATTTCATCTAATATATGTACGAGCTAAAATCAACTCAAGTTGCTTCGAACGTTGAACATTATTGACGAACAAATAATGTTATATATATATATATATATATATATATATATATATATATATATATCAAATATATCTTTTTAAACAATTAATTCGAAATTCAAAGGTTAAATGATTTTTTTTAAATCTATCAGGTATACTTGAAACCTTCCCAAAAGTTCAAGAATATTTGATATAATTTAACTTATTTTAAAAGTGTTTTTCTAACTAATATTTTAAAATGTAAGGTTTCATTTAAAAAAAGAAAAAATCGAAAACCCTTTTTTCAAAACAAAATTCTTTTCGTTTTTAGTTTTCTAAAGAATTTTAAAAACATTTTTAAATTTTAAAAACATAAAAGTGAATTAGTTATCAAATATATATGTTTTTGTTTTTAAAATAAACGATTTTTTTTTTTCGTTTTCAATTTTTCTAAAGAATTTAAAAAACGATTTTTAAATTTTAAAAATAAAAAATTGAATTGATTATCAAACACGGTCTAATTTTTTTTTAAATAAACGAATTATTTATCAAATTAAACAGTTCCTTGGATTGTTAGACGCATATTCAAAACATATTTTATCTCTTATAACGGTTTAATATAAATTCAAAATACAACTTTTAATTTTTCTTTCATTTCATACATCAAACAATGTATAAATTTCAACCAAATTGTTTCAGCACTATTGAATAATTTTGTTTTTCGGTTTGTTACTATAATTTGATGTCAACTTGCAAGGGAAAAGATTAGCCTCTTAATTGAGATTTCCATCTAGAAATATGGAACACATATATTTAGCGGTAGACCTATGTCTGACCAACGAACATCTTCGTGTGAGCAGTGATCTATGCCCGGGTGCAGATTCAGATATTGATGTTTGAGGACCAAAAAATTCATATATATATATATATATATATATATCATAAAAAATCAGAAGTTTGAATTCACAATCTCACGTTAAGTTGACCCTAAGAAAAAATTATTGGTGATAAAAATAGGTAAGTGTCCAAAAAAAAAAAAAACTTTCTAACTAAGTTCAAATAAACTGAATTCCGTCATATAATTTAACTATCTCAATGTCTTAATTATCAAATAGAATTTTTTTTACGAGTTTAGACATAAACTTTAAAGCTGGAGTCTATTAGATCTTTAAACTTTAAAAAGTCTATAATGGGTCCCTAAACTTTCAATTTTGTTTCGAATGAATCCCTGAATAACGTCGGATAGGACAAAAATCTATTAGATTTAAAATTAAAAATTCAAAGACTTATTAGATACAAAATTGAAAGTTGAAAAATATATTAAACATTTTTAAAGTTTGTTCATCGATTAAAGACAAATTAAAAGTTTAAAGAATTATTAGACAATTTAAAAAAAAATATTCGATAAAGAATAAAATATAATGTGAATATGTTTCTAAAATTTATAGGGGATTGTTGATATAGACTAAATTATTTTGCAAAAGTTAATCAATAAATTAATAGTAAAAAATAATTTTAAGATTTATTGAAAGTAATAAAATTAATTTCTAAAATAAAACAATATTCACCTTTCAAAAAAAAAATTATATAAAAAGAAAAATGATTTATGGCTCCTGGAATTTTTCCTTAAATAGAAGGGCAGATCGATAAAATGAAGGTAAAATTTGCACCTCCCAACTAATAGTTAAACAATTAATTTAAAATGATTTTAGATTTTTCTAAAAGCAATTTTATTCATTTTCCAAACCTATCATTTTATAATGAAAAGTGATTTTTGAGAAGGAAAAAATTGATTTTGACATTATTATTATTCCCAAACGTACTTTAAAATTTGGTATAGTTGATAGGTAATGCCTATCATATATAGACAGAAATATTGATTGTTTTTAGCTGACAATCTAACATGGTATATACTTCACATTTGAAAACTATCACCTAAGTACAAAATGTGACAAAAGTATGGAAAATGATGAAAAAATTATTCATGACCGTCAACAAAAATATAAGAATTGATAGTTTATAATTTATCGTAGTCTAGCTCTGGCGTTAGACACGTGATCTAATCGTATTGCATCATGTGTCACTTCAATTTTTTTTTTTAATATATATTTTATATTTGTTTATATTTTAAAATTATTTGACCTATTTATAAATAAATAAATATTTTTTTTTCATTACAAATATTTTTAACAATATAATTACGTTTTTTCATTCTTAAATAAATATATAATCTACACAATATTATCATTTAATTTTAACTAATCAACTAAATTAAAAATTGAAGATTTAAAATATTAATATAGAAATAAATAAATCAAAACTATCCAATGTTTATAACTCTATATCTAATTATCTCACTTCAAATATTTTAAAATAAATTCTAACAAAATAAATTAATGCTCAAATTACCATAATGTTGGTTGGATGTTTGTTACCAAATCCTTTTATATATATATATATATATATATATATATATATATATATATATATATATATATTATTAATAAAGATTCTCTATAATGTAACTAAAATATTTTGTAATAAAATTTTCCTCAAGTAATGGAGGGAATGACCTATTGTTTTGTCAATCAATGGATGTAGTAACATTTTTAGCCATAGTTTCTGTTTGTTGGTTTAAAATGGACGATAAAATTTCTATGGCAAAATTAGGCCCCTATTGCATTGAAACAAAATACAAATAAACATTTAGTTTTCTTACCTCAAAAGATAGAACAAAATTTGAGTGCGTTGTTAACCATGAGAACATTTTTTTAAAAAAATTCATAGTTAAATGGTACTTTTGAGTTTTGAAAGTTTAGAAGTATTTTTGAGATGAAACTATAGTTCAAGGAAATTTTTGATAATTTAGCAAAATTTCTTTTGTGACCAAATGAAAGGGAAAAAAACTTTCCAGAGTTGCAATAACTTTGAAAGTGTTAGATTGCATCCATTATAATCTTTGATTAATTACCGGTAGTTATAAGTGCTGATTTAAGAAAAAACAAATAATAATAATAAAAAAATTATTCAAGAAAAATAGAATTTAATTATTGAATTTTTTTCTTTTTAAGAATATTTTTATTAATGTGAGAATTGATCATGATCTCTTAGTTAAGAACACAATCTTATGTCAATTAAGTTATGTTCGACAATTACGGAAGCTTTTACTAAGCTTGTTATATTATTTAAAAAAAATAAAAAATTATTGATGTATAAACAAACGTTTGAAATTGTTATTCTTGGTATAAAATTGTGGCTATACTTGTTAGTGACCCTAAGAACATTGTAAGAAAGAGACGAATAATGCTTTTAGTCAAACAATAAGGACATGTTTGAGAGTGATGGTTGATTATTGATTTTAAAGGAAGAGATTTAATAACAATTGATTTTGTAAAATTGATTTATATATAATCATTTTAATGTTTGGTTTGGAGTGATTTTTATATAATTAGAAGTGATTTTGAATTATTATGTTTGGTTCCCAAAATGATTTTAGAATTATTAAATTACTAAAAAAAATAACATTGTATTTAAAAATTATTTAACTGATAATTGAAAATCAAAATTAAAAAGTTGGCATAAATGAAACAAAAATTGTTTGAAAGACTTTGGTTTCGAACTCTGGTATGGGTGAGAAAGAAGCAAAATTATTTCTCCTTTCACCAACAAACCAAATTCAGATTCTCATAAATAAATGAACATAAACTCATAAATAAATGAACATAAATTATTTTTATATCCGATTGATATTTTTAATTAAAAAAAATAGTCATTTTTAAAAACAAAATATCACAATCACTTGTAAAAAATCACTCCAAAATCAGCTCTCAAGTGATTGACCGCGATCACTAAAAGTGATTTTCAATTCTTCCAAAATCACTTTTATATTATTGCCAAACATCATCATTTTGAAATATAATTGATTTTGGGTATGGAAAATTGATTTTGGTCTTCCCAAAATCATTCTCCAACATGCCTTAAAATGTTTTTGAGGTTTTTAAAATATGTATAAATTATTATTGACTAATGAGGAAGGCACACGTGAATTGACCAGTTTTTCCCATATATTATTTCCATTCTAAAACATAACATCACACATCAATTAGTGTGGAAGAATTTTGTGACGGAAGACTTTTAGTACAAAGGATTAGTGGAAGATAAAGATATAAAGCATATGAAGACAAATAATTAATAACCTTTGATGAATAATGTTGTGTGGAATTTGATTGTGGATGTTTCATTCAAACATCATTTGAGGCCAACCAATGCATGGTTAGAAGATTTTCTTGGGAAATTTGGAAATTTCTCCCCTTCCTATGATATGACTTGATGTCCAAATCTGGTCGGGACAAATCTTACTTTTTTTTACGTATTTCACTAAAATTTGTATATTAAATTAGGTCGGGAGAAATCTTACTTTTTTACGTGTTTCACTAAAATTTGTATATTAAAGAAAGATGTGACCTGCAAAACAAAAAAGACTGCACACACTTCAATACTTAAATTAGGAAGAGAAAAAAGTTTAGAAAACTTAGGTTTAGAGAATGAAGATCCACTATAGACTTAACTTTCATTGAAATTATCCTCTTCTATTTATATGAAAATTTAATCTTGAATTCTTTTTTCCTCTTAAGAGAATGAGTTGATCTAGAATTCTTTCAACCAATTCTTGTAGCCGAAATTTAAATATAATTGTTGTATAAATTTTATAGATCGAAGGTCTAGTCATTATTCAAACGACGTCGACATTCAAACGAGTGACATCATACGTAAGCGTAAATATATTTGTGAATATTTTACTTCCTAACTATTACTGTATCGAAGGTCTAGTCATTATTCAAACGAGTGACATCATACGTAAGCCTAAATATATTTGTGAATATTTTACTTCCTAACTATTACTGTATCGAAGGTCTAGTCATTATTCAAACGAGTGACATCATACGTAAGCCTAAATATATTTGTGAATATTTTACTTCCTATCTATATTACTGTATCGAAGGTCTAGTCATTATTCAAACGAATGACATCATACGTGTAAGTGTAAGTATATTTGTTAATATTTTACTTCCTAACTATTACTTTTTGTGTTAAGATATACATTTTAGAAAGTATCTTGAACAAATTCAAGTTTCGAGCATCTCTACCATTCATTCATAGAGCATGCACTATTAACATTTGGTAACAAAATTTAGATATAAAGTTTAGCCTTTGGTAACAAAATTCAACTATTGATATTTAAAGTATTATTTTGTTTTCTTTTAAATGTTTTGTTTGAAATATTTTAAGTGAAATAATTAGATATAAAGTCAATAAACATGGTTAGAAGTTTATTTATAATTTAATTTTGATTTATTTATTTCTATTATTGTTATTTTAAATTTTTACTTTTTAATTAATTAGTTGAAAATAAATGATAATATTGTGTAGATAATAAAAGAAATATTATTATATCATAAAAAAATAAATTGTAAAAAAACAAGAAATTTATTTATTTATTTATAGATAGGTTAAATAATTTTAGAATATAGACAAATATAAAATACATATCTTAAAAAATAATATAAAAGAAAAGAAAAAGAGAAGAATAGAAAAAGAGAAGAAAATAGAAGGAAAAAAATCTGATAGGAAAGGCAACCAAAAACGGGAAAAGAAAAAAAATGAAAAATAAAATGAAAAATAAAATGAAAAATAAAATGAAAAATCAATTTTTGAAATCAGCCGTATGAATGAGAGGAAATGATTTTTTTTTTTTTTTTTTTAATAAATAATGTATTTTTATAAAATAATTACAGAAGTAGGATAATTGTGAAAATATTTACAAAAAAAAAGTAGAGTAGTTAAATCGTGTATCATGGTCACGAGTATGGTAAATCGTGGACATGGTACACGATGGTCACGAGTATGGTAAATCGTGGACATGGTACACGATTTGAGGGGAACTCGTGTGACATGGCCACAATTTGAAGGAGAAATCGTGTATATCATGACCACAATTTAAGGAGAAAATCGTGTACCAAGGCCACGAGTTATGAGAATTTTACAGCGTTTTTTCTTTAATTTGGATTCTCAAAATTCTTCTTAGATTAGCCCAGGGGATGGAAAGGAATTAAGGATAGCTGGAAACCAATACCTTGTACAATTGATTCTTCTTCATCGAGGTTGAGAACAATCACCGAAATCGAAATAATGCTTCGTTTCCTAAAAAAAAATTAAAAAAAAAACAAGAAATGAACTCTAATTTGAAATGGAATAAGAACCCTCAGATCTGGTCACAATATTAGACATTATGGGGTTTCATCCTAAAACCAATTGCTAATAGTTGGAGTAGCCTTGTATGTTATACTGTCTTTCATCGTGGGATCCTCAACATGCCCAGTCAAGATGGTGCCTCTTTGGGTTCACCATCTTCGGTCGGATCCCATTTTTGGACCGAATACCCGTTTGGGTTTCGTGGGCTCCAATACTATATTAGTCATCATGGGGTTCCATCCTAAAACCAATTGGTAATAGGAGGAGTAACCCATGAATGTTATATTGTCCTTCATCTTTCCGATGTGGGATCCTCAACACACAGAACTTCATTTTTCACATCGGAAGAAGAAATATAACCAATATATATTTACCTTCTTGAATCAGACGGAGGACTCTTGCACTGCAGAACATACCATTTCTTCGGCTGGAATTCTCTGCTCAGCGTGTCGTCGACAACGAGGCTCACTATTAGAAGTGCCTCTTCATCCCACGCCAATTTGAATCTAAGGCTTAAAAAATTCTCCGCATCATTTCCAATTTCGAGTGGCTTCGATTCAATCGTTTCGCATTCTGGTTCTGAAGTGCTTGCTATCGATCCTTACACCATTTTTCAATTGGATTGAGTAAAATTCTCCTTCTTCACTCCACTCCGCATTTACTTTTTTTTTTTTTTTTTTTTTTTTGTTAATCTTTCTATAGAGACTTCCCAAAATTCAAAATTCACTCTCTTTCTAAGATTGTCGTGTTTTACTCTCTCCTAACTCCAGTTGTGGGTTACCACATATTTTGAGAATTTTGGAAATTTGCACAATTTATGGGATCTAAAGTCATTGCTATGTGGACCAAAGATGGGTTTGTCGTATAACTGGCAGAGGAAGAAAGACATTCTGCTATCCTTTCGGTTATTTATAAGAAGAATTAATTTCAATGAAGGCTCATCAGCGATGAACTCGGCCACCAAAAAAATGTCGGCTCCGGTCGAAAGTGAATTGAAGAAGAATGGATTTTTTTTTTTTTGTTCTTAATTTCCAGAGAATCGAAAATTGAGGAGGACGAAATTTCAATAAATCGTGGCCATGGTACACGATTTAACTACCATATTTTTATAAATAATTTCATAACTACCCTATTTTTGTAATTATTTTTTTAAAAATACGTTATTTTTATAAAAAGTCTGAGGAAATGGCATTGTATAGTTTTGAATTCTAACTTCTTATTCTCATAAAGCTCAGATTATTTGGGTAAATTTATGGGTTGAATGTAAGTTTCACTCAAAATATAGGATTATTATTTTTTTGTGATTGGTTTGATAGGGGTGATTCTCTTTTTCACTGTTGGTATCGTTAATTTAAATGTAACATCTACAAGACTGAACTTGGGTGACGTTTACTTGAATATATTTTTTCAATTTCATCCAAGAATTCTAAAGTTCTATTTTCTCTTTTTTCTTCTCTGTAGTGGTGTAAGACCCTTTGGAGTATCTCTGGTTGTTGGGTTTGATGACAATGGTCCTCAATTATACCAGGTAGATTATCTCTAATTTCTTCTATGTACAAGTGTTTGATTAGAGTAGTCCAAAACCCCCGGGTGTACCTGCTGTTTTTCCTATCAAGTCTCTGTGCTACAACATGACTCCATTATATATCTATATTCATAGGAAGTTATGAATTTTTGTTAGCATCACTGAAAAGTTATTTCTAAATTCACTTTTCTTCTTGAATGAAATAATTTTTCTCTGGGTGGATCCATCTAGTTCATATTTCTCTTGGAAGCCACTCTTGGGGAAGAATGTTTCTAACGCCATGACATTCCTAGAAAAAAAAAGGTATTTGTTTTATTTTTCTATTGTTTGAGTTCTTTAGCCGTAGTAAGCAATTTCTACATCGAATTTCACATTAATTATTCTGTTTAGTTTATTATGTACATTAATGTTTCTAACTCCTCCTTACGCATATAGTTCAATTGTGTGTTATGCTATAGTGCTAATGTGCAATATAACATTGTGAGTGTATTATTCTGAATTTGGTGAGGTTTAGTATAGAAACCTAGCAAATTGCTTTTGAATGATAACACTTAAAACTGGAAAATTTTGATCTTTCACATATTAGCAAGTACCTTTGGTGGTCCAAAAATGTTATGGATATATGTAGAGTTTCTAATTGCTTGTTGATGAAGTTGGTATTATAGTTCAAATATTGACTTGTTTTGATAGACCTTCATTCTTGTACTTTTATACTTGGGAAAAGAGGGAATAAAAGAAGAGAGCAGTTTGATTTTGGTTCACCTTAAGACACTTATTCTAAGTTTCTTTGTTGTTGAAAATGACAACTGCACACTTTATTGTATTTCTTTGGTATTTTGTACTTTTAGATTTACCTTAGGCATTTCTAAACTTGGTTTGAGATTGAAAATAACATATAGATAACTTTATGTTTATGTCTCTTCTTCCTGTTTATTATTTTTCGATGTAAGAAGTATTGAGATTATTCCTAAAGTAATATATGTTTTCTTGAATATTTACTGCATGAACTACAAAGAGAGGTCAAAATATTTTCTGAAGCTAGAAGTAAAATTGCAATAAATGATGGACTTTTTGGTTGGGTTATATAATATATATTTCATTGTGTTATGCAATGCTTTAGTGTTAATATTGCAAGATGAGTATTGTAGTTATGATACATACAAATTAGTTTGTGTAAAAGTGAATGATATTTTAATGATATATAGAACTTCTTATGTCAATGATATTAAGTTTTGTGTCCAACTTGAAATGTTTTATTTTGGTTACATGTGTATTCGCAGGTATATTCATCCGTTAGTTTTATTACTTTCGTGAACCAATTAAGAGAAATAAATGTTCAGCAAGGTCATAGAATTTAATAATAATTACAATTATAAATATAAATATATTCAGATTTACGACACAATTTTTTTTGTCATAAATACATATTTGACACAAAAAAGTTGTCGTCTTGAACCTATTAGTGACACGGAATATATGTCATTATTGACATTTGGTTGACAAAAATTTATTGTCATCAATGTGGATTAGTTGACAAAATATAATAGTGAGTTATTTAGTGACAATGTTTAAGTGTCATAAAATAACGTCTTTTGACGAATAATAATAGTCATTAATCGTATTATGAAAACATAAAAAAACTGTCAATAATGACAGTTCTCGATTTCTGTCATCTATAGTGTAAAGACGGCAGCGACTATGACGACTAAAAAATATTGTCATCGAAAGTGTTGATGACAGTTTTTATTTGTCATTATAGCCCAAATTTCTAGTAGTGTATCTTTATTGATGATTATACCAGAATGTGTTGGATTTACTCCATGAAGCATAAATCTGAAATAACTGAAGTGTTTATGAAGTTTAAAAGATGGGTTGAGAATGAGAGTGGTTGTTAGATTCAGGTGGTGAGGTCCGATAACGGGACTGAATACACATCACAAATGTTTAATTCCTTCTGTAAAGAAGCTAGAATAGAGCATCAACTCACTGCTCCATATACTCCACAACAAAACGGAGTTAGTGAGAGGAAGAACAAGAGTATTATGGAGATGACAAGATGCATGTTGCATGAGAAGAATTTGCCAAATAAGTTTTGGGTTGAAGCAGCAAACACATCAGTTTTTTTTTTTTTTATTGAATAGACTACCTACAAGGGTAATGGAGAAGAAGATACCCTATGAAGCTTGGTTTAATACTAAACCAAAACTGAAAAATTTGAAGGAGTTTGGTTGTTTGTGTTTTTCTCATGTTCTACAGGTGAATAGAGAAAAGTTGAGTGACAAGGCAAAACCAAGAATCTTTGTAGGCTAAACCATGATGTCCAAAGCGTACAAGATCTATCAACTTCGGAAAAAGAAGATGGTGATAGTAAAGGGATGTTAAATTCTTGGAGGATGAGAAGTGAGACTGGATAAAAGAAGAAGAGGTGAAGCAACAAGAAGTTTCTCTAGCTTTTGATGAACTGGTTGATGATGCACCAGTTAGAGGGACTAGACTGTTGGGTGAGGTATATGAAAGTAGTGCAATTGTGTTAAAGGCATGCTAGATGTTTGAGTTAGGAGGAGTATGTTACTTAACTCAAAGTTGCAAGTCTGTTTTTAGCATATTTAGAAAGTGTATTTAAGCTCAGTTGTTATTGAATGGAAATGTAGTAGTATTCCCCATTTATTTTCTCTCTCGAAGAACAATGTGATAATTTTTTTTTTAAAATAAGTTATTTATTAAAAAAAAAAATCCGCATATACATTATATGTAGCAATAAATAAGTCCACATATACATTATATGCAACAATTTTTTTTTAAGTCATTTTATTTATTTTGTACTATTTGCATTCCATGTTCTAGTATTAAGATTTTAAATTTTTGTCGTACCAAATCCAACGTATAAAGAAGCCTAGGCTGCTCTGAAAGGCTCGTGATTCTCTGTCGAATAGGGCAGTCTGTTCGACCTTGATGGAATGAAAAGTAAAAACAAAGAAAACCCTACCCGTTCGAATGGAACAAGACCAGGATTTGAAAGAAGAAGCTCCATGCAAATTATCCTTTCAAAGTTGCCTTCTTCACTCACGCGATATTCAACCTATTGACATTTCTATTATATTATAGAAAAATTAAAGAAATGAAAAAAAAATATCAACAAAATGTCACTAATGTTGAACTTAATATTAATAATAAAAAATTTAAAATTATTTTAAAAATGTAAAATGTTTGTTTGTTAATTTGAATATTTTTTTTTTTGGCAAAATATATTTTTCATGAAGTTTGAATTTGTTCTTTATTTGATCTTATCGAAATGAATCCTCTTAATTCTTGAAGTTTGAAAAATAATTCTAAATGGTAGTAAATTGATTGTGTGTTAATTGGGACTCGGGATTGATTGACTCAAGAAGCAAATAAATTTGAGAATGGTTATTTGCTTCTTGTTTAAGAATATTATCATTTGTTAGCTCTCTTCCCTACTTAATTTGTAATTGGGATTTACAACGTGTTAGCTGTGGAAAATGTTGGTTTTTTGAATTCTTAGATTTTTTAAATCGGGTGATATTTATTTTGTAAATATTATTTTGATTTTTAATTTGAAGATGAATTATAACTAAACATTTGAGAATCGATTACAACCACACATTTATGAAGATTTATGGATCGATTATGGTCACTGGTTTTTGGATCATTCCTGGGCTTTTCTTTTTCATTTCTTATATAAATCCATCCTTCGATAAATCACTCAATTGAGGACCAAAATCATTCCTCACTAATCTCCTTCAAATTGTTTTCTTCCGATTTTCAGTTTAGTGTTGATTCCGAGTTGGTGTGTTAAGGTTTACCTTTGGCGCAAAGGTAGTCGAGAAAACAAACTGCTATATGCACATTTTGAATAAAACCACGAAACGTCTCAAAGAGAGCGACCTAGTCTACGACGCTACTCAAAAGTTCAATCGTAATTTCGTTACTTCCTTAATTCTACAGCACATAAAAAAAAACTGAGATTGAGATATTGTTTAACTTCTTTGTTTTGTACTAAAAAGGAGAAATTCAACTCCAAAAGACCACCTTTAAAATATATAAAACATATCTTAGAACAAAAAAACAGCAAAAGAGCAGAGAAGCAAACCAAGGAAGAGGGAAAAGAAGGTGATTTTGGCCGGCAGTTTCCCCTCCGTCGTTCCTCAAGGCCATTGCCTCATAAAGCGGCCAACAATTCACCACCACAAATCCAGCCACCAACATCTGAGCCAACAATCTTCCCACGCACCCCTTGATCTCCAAATTCTGATCAGTCCGCCGACGAAACAAGCCAAGTTGACCGTTGCTGCCGTCGCCATCGGCACAAACATTGGCGACAAACCTCCAAACTCGAACAACTCCTGCTCGTACCTCTTGCTTTGCTCTCGATCGAATTACTTTGCTAGTGATGTTGAAACCGAAAGTGGAAATCCCGAGAGACTTCAACGTGAACTCGATGGAACCAAACATGAAACTAGAGAACGCTCTCATGCTCCACATTCTCTGATCATCTCCACCACCTTCGGAATGTTCCTCCAGCGAGGAGGAAGTCGAGGAGGTCTTGACCGTAAGCTCCAAGGAAGAGGAACATGTAAAGTAGAAACCATGGATCCAAAACCTACCAAAGATTATATTGGTTGAAGATTCATAAGTACTCCAGGATGTTATTATATGTCCTAACTAATTGAGTTATAATACTTACGTTGTCAAGAGAGTATAACTTCAATTAAAAAGTTAGAGGTTCAAATTTTTATCAACTAAAAAAATTACGAATGAGTAAAAGAAAGTAAATTTTAAATTCAATAATCAAACTTAATTAACTCTAAATAAGTAATTGAAATTTAACCTTTGGGAAGATGGGGGTGGCGTTGATGAGAGCCAATTGGGGGAGGAAGGAATAAACGGTGATTGGAATGGACCAAAAGGGCCAGAATGCGAAATTGGCGTAAGAAAGGCCCATTAGAAGGCCCATGGACCTTAGGCCGAATGTTATTGGGCTGTACTTTGAGAATGTGACTTCTAAAAGCCCAATTGCGCATCTTTTGACTTGGTTCAGCACGTCGGGGAGGCAGATTGGCGCGTGGCCATAGAAAGCAGCCCTGTTTGGATTGCAGAATATACTCTTCCAACCCTCGGATTGCAAACGATACCCTGTGTAATAGTCCTCCACTAGAGACCCATATTTAAATCCCACCTTCAAAAAAATAAAAATAAAATTAATAAATACTATTTTAGTTTTTATTAATTTTGATTTTCCAAGTTTTTAAAATGTCTATTTTCATCTTGTACTTTTATAAGAAGGGATTGATTTGGTCTCGTTTTGCAAAAACACAAATTCTATATTCAAATTTAAAAGAAAAAATGATAATGTTTTCAAAAACAAATCGTTAAGAAACGATCCCTAATATAATAATGTACTTTGAATTTCAACGACCATACCTTAGAACCCCATTTGGTGTTATTCTCATAATCACAACCCGCAACTAGATGTGCCAAGTCCAAGACTTCTCGAGATTGAATGAGCTTTTCCACGACATGATTTGGGCTGAGTTCAACAAGTTCAGGTGACTCAAGTAATAATGGGCCTCCAAAAAAAATTCGTCGAATAAAGAAACACCCTGTGCCAACATAATTTGGGCCTAATAGCCCATCCATACCAATTGGATTTATTATAAATAAGCGCTTTAACTCGCCAGCATAGATGTCATTTTTGCTAAGTCCTTGAAAGCGTTGAGGGAACTGAACATAACCCAAGTCGCTTGCAAGTTTTGGGTCCGAGAGATAGCATAAGACACGAGTTGGTGTTTGCGGGTCATTGAAATACATATCACAATCCAAAGTGAGAATAATTGGTGCATTGGTCATTGTAGCAGATACCCGAAGCTATTGCAATAAAAAAAACAATAGATATATATATGAGGACAGGAAGAAGAAATATTATAATTTTTCATAAAAAAAGAGAAGAAATGTCAAAGTGAGCATAACTCAAGAGTAATTGACATCTATTCCTTCTCGAGACCCGAGGTTGAAATTCAAAGTAAATGAGCTTGAGGGTTTACCATAGTATTAAGAGCACCAGCCTTGAAATGGTGATGAGAAGTTGGGGTTTTTTGCCTTGAAACATAGATGAGATTTGGTAATGCCTCTCCACTAATATCTTTGTCTTTACTACTCTCCAACAAAACCTGTCTCACACACAAATATTCCATCAAATATCCTATTTTTATTTTGTCAAAATATAAAAAAAAAAAAAATTAAAACTATCAAAATATTTTATTTTCCTATTGTTGTGACAGTTTTAGTCATACATGTGAAATTTAAGATAGAATAAAGTTGTCAATATGAAACATATCTCAACAAACTTATATACGAACTAATAACTAGAGGTCAAAGATTCGAATCTCACATTCCGTATGTTGTAAAAAACTTAGTTTTACGAAAAGTTGAGAGAATAAAACAAAAACATTTTGAAATAAAAATGAAGTAAGAATACCTTAATAACCGTGGGATGATGTTGAGGAGTAAAGGATTTGGTCCATTGATTGAAAATCATATGCTCTTCTTCTCCATCGATGAACTCATCTCCAACTTTTCCATTCTCCAAAATAGTTTTTGCTCTCATTTTCATTTTCTCATACATTATCTGAAAATCCAAACACAACAATTTCTAATTGTATATAAAAAGAAAAAGATATATTTATTTCTAAAAAAAAAAAAAGTTTTCTAATTAAATAAATAAGAAAATTGTAATGTCAATTTAAAATAAAATAATTAAAAATATAGCACTTTTTAAAAAAAATCGTAAATATGACCATTTCTATTAGTCATAGTATCGTCTATCGCTAATAGTAGTCTTTTTTTATAGAATTTTGTCAGTGATAATAGTCTATTAGTGATAGAAGTTTATCACCCATAGAAGTCTATCAGTAATAGTCATAAAGTCTATCAAAGATAGCCACTGATTTTTTGCCATATTTGTAAAAAGTTTTAAATTTTGCTAAATTTGCAATTATTTTTAGCTTGATTGTTGTTTGTGCAACCGGTCCAAATAAATAAGTAAAAGTAAAAAAAAAAAAAAAAAAAAAAAAAAATCATTTTTCACATGTCCATATATTTCAATTTTCAATTATTAGGGTTAATTTGGTACTTTTATTTATAGGAAAATTTCGTCCGCCAGAGTTTGACCAATTGAATCTCTATCATATCTTGTCGTGTGAGGGCATCGGATTAAATTTAAATTTGGTTTTGGAATATTTTATGTTTATTTTAAGCTTTAAATATGTAAACATCAATAATTGAACCTAGAAAAAGATAATGTTTCTAACTCCGAATAGAAAGGGCTTGAGACTTATTATAGAAAATAAAACCACTAAAATTGTCACTGTCGTGAAAAAAAAAATCAAATCATATTTTAATATTTAAGAATAATTAAAATTTGATAGTAAAAAACAATACTAAATCAATTTTTTTTAAAATTAGAGTTGAAAATTATAAAATTACACCAACTAAATGGACCAAATTAGCTTTTTGATAATGTAAAATAGGATCATTGGTCCGTATTTCATCTTGGAACAAGTTAGATAATACAATATGAGAAGTAGTTCATATATGTTATATTGTGAGTGAGGTCCCTTCATCTGTCCGATGTTAGATCCCAACACTTATACAAAACATTCCTATTCCTAGCCTTCTAAAAAAAATAATAAAATAATAAATATATAAAAATAAAAAAATTCTATCTTAATTCATAGCCATATATATCAGACCATAAGATATGTTATATGAATTAGTATTATGAGATCTAGATTCCATGCTTAAAAAAAAAAAAAAAAAAAAAAAAACTATATTGTTGAGGTGACGTCAGCTGATGATTCCTTTAAAATGTGTGCCGATGGCCCGAATTTAAATTGAAAAGTCTTCGGAGGTATTTAATTTAAATTGGTCAATTTTGTTTCTAAGAGAAAATTATAATTTAGATTAATTTAATTTTGATGGTGGTATCTATTTGTCCGTGAACTACTATAAGTATTTAAAACCTTCTTGACCTATTCTGATAATTTTTAAAATTCGTAAATTTACTAGGCATAAATTTAAGAGTTTAGGATAGGATTTTATTATAGATCAAATTTAATTTTATATTAAATAGAACAATTATTTTTTAAAACATTTAGGGTGTGTTTGGATTGACTACTAAAAAATGTTTTTTCAAAGAATGCAATTTTTTTAAAATATTTTTTTTAGAAATGTTTATAATTAAATCACTCATGTGTTTAGTTACATTTTCTCAAAAGTGTTTTTATCTATAAGTGTGTTTGGTTTGCTCTACACTAAAAATGTTTCTTTTAATGTCAAATTACTATAAGGGGCAATTATTAATAAACAATATGAATTAATAAGTTTAAATTATATTTGCCGTTTAGGATTTAGGGTTTACTATTGTTGATGGTCGGGGTCGGGGACGGGTGGCCGGGGTCGGGGTCAGGGTTGGGTGGCCGAGGTCGGGTAGCCAGGGTTAGGGTCGGGGTCGATGTCGGGGCCAAGGCCGGGGTTGGGGTCGGAGTCGGGGTTGGGCTCGGGCTCGGGGTTGGGGTCGGGCGGTCGGGGCTGGGGTAGGGGTCAGGGTCGGGCGGTCGGGCCAACGGTGGTCAGGGTCGGGGGGCCGACAGTGGTCAGAGTCGGGTGGCCGGGTCCAGACTAACGGTGGTAGGGTCGGGGTTAGGTGGCTGGGCGGCGGGGGTCGGGTTGGGACGGCGGTGGTCGGGGTCAGGGTCAGGGTCAGGGTTGGGGCCAGGATAGGGGTCACAGTCGGGGTCGGGGTCGGGGTCGAGGTCGGGCGACAGGGATCGGTGTAAGGGTCAAGGTCGGGGTCAGGGTCGTGGTCAGGCGGCCAAGATAGGTGTAGGGGTCGGGTGGTTGGGGCGGCGGGGGTCAGGGTCGGGGTCGAGGTCGAGGTCAAAGTCGGGGTCGGGCGACCGGGATCAGTGTAGGGGTCAGGGTTGGGGTCAGGTTGCCGGGTCGACGGTGGTCGGGTGGCCTGGGCGGCGGGGGTCGGGTGGCCAGGTTGGGGCGGCGGTGGTCGGGGTCGGGTAGCGGCGACGGTGTTTGGGGTTAAGTGGCAGCGGCGGTGGTCGGGGTCGGGTGGTCGGAGCGGGGCGACGGATGGCAAGAGTGGGGAGGCGGTGGCCTGCTACCGGTGGCCGGAGTTGGGCGGTGGTGGTCGGAGTTTTGAGGCGGTGGCCGACGGCGTTCGGAGATGGTCGGTGAGGGGCGACAGTGGTGGAAAGAGGTTGTAGGAGAACATTTAAAAGAGGAGTGTGAGGGTATTTTGGTAATTTTAATACAATATGAGAATTAAGTAGGTTTTTCAATTAAACACTCAAAATACATTTTTTTTCAAAAGTTAATACGAACGGTTTCATCCAAAATGCATTATTTCAAAAATTCATTCTAAAAAAAAAATCATTTTGGATGGTTGCCAAACATTTGAAATTCAAATGACTTTTTGCAAAAATTAAACACTTAGAATTTAAACGAAAAACACCTTAGATGGGTAGGATACAAAATTAAAAATTTATAAGTTTATGTATTTAGATAATTTTAAATTTTATAGACTTAAAAAACATAAATTTTAAATTTTAAATATTCACGAACCAAATAAACACATGAATTTAGAACGTTACTAAACTTATAATTTAACATCAAATTTAATCTCATCAAAATCAAACTTCAGTAATACAAGAAAGTAAATTTTAATTCACCTTTTTTTGGTTAAAAAATAAATTGGTAATACCTTCATCTTGTCGGTCTCAGAGTTCCAATCCTGGTTGGACGCAAAGAAGGCATATGGATTCCTCTCGACGACGCCGTTTCTCCTACAAAACGGCAACCACTCGGCGGCGAACCTGGCCGCCTCCACAAAAGCGAACAGCGTCATGGCGGAGCCGCCGTCGTCGGAGACATAGACGGAAATCTTGCGTGTCGGGTAGTCGTAGGCCATGACGGACAAGGCCGTGTTGACGACGTTCATCGGCGGCTCCTTGGACGGATCCGCCGTGCAAATGAACACATCCAACGCCGGAAAATCAGAATCCTTATTCAGTAACTGTTTCAGGTTTACCGGAAACTCACGGCGGCGGAGGGGATTCATCCGGAAGGATTGAGCGGTGGCCCACAAGAAGGCCAAAACGACGTCGGAGATGAACAGAGAAAGGGAGACGAAGAAGGAACCTAAAGAGGTGGTGGGTTTGAGAAGTGAAGCTATGTGGTAGTAAAACAGAGCCAAAATGGCGCTGCCGTAGATGGCGGCGAAGAGGCGGTTGAAGGCGGTGGCGCGTGGAGAGATGTGTTGGGAGTTTAGTGGTAAGGCCTTGGCGGCGGCGCGTGTTCTGATACCCTCCATGATTTTCTTTTTGTTTCTTCTTGGAGATGATGTGAAGTTTAAGTCCCCACCTTTATAGAAACTTATTAAAGCAACATTTCGTTTCTTTCTTTATGCACTATGACGCATCCAATTTCAAGCTTTAATTTCACCACCATTCCATAAATCCATGGATTATGATTCATTTCTCCCTACTTTCCCCAATTTTTTTTTATTTCAATTTCTCTTCTCTCTAGGAAGAAAGCGAAGGATCGAGGATGTGCCCATCAGACCCAACGCATTGGAGGGATTAGAGAATCGAACATTAGAAACCACTACATGTAACAAAACTAATAGAACAAAATATGAAAACAAGAGAGAAATTGCACGAATGAAATAATTACTTCAAATGAATTCTATGTTTGAATTGAAAACATTAAATATGTAATTAAATAGTAAATCACTAACCTAAATTTTTTTTTATAATCATCTCATTATGCCACTAAGCCACACTACAACAAATAATGGAATTATCGACACCACATATTCTCGATGATTGAAATGGCGTCGGGTAATGCCACTATTGCCGACGTTTAGTAGACCGCGTCGATAAATTTAGCCGACCCGTTAAAACTGGCGTCGACAATTATTATTTTTGCCGACGCTGTCCCAAACGGCGTCAGTAACGCCCATAATTGTCGACGCGTCGGTAAATATAAATAATCAAAAAATAATTATTTATTTTTGCCGACGCGGTCCAAAAGGCGCCGGTACAGACTTTAGACCGCGTCGGCAATAATAAATAATTATTTTTTAAATATTTATATTTACCGACGCAGGTCAAATCCGCGTCGGCAATAATAAATAATTATTTTTTAAATATTTATATTTACTGACGCGGGCCAAATACGCGTCGACAATTATGGGCTTTACCGACGCCCGTTGAGACCACGTCGGCAAAAATAAATAATTATTTTTTAATTATTTATATAGATTTATATATACCGACGCGTTTTATTATAGCGTCGACAATAATGGCCTGTACCGACGCGTTTTAAAATGCGTCGGTAAACATGTTAAAAACTCTGATTCCATCTTCTTCATTTCTCTACGCACTAACCCTACCGCAAATCGACTTCTCCTTCCCTTCTTACTTAAGCGTTTTGAGTTTTTATTTTTTTATTTTTTTTTTGTACAGAACTAGTGCCGTCAATTGTATATCTCTAGCGGAATGTTGCGAGTACAAACAAAGTCCCACATTGGTTTAGGAAAGGGGAAGATCTTGGGTATATAAGTAAGGGAGACAACATCTACATTGTAATGAGCCCTTTTGGGGTGACCAAAAGCAAAGCCATGAGGGCCATGCCCAAAGTGGACAATATCGTAACAATGTTGTTGTTAGTTGTCCCTAACACGGAAGAATCGTACGTGAATGAAAGGTTTTCGTTTTGAAAATGGAAGAATCGTTGATAAGTTTAGATAATTTGGTTATGTTTAAAGGATTTTAATATTTCGTTTTGAAAATGGATGAAATGTTGATAAGTTTAGATAATTTGGTTATGTTCAAGGGATTTTTAATACTTACAAGTTTTGATGTAACTATGTTCATGTTTTCGATAAATTTATAAGTTGCTTTGTTTCTCTTAATTTAATGAATTTAGTATTTTTTTTCATGATAAGATTGTTAAGATTGTTATTGGTTTGATTTTTTTAAGTCTTTTGGAACGAAGTCCATGTAACAAAGGCTACTTTCCAAGATTATGATGATATGAAACAGGGAGCATGAAGTTTTATTCTTACCTTACTTTTTTTTTTTTTGTCAATATTTGTGTTGTACTTCTAATTTTATTGAAACCTCAAACTTTATACAAAGGAATTGTGAGAACATAAATTTGATTCAATAAATTGTCTTTTTGATCATTATTGCATACACGATTATTTATAGGTAACAAAAATTGGATTATAATGAAATTGGAAGAGAATAATTGAGATTTAAAATAAAAAAAAGATTTACCGACGCAAAAAAAACGAGGTCGGGAAAGATGACTTTTGCCGACGCCATTAATGTGGCGTCGGTAAAGTGACATTTTTCCATTTCGTCGGTAAAGGTATATTTGCGTAGTGGCGTCGGCAAATGTAGCTTTCCCGGCGCCGTGTGTTTTGGCGTCGGGAAAGGTTTTCCCCACGCGGATATGTCGACGATCCTCCCGACAAAAAAATTTTCGTCGGAAAAGTCTGTGCCGACGCATTTGTAGACTTTTCCCGACGTCTTTGTGCGTCGGAAAAACCCTATATTCTTGTAGTGACATTTCTAAATACATGTCACTACAATCATCCAACTATGTCACTACCCTACATGAGTGCCACTATCCTAATTTAAAATAAGTAAAATATAATTAAGTGAAATTAACTCCAATTGAGTTTGCACTAATCTTTAACACTCCCCGTTAGTGCAAACATTCGGTCAACAATACCAAGTGCACTCCTAAGTTTTTCAAACTTGGATTTACCAAGCACCTTGTTAAATATATCAGCAACTTGCTTTTTGGAATGCATTTTCTACAATTGAATGTCTTGCGTCAAAACTTTCTCTCGAACAAAGTGAAAAATGTATTTCAATGTACTTTGTACGAGCATGAACACTAGATTCCCTGCAAACTTGATTGCACTTTCATTGTCACAGAAAATAGAAACTGGATAATCCAAGTCTTTTCAACCAAATACATTTTTGAGTAGCCATAGTAGCTGCTACATATTCTGCTTCACAACATGAAAGTGCAACAAATGTTTGTTTCTTATTGCACCATGAAATAGACCATGAACCTGTATTAAAACAGTATCCAATTGTGGAACGTTTGTCATTTACGTTACCAGCTATGCTCACTTTGTCAACATCTTTTACCTTCATTTCATTTTTATATGTTCCTACGTTTCTGACACAATAATTTTACATAATTTGAACATAATTCAACTGATCAAATATTAATATCTCTCAGTAAGTTGTAAATTTAATTTCTTTGTCCTCATCTTTAATATAATATCATTAAAAATATCAATTTAATTTCATCTTGTTCAATTATTTAATAACTTAATTATAATTTTTTTAGTTCAACACAATAGAAAGAGATGAGGATTCAACCTTGATTCGGTTCATAAGTTGTTCAACCTTTGGTAGCAACCAACCTTAGGAATTAATTTCTTTGGTGGCCAACCTACCTTAGAAATTAATTTTCTACGGATTTTTTTGACAAACAAATATTGTAGGATCAGGCGGTTTGTTTCATGAGATTGGTCGAGGTGCGCGTAAGCTCGTATGGACACTCAAAAAAAAATATCAATTCACAAGTTTTTTTATTTTTTTTTCTAAATTAAAATTATGCTTATTTATAGACATGTTTTGACAAAGGTAGAGTGGGAGGGAGGAAGCATTTAAACTTAGGAAAAGTAATTTAGGCTTTGTTTGGTAAGGGTGCTCAAAATTGTTAAACATCCAATAATAGCGAGAGATTCGAGCCTCTCAATTTTTTGTCAAAGTATATGTTTTGACTAGTTGAGTTATGCTCCTGACATGCATAAATACTCATTATTTAGACACCAAAAATGTTTGGAGATTCCTCTCTACGATATCGTTTTGTCTACAAAACGGCAGTCACTGCTAGGGGTGAGCAAACAACACCGAAGAACCGACCCGACCGAACCGACGTCGGTCGGCGTCGGTTTGATGTGTTGAAAAATCGACGTTTCGGTCGGTCGGTGAGATTGAAACTCGTTTTTCGACCGAACCGACCGACTTTTGATTTTTTTTTTTTTTTAAAAATTATCAACTATGACGCGTCCCCACGTGCTGCGTGATTGCTGATGTGTCCCCTCGTGACTCGTGTTACGTGACTCCTCCCACAGCCCCTACACCAGTCACCCGCAGCCCCTACACCTACATACAGAAGTACATCACATGGGTTATTTTAATATATATATATATACATACATATATATAATATAATATTAAATTAATTAATATAATATAATAAACAAATTATTAAAAATATCTTTTCTTTCCAAATTTCTTTCTATCTCCTACTCCTCATCTCCCCTCCCTCATTTCACTTTATTTTTTTTTCTTCTCTCCTTCTCTCATCCTTCATATCCATCCTTTATTTTTCTTCACTCATTTTTTTTCCTTTACAATTTAGTAATTTATATAAGGGTCGGGCGCATTTAGTATTTTGCATCATGGTTTACGATTTAGTTTTTTGCCATACATGGTTTAAGAAAGTTCGCATTTTATTCTCTCTTCCTCCTATCTCTTTTTTTTTTCTCTTTTTTTTTTTTTTTTAAGTTTTATTCGAACTTCGACAGAGTTTTCTCTTCACGTCGGTTTCGGACAAGACCGACTGAATGGTCGGTCGGCCGACGTCATCAAGCTCTTCAAAATTGAGCAACACCGACCGACGTAAATCGACTTGTCTGTGGTCGACGACGGACGGTTTCAGCCAAAAATCGACACTGACCGACCGATACTCACCCCTAGTCACTGCCTCCATCAAAGCAAAGAGAGTCAAGGTGGAGCTGCCTTCGCTCATCGGCGGCTCCTTGTACGGATCCGTCGTGCAAATGAATACATCCACTGCTGGAAAATTTGAATCATCCGCCATCTGTTTCAATTTCTCCAAAAATTCCCAACGACGGACCGAAATCATCCGAAAACATTGCCTTGTGAACCACGTGAAGGTCAAAATTAGGTCGGAGATGAGTAGGGCAAGAGAGGAAGAGGAAATTGAGGAATTTTGGAGAATCGAGATGATGCGGTGATAAAAAAGAGCTAAAATTGCGTCGTCGTAGACCACCATGAAGACGCCGAGCGACAAGAGGATTTAAGGCCCGTTTGATATTGCGTTTGAACGTGTTAAAAGCCTTTCTAAGAAAATCTTAATTGCATTGGTTGTTTGGTAAAACAGATGATCTTTTAATAATTTATGGAAAATATGTTTTGAATTCTTTGAGTCTGCAGAATCTAATCCATCCTAGCTTTCAAAATTAGATTCTCCAATAATCTGACCTCTATTTTAATCAATTTTTAAAATTCTAATTATAGTCTCATATCTTTTCTATTCAAGCTTCATTATCGACTTTTCTGTCTATAGTAACATTTGAGAAACTTCACACTCTATCATTTTTTTTCTGCTCATCCTAGTGTCGTCGGGGAAACTTCACAAAAAGTTCAAGCTTTGGTTCTTCCCATCACATTCTTGGGAGGGCAACAAAATTCAGGTATTATTATAATCGTTTTCTTTTGCATATTCACCCCATAATTCTTGAGAAACTTTAATTTCTCTGTTTCTGAGTGCCGCCACATAATTATGAGAATTCAAAGTTGAATCCACATATATATATTTTTTTTTTTTGTGGTTTTTCCCTCCCTCTACATGTTTGCTAGGGCAACAAATCAGGTTTTTTTCCTTCTATTTTTTTAAATAATTTATAATCGTTCTTTTGTATATGAGATAAAAAAGTTGTTGAATTTCAATTTTTGTTTTCATTTTCAAGTCTGCCTCCTTTTTTTTCTTTTCTTTTTCGCCAATTCTTTTTAAGGATCATAAAATGTTTGACAACAAATGGGAGGTTCAGAATGATGGTTCAAATGAAGAAATGGAGAATGATATCAATATTCGAACCGAATTATAATAATAATTATTTTCAAATTCAAGAATTTGAGACTCTGAGAAACAATATTGCTACGAGTTTGATGAGGGCAAAATAAATGATTTTATTTATATATTTTTTCTTAAATTATATTTGTACTTGAATTAAAATAACATTTGTTCACTACAATTTTATATAACAATTATTTTTCTATATATAATTGTGAAAATAAACTATATATTAGTTTTTTTAATTTAAACAAAAAAATAATTTTAAAATAATTATCTAATAACAATTTACATTTTAAACATCAATATAAAAATAATTAAAATGATATGTCATTTTCCGTCATTATAGTTAAATCACACCAATTTTCGTTTGGATTTACCAAACACTATAACCTATTTTTTCTTGTTTGAAATTAAAATTTATCAAACATTAGCTACTTAACTTCTTGGTATAACGGATTTTTTTTTTAAAATACGGTTGCAAGCAATTATTTTAAAAGTTACCGCATCCCAAACGAAGTTTTAATCGAGTGAAGCAACAATTTGGTGAGGTTGCTCATGGTTTTGTCATCATTTTGAAGCTGCCGGTGGAGGAAATCAAATCCTCTTTAATGAAAATTAACTATTACACCTCTACGTAGTTTAAAATAAAATAAAAAAAAAATTAAATATACACCCTACACAATATGTAGGCTTTTCTCTTTTTTAATATTGTAATTTTTGAATTTTTTTATAAAAATATCAAACTATTTTAAAAAATAGTGCAGTTTTATAGGAGACTGTCTTCACTAGATCGTCTTTTCAAAAGATGATTTGCATCTAGATCGCCTTTTGAAAAGACGATTTGCATCTACGTAGATGCACATCATCTTTTGAAAAGACGATATGGTGACTTTCAGCAAAGCCACATCCATGTGGGTTTAAGCAAAGTGACGTCGTCTTTTGAATCGTGTGTCTTCGAAGATTGATATCTTTTTATTCAGATATGTAAAAAATTTAAAAAATATATGGGTGAAAAGCTAACATCGAGAGCTTTAATTTGATACTTGGTTTCATGGAGTTGTATATCGAAAGATAAAGATCATTGAAGTTGAGCTACATTTCTGACATTTGCAGAATCATAGTGGAATTCGATGATCTTTATCTTTTGATATACTACTCAAAAAATACCAAAATCAGATATCAAATTGAAGGGTTTGCTTTCCAACCATACATTTTTCAAAAAATTTAAATATCTGAATAAAAATATATGATTTTTTTAATCCACACTTTATGTAGATGCAAATTGTCTTTTCAAAAGATCTGCATCCTCGTGAAACTAGATCTTCTTGACTTCTGTGAGAATTAATTTGAAACATGCCATATGTTTATAAAAAGTATAGAAAATTGCAATATTAAAAAAAAAAAAAAAAATAGCCCAATACCTGATTATTTGACCGATGAAAAAAATGTCAGATTCGAACATAACTGAGTAACATAAGACAAAAATTAATTAAAAAATTGTGAACTTTTAGGAGTGTATCAATTTATACCTTCTATTAGATTTTATAATATAAACACTTTTTTTTAAAGATATTTAATTAATGCAGAGGGTGGAGATTGAACCCATGACCTCAGTCAAGAGCACAACTTTACGCAAATTGAGTTATGCTCGATTTGATTATAATTTAAACACTCGGAGACTTATAATTAATTTAGCAATTAAGCACTTGGAGACTTATAATTAATTTAGCAATTAAACTCTTAAATTTTTATAAGTGAATTAATTGTATGAAAGTTTAGAGGTTTAATTGATAAATTATAAGTTTTCACACGTGTGAAAACTAACATTTTTCTACTATATTGGGTATAAATTGATACACTTATGAAAATTTAGGGTTTTAATTGATTCAACTCCCAAAATTTAAGAGTATAAATTGATTTTTTTTTTTTTGCAACGGTATTTTAATTAATGCGAGGATTGAACCCATGACCTCTTGGTCACGGGCTCAACCTTATGCCAATTGAGCTATGCTCGGTTTGGCTATAAATTGATTTTTGTCCAAACATAAAAAAAAAAAAAAAAAAAAAAAGAAAAAAAAAAAAAAAAAAAAAGTTTAGGTTTAGATTGTATACTAATTTTAAATGTGATAGTAAACCTAGATTATATAAACACAACCAATAGACTATATGAAACTTAATAGGGATATTTGGAGAAAAAAAACACACTTATATTTTCTTTCATTTTTTTTTTTTTTTTTGACAACATGTTGGGTAAGAGATTCAAATATTTGACATCTTGGTCACTAGTTCATACATTGTATCGATAGAGTTATGTTCATATTGTTTATGTCTTCATATTTAAACCGTTGGTTTTAAGAATGTAATCAATCGATTTCAAAAACATCTCTATATTTTTATATTTAAATTGTTAATCTTAAGAATTGAGATTGCTACCTAGTTTACTATGGGTTGGTTGCTTTAAAGAGTTGAATGATACAATTGGTTTGTTAGTTCATTGGCTTTACCCAAATGATGACACTTCTTGGGGTCCAAGATGTTTGGCCTTCAATATATGTATCTTTTTCTTTCTTTTTTACCATAAAGAAGTAGCTTTGGTAGTGTTTGTTATTCCATCGATTTCTTAATCCTAAATCCTAAATTCTAAACCCATTAAATTTTTTATATTCATTTCTCAAAATATTATACGTTTCAAACTATAAATCATACTATTCCAAAATAAAACAAAAAAAAAATTATACACTCTCATTCTTTTTCTTAATCAAACTATATTTGATATCGTTAATAAAAAAGAAGTCTTTTACTCAAAATGTTGAAAAAAGTTTAAAGTATCAATGATGCCAAAGAAACACATAAATTCGACAAAACCAAATATTTCGATTGGATTGATATGTTTTAGTCGGTATTCCATTTTGAATTTAGAGGTCACTTAATTGAGTGACTTGGTTTCGAAACCATCACAATCGATTCGAAGTCAATTTCGGTTAAATTTTGACCCGAACCGACCCACTTACCCTATAAGTTGTGCCAAGTGAAAACCCCAAATCTCAGTTAAGTATTTCAAGCAGTAGCAGTAGACTAAAAGATAAAGTTTGCAATTGACAAAATGGGCTATATTTACATTAATAGAAGAAGCAAAGGCTACTCACTCCATAACCTTTACACTTTTCAACCCACTCATCATTTAGTTTCAACAAAGTTTACCAAATTCTAATCTTCACCTCTCTTCCAAAAGCTTTTGAAAATGAGCCAAAGACTATTTCATGTGTCTATCTATTCTGTGTTTTATTTTTATTTCTTTTTGTCTTTTTTTCTTTTCTTTTGACCAAATGTAAAACAAGTTTTTTTTTTCTTCATAGACAAATAAACAACAAAAGACTTGAACAACTCCTCCCCCCCTTCCTCAAAAGACATTAAACTTTTCGAAGTTTCGTACTTCCATCTTCAACTTTTGGCCGACTCCGAGGTTATTATCGTCCCGTCACATTCGATTGTAGACATCGGAAGTTTGCTACCTGAACTCATCTTCTTCACATCCTGACTTGACCATATATATATTCTTCTCACCATGTTGCAGAATTCCCTACAAGATGATAAAAACCATAGGAAAACATTATGCAACTGCTATGGAATTACAAGATGATAAAAACCATAGGAAAACATTATGCAACTGCTATGGAATTCAACAATGTAGTTACTGGTTTAAGTGTATGACTTACTGCCATGGATAATCGCCCATGAGCATCATATCTCCTTCATCATCAGTGAAGATAATTTCCCATTTATCACGAGGGCGAATTTCTCCCTTGATATCGAACATCTTTTCCAGTTCATCGATGAGTTGGCCATACCCTTCCAATGTGGTAAGATCCACCGCACGTCCGACAGCCATCCCTTGCATTTGAACCTTCGATATATTGACAGATCAACAAAAAGAAGTCAATAAGTTAGCTTAACAAAGTTCTAAACATAAGGTATAATAGATCACCTTGGTACGGCTTCGACTGTTAGTCGAGCTGCTCTGCTTGTGCTTGATCTCTTTAGGAAGTGCTTGTAAAAGTCCTATCTTTCTTTCTTTTGAAGCCTTTGACATGTCCGAGTTCTGCTCTGCATTAGTCTTAATTTCTTTTGGTGTGCAAAACAGTTGATCAGCTGCCCTTTCAGGTGGAACTGGGGTTTTAGAAGGACTAATCAGCTCGATCCCGAACAAACGACAGCTTGGAGCCCCAAGGTCACTCTTCAGATTTGGTGAGCGTGGAGTTGGACATGTCGAGTGTGATTGTGATGTTGATGCTCCTGGGAAGACCGTGGACCAAACAGAATTGCTTTTACGGTCGTCTGTCAAATCCTGTAACCGATGCTGAGAAACATTCCAATTCGGGGAAGTTAACCAAGAACCCTCCTTCAGAGTCCTGGATACAGAATTCCCATTGTTGCTAACATCCATTTGCTTGTAAGGCCATGTTGCATGATTTTCAAATCTTGTAAGGTCAATAGCAGCAAGACTCAGTTGTGTTCTATCATCATGTGATTGAGTTGATCCTGGATGTCGTAGAGTTGTTACAGTTGAATTATCAGAATCTGTATCATGTAGGACAGATGAAAGAAAAAAGAACCGTCGTGATTAGCCGATAACTTATTTCAACTTGTTAGGAGTACAAACAATATCACACATTGGCTAGATAAGGGAGGACAATTATCTCCAATGGTATGAGGCATTTTGGGTGAAACCAAAAGCAAAGCCACAAAGATTTAGGCTCAAAGTGGACAATATCATATCATTGTGGAGATGTCTGAGTTCCGTTGTCCTTAACAAGTGGTATCAGAACTTTGTCTCTGACTTAGGCATGTTTGTAAAATCACCGAGTGGCGAATAAAGATATTGATGAGCCTCTAATGACGAATAAAGATATTGATGAGCCTCTAATGACATTGTCATAATTTGAGTCATAGTGAATCCGTTGTTGAGCTTTTCGGGTTGCTCAAGTATAATTCGGATGGATGATTATTTGAGGGTCATGGTTGAGCTTTGCGGGTTGCTCAAGTGTAATACGATTCTATCTAAGGACGGTCATGACACTTTGTTCGAGGATTGTTGGGAACAAAGTAGACTTTAAGTGTGGTACTTTATTTGTGGGGAGGATTGTTAGGAGTACAAATAATATTCCACATCGTGGAGATGTTTGAGTTCCGTTGTCCTTAACACAACTCCTCCCAAAAGCCAAAAGAAGTAACTTTTGAAAGAAAAGAAAAAAAAAATGAAGGAAAAAATAGTTGACCAGCAATACCTAAAATCTCAAGTGGAGTTCGAGGCCTTTTATTCTTCACCGAAATTGATTGTGGAATGCTCAGGGACGTAGAAGCCACAAAAGGTTCAATCTCCCATGGTGAAACTCTATCAGGTCTCTGAATAGATGCAAGTTCATCCCATTGAACCTGGAAAGGAAAAGCAAACACAATCATAAATCAGATTTGTTAAAATGAAGGAGGCAGCAGTAAGACTTGTATTCAAGAGGAAGACTTTACTCTCAGTGATCGCCATATCGAATTGGGCCAGTTCGGAGATGAGTCGTTAACTCCAATTATGGTGCCCGAAAACCTTGTCGATTAGAATGAGTGAAACAAGACTAAGTAAGAAAACTCATAAAAGAATGTTGAAGATCCCATCGAAAAGATGAAGGACCTCACCCACAATATAACATACATTGGCTACTCCTCTTAACATGGAACCCATGATATTAAATTTGATATCAAAGCCCACGAACATGGGTTACTCCTCGACCTCACAATATAACATACATGGGCTATGAAACAGACATTGAAGCTCATACAATACCTTCTCTCTGGAGACTCATCTCCCTCAAACCTCATCCTGAACCTCATCCCGACTATGAAGTTATTGTTCATCGCTTCTATGTACTTACTCACGCTGACGATAAACTGGGTCGCCCTGGTATCAACGGACAAGACGAGGATTCTGATTTAATAATTGGACGGATTGACATCATTTTTAAGTACATAGAACACAAAAAAAAGGTACATCACCTTGGCTTATAATAGACAACAAAGCGAGTTTGAGTTGACACAGCATGAGATGCAGTAGCAAGCACTCCTAAGTGCATACTGTGACTCGAAATCACAGATGAAGGCATACAGGTTTGTTGGCGAGCAAGACGTCTCACTCCAACTCGCAAGTCTCCATTTTCCCCCCTACAAAACCATTTCATAGTGTCGAGAAAGATGAAGAAGTCTCACTCACAATTACATGGGTTACTCCTCCTATCACTAATTGGTTTTAGAAAGAAAATCAAGATACCTCACGAGCACAAAAGTGTCTCCAGCAACTAATCTCTTAGAATTAACAAAGGTGCTCCATCCGGTCGTCAGCAAATGCCTTCGCGGTTGACCTGTTCGTCCATTGTAGCACAGATTCACTGTTATAAACTCAAAAGTAATAATCATCATAGTCAACAGAATGGAGGTTGGCTCACCCCTAAAAATATGCTTGAATCGCCATTCGTAACCATGAAGATCTTTGGCAACGAGTTCCTGACTCGGGGTTGGCTGGGTCATATCCTGATGAAAATCACGTAAGGATATTCTATCAGATATCATGAGTTTCATCTTAAAACCAATTCGTGATAGGAGGAGTAGTCCATGTATCTTATATTGTGAGTGAGGTCCCTTCATCTTTCTGACGTGGGATCCTCAACATATTCGAAGGAGAATTACCAATGGAGGCAGGCATTCTGTGGCATGTTTACGGAGCACGGAGAAGCCCCCATGGGTGCTAGTATCAGAAGCAGTTAAAACCTTACAAAACGAATTTATTTTCTGTTTTCGACCCTTCAGAGGTGGAGGTTTAGGACTTGTAAGTTCATCCTGTTAGACAGTGAACAAAAATTTAGTTAAAAAACAACAATTTCAAAGTAACACAAACTCTATAAACACTTCTTACATTTCCATCCGGCATTAATGTTATCTGTGAATAAACCTCATCTGTTTCCCGCCCTGCCTAAAATTTCAAAGACAAACAACCAAAAGTGACTTATAATTTAGAGCTCAAATGTCCTAAACCAGAAGCTAAAAATGACTCTGGACAGGTTTAGGAGTGATTTTGGAAGTTACAAAATCACTTTTCCATGCTCAGTCAATCACAAATCATATAAGAGGTATTTTCTAGTAATTTTTAAGTAAGTGATTGTGCGAAATTTGTTTTTGAAATCGTTATTAATTTAAATTAAAATTATACAGATATATTTTATATATATAGTATATAGATAAATATAAACATATGTACATTTTATAACAATTAAAGTGTTTGCTTTGTTGGTTAAAGTTAACTATTGAAGTTGGTTTTTGATCTTCTACACCTGTGTTCGAATCTTATGTATATTAATTTTTTTTTTTTATTTTGCAAAATATATATATATATATATATATATACTTTTAAATCTTTAGTAAAAAATTATTTTTAAATGTTTTAAAATTTCATTCTTTTAATTATATATTTTGGTAGTTTTTTTTTTTTTTTTACAAGGTGAAGATTAAACCTAGGACCTAATGGTTAGACGATACATCATAACGTTGAGCTAAGCTATTGTTGGCATTTTGGTATTTTTTTTAACCATTATATTTAGGTAGTTAATTCTTTGATGGTTTATTATAATTTTATAATTTAATATAAATAATATTATATATATTTCAAATTATATTTACATGAATGCTAAATTACATGTTGGCATACATACTCGAGAAAAAAAATGAGGAAAATAATTTATTTAAAGTTGGATGTTTGAAGATCGATGTACCAATTAAATCATCTTTGTGATGTCTCATTAAATATAGAACCAAACATTTACTGAGATGCAATATTTTTGAAGTAATTGATACTTTAATGAGCTTGTCTGAAATAGAGGAGCAGTAAAATATTACAAAATTTTTTATGTCTCGTTAATATCTTTATTATATAGTTTGTGTTTCAATACTTATAACATGTAATTTAAGTTTTTATAATGTACGAACATTTATTGATTGAATGAGATATATGATTTTTGAAATTTATGTATATATTTCTAGTAATCTTGTAAGTAAATATTTAAAAATGAAACAAATGAAAAAATAAATTAATAAAAATACATATTTTTACAAAAATAAATAAATTGTAATGGTATTAATTAAAATATATATGTACTAAGAAAAAATTAAAAAATATATATATAATTATTGTATATAATTACTTATTAAATAGTTAAATGATTTCTTGAATATAATTTCATTTTTAGGAATTTAGTAATTTTAAAATAAACCAAACATTAATAATTAAAAATCACTTTTAATCATATAAAAATTACTTCAATTCAATTTTTTTTTTTAAACCACTACAATCCAAACATTAAAATGATTACATGAAAATCAATTTTATAAATCAATTGTAATTAAATCACTTCTTCATACCTAAAATCACTTTTATTTCAAAATGGTGATGCAAGGTGATTAGTGATTTTTGAATATAATAACTCAACCCTTACTTATTTAAATAATTTCTCAAATATAATTTCATTTTTAAGAATTTAATAATTTTAAAATTATTTTGCCAAACATTAATAATTCAAAATCATCTCTAATCATATAAAAATCACATCAATTCAAACATTAAATAATGAGAAACTGTAACCGATGTCAATTTAGAATAAAATAATTAAAAATATAGCATGTTTTTAAAAATTTTGCGGATATGACAATTTCTATCGCTGATATCTTATGACTGATAAAAGTCTATCGCTGATCACCTCAGCTTTGTATAGATTTTTGTCAGTGATAATAGTCTATCAGTGATATGATAAAGTCTATCACTGATAGAAACAAATTTTTTTGCCATATTTGCAAAACATTTTAAAGTTTGCTAAATTTGTAATTAGTTTGAGCCTGATTGTTATTTGTGCAACCAACCCTTAAATAATTATATAAAAATTAATTTTATAAAATCAATTGTAATTAAATCTCTTTTCTTAAAATCAATAACATACTTAAATAATAATAATAATAAAAAAATAAAAAAAATAAAAAAAATAAAAAAATAAAAAAATTAAGAAGAGAAAAAGTACCAGCAGGCGAACATCAACTACATGGCAAAGTACTTTGGAGGAAAGATTAAACGAAGGAAGTCTCTGACTCAGCTCCTGATTTGTAGATGCCTCCAACTAATAAGAAGCAAACAATTTCAATCAAAACTCATCAAACCAAAAACATCAAAGAAATCATGGGAAATTGCAAATATTGACCAATCACTTAAATTTTTTTTTTTGTCAAAACTGATCCGTCTCTCGAATTTTAATGTTTTTAACTTGTTTAAGTTTAATTGCGGCTTAAGTGTGGTGTGAAATTATCAATTAACCCGACTCAAGAAAATCCAAAAAATATTTTTATTTCTCCTCTCCCATTTTCATATTTTCTTCTCTCTCCTCTTCCAAAGTTTAAACTTAAAAAATTTCGATTTTCAGGTATTATAGACAAGATCTTTTAAAATTTTGTTTGATTCTTTAAAATTTTGCTTAATTTATAAGCATGGTTAGAAAGAACACGAAGAAACGTATAAAAATGAGTGATCATTTAGTTAAAACGAGCTTATATCGATTTTGGGGTATTATAGACACGATCTTTTAAAATTTTGTTTGATCCTTTAACATTTCGCATAGTTTATAAGCATGGTTAGAAAGAACACGAAAAAACGTATAAAAATGAGTGGTCATTTAACTAAAACAAGCTTATATCGAGAGAGATATGATGTTCGGAAGATAAACCAATATCGCATATCAACCTATGCGAACTCATAGACCTATGCGATCACATAGGTTGATATTAAATTTTGATTCATTTTTCGAACATTATATCTTTCTCAATATAAGCTCATTTTAGCTAAATGATCACTCATTTTTATACGTTTTTTCGTGTTCTTTTCAATCATGCTTATAAACTAATCAAAATTTTAAAGAATTTGTCTATAACACCAAAATAAAAAAGAAAAACATTTAACTTTAAACTTTGGAAGTGAAGAGAGGAGAAAATATGAAAAATTGATAATTTTTTGGTTTCCTTAAGTTAGGAGTAAATGAATAATTTCACACTTCACTTAGTCTCAAACAGGTCAAAAACGTTATTTTTTGGACGACGGGACGAGTCAATTTTGTTAAAGTTAATTAAAAAAAAAATTGTAATGGTATTAATTCAAAATGTATATATAATTATGGTATATAATTGTTTATTAAATAGTTAAATAATATAAAGGGGAAAATGATTGTTGAATTAGAATGAACTAACCTGTTCCATATGGCCTTGAGGAAAATAGAAAACCTTATCATTAATTCGAGGAACTTCCACAAAAGGGCCAGCAGTGATCCTCCAAAGCTCAATGTAAAGTTCATCTCCTCCTCTTCCCCAACCTTAGAAACCGTCATTTATTCAAATAAACAGAAATAATCAAAGAAGAAGAGGAAGAAACAAAGAAGAACAACCCATTTCGAGTTATTACCTTCAATCATAAGATTTGGGGGAGAAAACGAACCCCCTCCCCGATTAGCCATTGTTGAATGTTGAGGATGAAGAAAAAAAATCTCAACTCTGTCCCCTTTTGTTGAAGTCGAAAATTGTAACGCTTCCGCTTCACCGGGCCTCCTTTTCCTCCTCCACTACGACTACTACTACTATTACTCTCTCTCTCTCTCTCTTTTGGGTTTGGCGTTACAGAACCGTTTTTGGGGAAGCTCTAAAAACCGCTTTTGCTTGTTTTTTTCTTCCTCCTCCTCATTTTCCTCTCGCCTTCTTTCTCTACTACTTTCGTCTCTGGTTTTTTTGGAATCCGGAAAAAATATAATGTCGTTACAGAGAATGCCAAAAAAACTTTCCCCGCATCCTATTATACCGGTGCTTTATTGCTTCTTCAGCTGCCCTCTTTTCCTCTCTCTCTACTTGTCTTTTTTCGTTTTCTTTTTATTTCCTAATAAACATACTCGTTGTCGATGAATAAACATAATATCAATCACATTTGTGTTTTTCTTAATTTTTGTTTTCTTTCCTTTTGGGTATTGATGGAATAAGTCCACTCCATCTTCCACTTTTAATTAGGTGAAAGATCACAAATATAGCTTAGCGATAATTATCATGTACCGAATAATATTCAGTCTCCATCTTCGATTGTATTCTTGATCAAGAAGTTAGATGTTCAAATCACACACACCCACGCGTTGTTAAACTCCAATAATAATAATAATAAGAGAATTGTTTGTCGAGCATAACTCAACTTGTTGCGGCTTATTACGTAAATTCTGGCATCTAAATTTTAGATCACATCAACTCAAATCTCAATGACTTGTTATTTAGTACATTTTTTCATAATATTACATTGCAAATATACAACGGAGAAACTGAACCTACCATCTTTTAAGAAGCTAGTGACGCGTTACCACCATGCCAGGCTCCAGTCTGGATTTGGGCATTTTAAACACATACCATATAAGCTTCAATTCATTAAACGGCAAGTCAAACATTCTTTTAGTATGAAATTAAGGAAAAGTTTGAGCGTTACTTTGTGCTTACGCGGTTTGTTTTGTCTTCGAACTTTAAAAAACGTTAATTGCATCCTTGAGCAATGTATTATACTTTCATTTACTCATTGTCATTAAGTGATATGAGTATTAATTTGTCTATTTATCTCAACTCAAGCCAAAATATATCTAACAATAATGTCATATCATGGTCAAAGTGAGCTTAACTCAATCGTAAGTGACGTGTAATACTTCTATTGAGGAACCTCGTGGAGGGAATGAACACTTCAAACCCTCGCAGTGGAAGCGATGAAATCGTTTCTTTGGTTTATTTAGAATTAAACTAAAATAAAAGGTTAAGCAATATATTACCTTTGAAGACAATAACCTTTTTGTGTTTCTTTTTACACGAGATCTTTTTCGCTCTGACTCGAACACGAGATCAAGACTTGTGGGAGCTCTTTGAAAGAATGAGAGATTTTGAGAGAACTATTTTTTGCGTAAGGAAACTGAGTAATATGATTTTGGCTAACATTTTGGCTAAACCTAAATGTCCTTTAGGAATTGATTTTATTTAACAAAATACATTTTAATATCTATTATATTAAAATATGTATTTTATATTTATTTGAATCTCATTCAAATATCATAAAATTAATCTTTTATAATATACATTTAACCAATTTGAGTCTCATTCAAATTTTATATGTATATATAGTTATTCAAATTTTATATGTATATATAGTTTTCAATAGTAATGTATAGCTCAACGACATGATGTATCGCCTAGTGACCATGAGGTTCTAGGTTCAATCCCCCACCTCAACATGTTGTCAAAAAAATAATAATACATAAACTATTTCCTCTAACCTCTCGGGCCAACTTGGTTTATCCCCCACCCCAACATGTTGTCAAAAAAACAATAATACATAAACTATTTCCTCTAACCTCTCGGGCCAACTTGGTTTATGATTCAACCATAAACGACTACTCATCTACTAAACTTATGTTCCCAGCTCCATATTTGGTCAAATCCCCAAGGTTTATGATTCAACATGATTCAACCATAAACGACTACTCATCTACTAAACTTATGTTCCCAGCTCCATATTTGGTCAAATCCCCAAAATGCATAACTCACTCAAGATTAAGATCGAGTGCAAATAATAAAAATAAAATAATTATTAATTAATTACGAGCGCATACATTTATTAATTAATTACGAGGCTAAATCTCAACACCTCGTACCCCTAAACTCTCATTTGTTGTACTAAAAAAATGTCATATCATTGTCATGTTATTGATTTTATACTCAATAACTACAATGAGGAAATCACCAACATGAGCATAACTTACCGTTGAGGCACCATTTTTTTGCCTTCGTGGAACCTGCCCCATTTTTTTTTCTTTCTAAAATCACACATACTACAATTTTGTGAGACCTTTCATAAGTGAAAATATTTACTCTCCATAAGTTATTTATAGCTACTTTCATTTGATTTCATTTAAACCCCGACTCAAAATCACCTAAATAAAATTATTCTCTCCTAAAATCTTACCAAAGTAGCACAAAAAAAAAATCATGTAATTAGTTCTAAATAAATAAAACAACAACAAAGGGGGACGTAGGGATGAAAAACTACCACTAATATTTATTCGATTTTAACATTTCTCTCTAATTTAAGTTAATCTCTGCATTTAAAGAAGTCTTATACGCATGTGAAGATTTATGTATTAATGGCTTTAAAATAAAAATCTAATGTAGGATATAAATTGATTCACTTATCAAAGTTTAGAATTTTAATTGATACAATTATTAATTTGGTGTTTTAAATGATGCCATCTAAAAATTTAGATGTATAAATTAATTTTGGTTATAAGGTAGAGAATCAACCATCAAAATTTAGAATGATAATTAGAATGAAAATCATGGTTAGAATGCAACCCAAGGGAAAGGTAAGGCAAACTAGAGTTAGAAGAATGGTGGGTGGGGGGCAAAGAAAGTGCTTGACCGCGAGGCGCTGCCGTGTGATAACGGCCGACGACGATTTAAAAATAAAAAAGAAAATAAAAATGAAAATGAAATCATGATTTTAAATTGTTGTCGACATGTGGACATGTTGACATTTTCATCGACATTTCCACATATCCATAGATTCGACATCGACATGAGGTGTGAATCGACATTTCCATCATACCGTATCAAATCGATGAAATATTAAAAAAAAAAAAACAACAAAATGTAGCTTAATGTGAAAATAATATTTCCAACAAGAGTATAGCTCAACGACATGATGTATCGTCTAGTGACCATGAGGTCCTAGGTTCAATTCTCGACCCCAACATGTTGAAGTGTATTTTAACTAATTTCAAAGTGCAAAAGGTTAGTTTATTAATTTAGATTTTTTTTTTCAAAAAAATATTTTTTTAAATCTTTCAGAAATATCCATCAACATCGACATTTTCTCGATATTTTTATCGACATTTCTATAAAATTGAGACCTCGATATTTCTGTCAACATCGACATCGACATTTAAATCCTTGAATGGAATTAAATGTAGAGAGTACGGAAGGGAGACATAGAGATGTGTGTCTCTGAGTTAACGGAAGACGTTAAAAGTTCAGACCAGATAGAGTAACGAAAAACGTTAAGTTCAGATTAGACAGAGGGACGAATCTACAGTAGGCTCAGGAGTTCGAACCTCCCTCAACTTGAAAACTGTTATTTATATGTATTATAAGTTTCATCAAAGTAAAAAAAAAAATATTGCATATAAATTAAAAAAATTAAAGTAGTTTAAATTTCTAAAAAAAAATAAAGTAAATAAAAAATAATAGTTTAAATTTTAATAAATTAATTCTATAAAAGCTACCCATCTTTTAAACAAAATATATCTAAAATTTCAAATTTTATTCTATTTCTGGTATATTTATATATAAAAGGATAGAAATTTTATTAAAGGTGGTGAAAAAAATAAAATCTAGTCTATTAATTTTATTTTATAACGGTTAATTTCTATACTTTTAATTTATAATAATTTAATTTTAAACTGTAGTACGTAACAATTTAGTTTACAATAAAGATAAAAATCATTTAGACAAAAAATGTGAGAGGGAGAGGGAGAAAGAAAATCATAGTAAGTCCTCCCGGTGCCATTTCTTTATTTTTTTATATATAAAAAATCTTGAATATAAACTTCTAAAAAAAAATTCTTTAAATATAATTTATGAAAAAATTAAATATAAATTTTCTTTATATAAAAAAATATTTAATTATATTTAAAAATAAAAATAAAAAACATAAACAAAGAAAATTCTAACGTGGTATGTGTGGGGAATCCCCGCCCTGATCTCGGGAAATTAAGTGAGGAATTTCGCGGGATCGAGAGTGGGGAAGTTATCCTCGACCCCATCCGGTTCAGTGACATCTCAAGTTAAGTCTCCTGACCTAAAGTTCTGGATCCACCACTACGGAAAGAGTCGTCCACTCCACTTTACATGGGTCCCACGTGTAAACGAGGGATAATTGATATATATATATATATATATTTTTTTTTTATCTCTTTGACCAATTATTTTTTCCTTTTTTGTTTTTTCTCTTAGCCAGCAGTTGGGTGGTCCAGCTCTCTACACGTCACCACATGTTCTGTTTAATTGGAAAATTTCCAACATCAATACTCCACAAAAGAAAAATTACAAAAATACAAAAATATATTTAGTACATACCTTAGTATATACCTTCTCCCTATATTATCATTCATCAATGTTGTTTAATTGTTCTTCACCATGAGTTTTGAAGTTTAAATTTTCTCACTCCAAGTTGAATTAAAAAAAACGTTGACTACTAACTGGATTTTACATTTATGGTCAAAGTAAGCATAGTTCATCAATAATTAACATGTACTTTTTCTTGATCATGTGCTATGAGGTTTGAATCCCCTCACTCCAAGTTGAACTAAAACAAAACGTTTATTATTGATTGAATTTCACATCCACCGTTAAAGTAAGCATAATTCCTCTGTAGCCCACCTCGTCCTTCCACGAAGCATCAACATTCAGTTTCCAAGCGTTCGGAGGTGGAGGGGTCCAAAAAGCCTGACTCGAATGGTTCTTCACCTGAGAGGTACTCTCATTCTCTTTAGAAGACCTATTGAGATCTTCTTGATGATTTTTGAACAATCTGATCAGATTCGTCTGAGAACTAGACTTCTTTGACTGATTGATTGTATTTTTGTAGCTCCATATGCTCGACATCATAGATATTGCTCCCTCCAATTCATCCTTAGAGAGCTTGTCAAGCATCCAATCCCACGCCATTTTTGGACTCCACTCCTCCCTGCAAACAAAAAGTAAATCACTAATCTTAGAGAAGAACTTGATCCATATATCCTTTGAGAATTTACAACCCCACAACATTATGTGCGTCGTCGTCTCCCTTTCAGATCTGCAAAAGAGACATAAAGGATTAGTATCCACTTTTTTTTTTTTTAAAATATTGGCTCTAGTAGGAATGATGTCTTGTAAGATTTTTCAAACAGAAATTCTAATTTTAGGGAGTTCTTTGATTTTCCAGAACTCCTTTCAACGCCCTGAATCACAATTAAAATTCAAGTGACAAGCGATCGAACTTGAGATCAATTTAATCACTAGGTGATAGGCGCTCTTCACAGTAAACAACCCTTTTGAGTCAAGATTCCAGATTATTTCATCTTTGGCATTAGGGGGTCCTCTCGCAAGACTAAGAATGTCTTTCGCATCTAGATAAGAGAAATGATTGATTATTTCCGCTTCTTTCCACTCCCCGTTCTCATCCATCAAAGAGTGAACCAATCTTCCTTTATAAACCTCAGCCACCCAAAAAGGCTTGCTACTCCCAATCCTATTAATCCAAGGATCTTTGTCGATGATAATTCTTTTGTCATTTCCCACTTTCCACCGATAACCTTTTGAGAACAGATCTCTCCCCCAAATAATACTTCTCCAAGTCAAAGATGGATTATTTCTCAATGGGGCATTTAAGAAATAACCATCCATAAAATACCTTCATTTGAGTTGTCTGTACAACAGACTATCGGGGTTCCTTAATATGCGCCAACTTTGCTTAGCATGCATAGCTTGATTAAATAACTGAAGATCCCTGAACCTCATCCCTCCCGAGTTTTTGCTTCTACACACATTTTTTTCCAGCTCATCCAGTGTGTTTTCTTATAATCCCCCGACTCCCCCCACCAAAAACGAGCACATAATCTATTTATCTCATCGCAAACCTTGTTAGGGAGGCGGAAACAACTCGTAGTGTAGTTGGGAATAGCCTGAGCTATAACCTTAATCAGAATCTCCTTCCCTCCGAGTGAGAAAAACTTTTCCTTCCATTTCTGCAACACCTTCCACACTCTCTCTTTAATATTTTGAAACACTTTGCTCTTGTTTCTCCCAGTCTGATGAGAGGGCATCCCTAAATAATTTCCTGGGGAATTCGTGAGATTAACCCCTAAGAGATGGCTGAGACTCATCGCCAAATTTTTACACACATTTTTGCTAACCATCACCATGGACTTTCCCAAATTGATAGACTGCCCCGAGGCAACTTCATAGATTTTTAGGACTTCTTTTATCGTCGAACAATCTTTCCTAGAAGCCCTACAAAAAATAAGACTGTCGTCAGCAAAAAATAAATGGTTAATAGAGGGACAATGTTTATTAATTTGAATGCCTTTAAAGCTAGAAGTTGATTCTTCCCTGTTTAGCAATGTCGAGAAACCTTCTGCACAAATCAGGAACAAATAAGGCGACAACAGATCTCCTTTTCTTAGACCTCTGCCAGGTTCAAGCTTGTCGTGAGGAACTCCATTTATCAGAACCAAGTAAGACACTGATTAAACACATCTTATAACCTTCGAAATCCAACTACTCTCGAACCCCAACTTTTCCATCATCATCCTCAGGAACTGCCACTCGACTCTATTAAAGGGTTTTACTCATATCGAGCTTCATAGCAATCCAACCCTCTTTTCCATTTCTTCTATTGTTAATCGCATGAATGCACTCAAATCCCAAGATAACATTGTCCGTAATTAATCTTCGTGGAACAAAAGCAGTAGGCGAAATAATGTCAACCAACACTTTTTTAAATCTGTTGGCTAGTACTTTCGCCACAATCTTGTATATTACATTAGATAAGCTGATAGGTCTGAACTCCTCTATTCTTTTCAGATCTTTAGTCTTAGGAATGAGAGTTATCCATGAATTGTTAACGAGTCTCATGTTTTCTTCATCATTGAGAATCTTCAAACAAACTTTCATCGTCCCATCCCCTACTATATTCCAATATTTCTGATAGAATAGAGCATGGACCACGTCAGGACCCTGAGCCTTAGTGGGATTCATCTCTTTTAAGGCAACCTCAATTTCACCACGAGTGAAGACCTTTTGAAGCTCCATCTTATGCTCCTCTTTGACTTTTGTTGGGGTCCCCATTGACACTTTTTCCATAGCCATAGGACATGGACTAGCAGATTTGAAGAGAATTGTAAAATAATTAGTGGCCACCTTCCTCATCTCTTCCTCAGTTTCCACCCAAACACTCGAACTCGAAATTAATTTGTCCATCCTATTCCTTCTTTTTCTTTGGGAAGCCTTCTCGTGAAACCACTTGGTGTTCTTGTCCCCGCACTTTAACCAATCTTCCCGAGATCTAAGTTTCCAGTATCTTTCTTCTTCTTCAAGGAGATCTTCAAGCTCTCGGTTAGCTTTGGAAATTATGTCTTCCTCACCCCCTGATTATCCTTCTCAATCTCAAGAACTTCTTTCGACTTTATCTTGATAGCCCATTTTAGCGACCCATTTAACCTCTCTTTGTTCCATTTCACAAGCCTCCCCAGACACGCTGAAATTCTATTGTTGAAAGAGTGAATTTATCTATTTTCGTTGCCAAGCCACATCTCCTGAATTAAACTCCTGCATTCCTCAAACTTTGTCCACACTTCTTCGAACTTTGTCGGCTTCTTACTATTTTTGAAATCCTTGTGGTTAACCATGGCAGCAAGCGTGGCAAGAATAAATTTGTGATCTGAGTTGTGATAGTTCAAAGGCTCCACAGTGATCTTTTTCAGCTTGACTCTCATCCCTTCATCTATTAAAAATCTGTCGAGCCTCTCTTTCATAAAGTTGCCTATTTTGTTTCCATTCTTCCAGGTAAATTTGTCCCCTTTGAACCCAATATCAACAAGCTGACAATCATAAATGTAGTTACAGAAATTGTTAATTAATTTCAAGTCCTTCCTGGCCCCTCCCACTTTCTCATCCACGTTCATTATTTCATTGAAATCTCCCCCTATTATCCATGGAAGGTCTGAACTGTCCTTGAGCCTCTCCAAAAGCCTCCACGAATCCATCTTCTTTTCCTTTTCGAATTCTCATAGAGACCCGAAAATCTCTACCACCAACAGTGACTTTTAATGGTTACATCTATGTGACCGGGTGGAAAGGATTTAATATCAACATTTTGCTCTTGGTTCCAAAACAACATAAGCCCCCCGCTTTTTCATCATTTGAATTATATATCACCAATAATTCAAATATAAATAATTTAATTAAGTATAGTTCAAATGGTTAAGATGATAGTAACCCGGGACGGAGCCACGTAGGGGCACGTGCCCCCCCTGGAATTATTAATTTTATATGTTCGTATATTGGAGTTTGAAAAATATAACTACAGTTTATATATTTGTATAATTAAATTCGGAAAAAGAACTAAACAATTTTTCTGGTCTGATGGCAAGGGACATGTTCTTCGAGCTTCTTGTTTAACACGCTTGAGTTCCATTCAATGGGAACACAGTTCTTTTTCTTTTATTTTGTTTGAAAATTTCAATGATAAATAAAGTATAGTATATGGAGAGTAGAAAGTGATAGCAGTATATTGTATTGTTGTAGTACCAAAAGTTTTAACTATCCTATCATTTATCTATTTTATGTGGGCTAGAAAAATTATAAAATATTATCAAACTACATCGTAAGTATTAGGCCCTATTTGATAACCATTTTGTTTTTAATTTTATGTTTTTGAAATTTAGACTTGTTTTCTCTTAATTTCTTTACTATGGATTACACTTTTCTTAGAGAAACATTTGGCTTAGTCAAATTCAAAAAACAAAAGCTACTTTCTTTTTTTTTTTTTCAAAATTGACTTGATTTTTTAAAACATTGGTAGAAACTAGATATCAAAACAAACAAAGTCAGAGTTGGAAGTAGTGTTTATAGGCTTAATTTTTAAAAAACAAAAAATAAATGGTTATCAAACGGAGCCTAAATGACTACTTTTTACTATTCTAAAAAATATCTACAATACACATTAATATATAAGGTTCAAATGTGTATTCAACCTAATATAATATTACTTGGCTCTCATATATTCTACGTATAGTAGTTGCTTCAATTATTTTTTGTCCAAACATACCATCATAACTATATGTTTTTATGAGTAATAATTATTGAGATAAAAAAACTTTATCAATTTTCTTTTTCTTAAAATGTGACTTTTCCATTATTTTTATTTTATTTTCAATATAACACGTGTGAAGTATGAGAATTTAAACCACCATATTAAAAAATATAATAAATAACATATGTTTTGTATTTAACATTTATATTATTGACTTGTATCACATGTATATTTTGTCTAAATTAGGTTGAAACTCTAAACCTGGAGTTATTATATAAATATGATGTAATCTCTTCCATACTATTGATGAAATAATATAGAAGAATTGTCTCCATTGTTTTACCTTTCTCTTAGGTCAATTCTTTCACTTGGTATAAGAGCCTCTACAATGGTTAACGCCTCATTTTTCAACGTTGCCCAACCTTCTGTCAATGCTACGTTTTCCAGTCCTCCTCTCAATAAGCTTCTAAATCAAATTACGACAATCAAGCTTGATAGAGGAAATTTTCTCCTTATGGAAAACTCTTGCGATGCCCATCTTTCGAAGCTATCGACTTGAAGGGCATCTTACAGGTGCATAGGTGTGTCCTTTTGTATTGGGCACGCCAAATAACTATGGCGCACCAGTAGCACGCACGCCGCTCGTGGAGTGGTCGGCGACGACAACCCTCTAAAAAATGCCTGTGGCAGCAAGGATTCCATCGACTCCAACGGCCGGCAAAATCTCTGAGGTCGTCAGCACAGGCGACCTCCAAGCGGTCGTTGAAGACCCCACTGGGTTGGCGGCGACTCTTGGATCCAGCGTAGGCCCGAATTTTTGATCCAGCGGAGGTGCAGCAGCAACCCTTGGCTCTAGCAGTGGTGCAACAGTTTGCCCAGCGACGATGACAATAGGTGGCTCGGGCAACGACTTCTTTGATGGGGTCGGTCAGGGGCTATCTTACAATGCAGCGAGCCAATTGCAATATAAACGATGGCTCGTGGTTGACCAATTTTTACTCGGTTGGCTATACAATTTCATGACTCTAGAAGTTGCTACACAACTCTTGGGTTATGAGAATGTAAAAGACCTATGGATAACAATACAAGAGTTGTTTGGAATTCAGTCTAGAGTAGAGGAAGATTTCTTGCGTCATGTATTTCAAACCACTAGAAAGAATTCACTTAAAATGGTTGATTATTTGCGTATTATGAAATGTAATACAGACAATTTGGCACAAGCTGGAAGTCCAGTCCCTATGCGTTCACTGGTGTCCCAAGTTCTTTTGGGATTGGATGAGGAGTATAATCTTGTTGTTGCAATGATTCAAGGGAGAATCATTATTTCGTTGTCTGAGATGCAGGGGGAGCTACTTGTGTTTGAGAAACGACTTGAGCTTCAAAACACTCAGAAAAATAATGTTTCCTTCAGTCAATCTACCTCAGTTAACTTCACCAAAGTGAAAGTTCAATCAAGTTCAACAGAACTAACAGTATGCAGCCATAGCAAAATAGCAATCAGAATGGCAATTTCCATCGCTCTTTGAATCCTCCACGAGGTGGTCGTGGTCTAGGACGTGTTCGTTAAAACAACAACAATAATAACAGAGTAGTGTGTTAGTGGTGTGATAAGTCTAGACATCTTGCTTACAAGTGTTGTGAACTATCTAATAAAACTCCACCAAATCAGGATCAAAACATATGGTTTAATGAGCGAGGCAATCAAGCATAGGGAAATAAAAACAATAATGTAGCACATGAGTTTCCACCTCAGGCCTTTGTTGCAACTCAAAATAACTCTAACCCTTTTCCTGGTACCAAATTCAGCTACTGTTGTTGTTCCTAACTGGTATGTTGATAGTGAAGCCTCCAATCATGTGACACCATATCACACCAACATGATTTATCCTACTGAATATGGAGGTAAGGACAAAGTTGTTATTGGTAATGGTAATGAATTAGTAATTTATAAAATTGGTTCATCATGTCTGATTGCAAATGATAAATTGCTTCGCCTTGAGAATGTTTTGTGTGTGCCTGATATAAAGAAGAATCTTGTTTGTATCTCTAAACTTGCCCAGAATAATCATGTGTTTATTGAGTTTCATGTTGATTCTTGTCTTGTCAAGGATACTCGTACGGGTAGAATAGTGCTGAAAGGGGTGCTTAAAGATGGCTTATACCGACTTGGTGGAGTGGAAGTTCCTGGAACTATCTCAAGAGATATGAAGTTAGAAAACAATGAAACATTTTATTCTAGTTTTATTGTTCCTAGTTCAATTAATAGTGTGAATGTCGTTGTGTCCAAGGCTATTTGGCATGGAAGACTTGGTCATTCATCTCTACAAACCTTAGGAAATTTGATTAGGTGATGTAATCTGCCAATTAAGAGCAATGAAAAATTTGAATTTTGTGAAGCTTGCAAGTTTGGTAAAAGGCATGCACTCTCTTTCCCACACTCTACTTCTGTTACTCCATTTGAACTGATTCATACTGATTTGTGGGGACCTGCTTCTGTTGTATCTACAGAAGGATATCGCTATTATGTACACTTCCTAGATGACTTTAGTAGGTTTGTATGGATTTATCCGTTACGCTTGAAAAGTGACACACTTGCAGCATTTATTCACTTCAACATGATGGTAAAAACTCAATTTGAAAATGAGATCAAAGCCTTACAATCTGATAATGAGGGTGAGTATAAAAAAGTGTACGATATATGTGCTCAGATTGGTATTCGATCAAGATTCTCTTGTCCATATACTTGTGCACAAAATGAAAGAGTTGAGAGAAAGCACATACATATAGTTGAAACTAGGCTAAGCTTGTTGGCTCAAACTACCATGCCACTTTAGCTTTGATGGGATGTCTTTCTTGCCTCAACTCTTCTCATTAATGACTTGTCATCCTCTGTACTTCAGGGAAAATCTCCTATGAAAATGTTAGTTGGGCATGAGCTTAAGTTTGTGGAACTCAAGAATTTTGGGTGTGTCTGCTACCCTTATCTTAAACCATACAATGTCAACCATACTCGTCCTTGCCATCTTCACCTGTGCAGATGTCATTGGGCACTCTACCGGATCACTGCCACACTCTGGGATCGAGTTTGTCGTCTCCCCTAGGTGTCTCAGTTAGCCCTGTCAACACTTCATTGGGATCCACTAACCATTCAGTTACCTCACCGCCATCAGGTATTGTGGCTCTCTCTCTCGATGTCTCTAATACATATGTTTCTCATACTTCTACAGTACATTCCACTCATTATATGGACACACGTGCTAAGGCTGGTGTTTTTAAGCCTAAAGCGTGGATGATTGTTGCTCGTACTATCTGGCGGCTGACTGAACCAACCTGTGTAGTTGATGTTATTGCCACCCCATTTTGGAAAGCAGCAATGAACCTTTAATTTTCTGCACTTATGCGAAATTACTTGGAAGTTAGTTGAGTAATCTCAAAATCTAAATGTAGTTGGCAGCAAATGGGTATTTCACATTAAGCGAGCTGCAGATGGCAGTGTGGAACGATACAAGGCTCGCCTTGTTGCTAAAGGTTTTCATTAGAGTCTTGGTATTGACTTCTTTGAGACCTTCAGCCCTGTAGTGAAACCATCTACGATTCGAGTGGTGCTCTCCCTTGCAGTATCTCGGGGTTGGGTACTTCGTCAGTTTGATTTTCATAATGCCTTCTTGAATGGCAAACTTGAGGAAGATGTGTATATGGTTCAGCCTTCTGACTATGTTGATAATAATTGTCCCAATCATGTGTGCAAACTGACAAAAGCTATTTATGGTCTAAAACAAGCACCTCGTGCCTAAAACACCACATTGAAGAAGGCATTGTTGTCTCGTGGCTTTACACATAGTAGAGCTGAGTCATCCTAGTTCATTTACAGTAAAGGTACATCCATAATCTTTCTTCTAATTTATGTTGATGATGTCATCCTCACAGGAAATGATGTTCCCTTACTGTCTAGTCTGATTGTTGATCTTGACACCAGCTTCGCCCTAAAAGATTTGTGTCTCCTGAGTTACTTTCTGGGGATTCAGGTTTCTCACCTTGAGTCTGGGCTATTATTGACTCAAACCAAATATATTGATGATCTGCTACACAAACTTGATATGGTTCATCTTCGACTCACTCCTTCCCCGAATGTTATGAGTACACATCTGTCTCTCAGTGATGGAAAACCTATGTCAGATCCCTTTCTCTATCGCAGTACACTTAGAGCCCTTCAGTATCTTACTCATACGCGACCTGATATTGCATATATTGTCAATCATTTGAGCCAGTTTCTAAAGCAGCCTACTGATGTTCACTGACATGATATCAAGCGAGTCATTCGTTATTTGAGTGGTACACGTCACATGAGACTACTTATTCATCCTATTTCTATACCTGCAGTGGTTTCTTTTTCTGATGCAGATTGGGCAACCAATGTGGATGATAGAAAGTCTGTTGTAGCTTATTGTGTATTCCTTGGTAACACACTTGTCTCCTGGTCCTCTAGAAAGCAAACTGCAGTTGCTCGCAGTAGCACCGAATCTGAGTATCGGGCTTTGACTCATGCCTTTGCTGAGATTATATGGCTACAACAACTATTGGCTGAACTCGGGGCCACTTCCTCTTCTGTCTCTATACTTTGGTGTGATAACTTGAGTGTTGGGGCTTTGACAACCAATCATGTTTTTCATGCCCGCACCAAACTTATTTAAATTGACGTTCACTTTGCTCGAGATTAGGTTCTTCGTGGTGCCTTGTAAGTTCGCTATGTTCCGTCAGCAGATCAACTGGCGGACTGCCTCACCAAGCCTTTGTCTCACACTCAATTTGGGTATCTTCGCAGCAAACTCGGAGTAGTAGAACTCCTTTCTCGACGAATATAATAGATGACATATTTCTTGTATTTATCATTTATTTTTTTGGCTTGTGTCATGTGTCATGTGTATATTTTGTCTAAATTAGGTTGAAACCCTAACCCTAGGGTTATCATATAGATATGATGTAATCTTCTTCATTACTCACGGTTGAAATAATACATAAGAATTGCCTACATTGTTTTACCTTTTCATTAGGTCAATTCTTTCACCCACGAACCTCAAGTGAAGGAGTTTATGTCAATTACTGCTAAGTTAAATAATAGAGTGTTCAAAGGGATTAAGTTCAATACAAATAATTTTCTACGAGTATTTTTTACAACCAAATGTTATAGGGTCAGACGGTTGTTCCGTGAGATTAATCGAGTTGTGCGTAAGCTAGCTCGAACCTTCATGAATATAGAAAAAAAATGGCCAAGGTAGGTTCATATTGGTGAATTCTCCGTTATTTGATGTCATAATATAGTAAATTTTATTTTCCAAGAAAAAAAATCACCAACAACAATAATAATTTAATTTTAAAGAGCTTTATTTTTTTTCATTCCATACCTTGCCATCATTTTAATACTTATCTAATCTAATTTTGATGGACGTTTTTTTTATGTTTTTTTTTCATAAAAAATATTCTTTAAAAATAAAGAGCTGATAATTAAAAATAAATATAGTATATATATATATATATATATATATATATATATATATATATGCCTTGGAAAATTCAAATAAAGTTAGAGAGGGAAGGATTTTTTTTTTTTTTTCCCTCAAAGGATATGTTTAGGTCGACAATATATAATAAATATATAATAATATATTTTTTTGAAATGATATATAATATATTTGGTTGTTATCTTGTGTTTCTTTTTATTTTCATTAAATTAATACAAATGTATTCAGAGCAGATCCAGTAAGTTTTGTCAGGAGGAGCACAATTCCAATAGAGTTTAATTGCAAGTTTAGTCATTGAAATTTTCGATTTATGTCTATATAGTCCTTGAACTTTAAAATGTGTGTAACAGACTCTTAAACTTTCAATTTTTAGTCTGATAGATCCTTAAATTTTCAATTTTCTGTTTAATAGATCCTTAAACTTTCAATCTTCTATCTACTAGATTCTTCAAATTTTAATTTTCTATCTAATAATTAAACTCTCAATTTTGTATATATTAGAAAATTTAAAATATTAAATATTGATTAAATAATATAATTTGAAATATTTATCCTTTTTCAAAATAGAATTAATTTTTATTTTTTAGAATCTAAAATAATTTACTAAAGGATTAAATTTTTTTAATTCTACCTAAAAACAAAATAAAAACAAAATAATTTACCTAAAAACAAAATAAAAGAAAAAGAACTGTGTTCCTATTGAATGGGACTCAAGCGTGCTAAACAAGAAGCTCGAAGAACATGTCCCTTGCCATCAGACAAGAAGAATTGTTTAGTTCATTTTCCGAATTTAATTATACAAATATATAAACTGTAGTTATATTTTTCAAATTTCAATATACGAACATATAAAATTAATAATTTCAGGCGGGACACGTGCCCCTGGCCTCTACGTGGCTCCGCCCCTGAATATATTATATTTTTTTCAAAAATTAAAATAAGAAATAAATGAGAGAGCAAGAACCCGAAAATCTTTCCAAACATTTATTTATTTATTTGGTACATTCCAACACTATATATACTCTGTAAAAGGAAGATCCATCAATATCAAATATAGTAATAAGTGGCATCATCATATACATTGTTTTTTAAGAATGTATAATATTAACCTTTGGATTATTGAAACCATATATAAAAAAATCCATGACTGATGAGTTAAAATGGCAATTGGCAAAAAAAAAAAAATAATAAAAAAATAATAATGAATTCAAAGTAAAATATGTAGAAATGAATAATTTAAAAATTCTAAAAATATTAACCTTTTTAAACTAGGGTTTTCTGACTCTTTTTATATTTTTTTTCTCTTTCTACCTCAGTTTCCCTCTCTTTCTCTTCTCTCTCCTCCCTCTTAGCTCCACGACTTTTCTTCTTCTCACACTCCTACTGTCGACGACTCTCCCACCGACAATGACCTTCTTCATGTCAGCGAGTTGACGACCTTCCCACTACTAGCGACTATCCTACTATTGAATAGGGCATCTTCCAGATTTGAATTTTTTTTAGATTTGAAGTAGAGATGTAGAGGGGCGAGTTCTTAGTTTTACTATGTTTGTCGACAAAGAATAAAGGAAAAGAAGAAGTCAGAGCGAGAGCAAAAAGAAAAATAGAGACTCTGAGTAGCCAGAGCAGCCGAAACCCTCCTTTTGAAAAAATGAATCAAATAGACAATCAACAACTTTTATTTTTTTAAGGTTATTGCATGAAAATCCCTATTATCCTCGGCACATTTTTTGGTTGTTCCACTACTTTCCAAATTAAAGAAACATGTACAATACGAATTGAGCCTTTGAAACCTAAATCATGTTAAGCTCTATGAGTTTTAGGAACAAAATGGTTGAAGAAAAATCTAACGTCAAATTGGTAAACGCACAACTTTATTGGAATGAAATGGCCATAGAAATGGCCCAAAATGCATAGTGAGCACAACATAGGCCCATTAGAAGGCCCAACGGACCTCGTCCCAAATGTGATTGGGCTGGACTTGGAGCAGGCAAAAGGCCGCCCTGTTTTCATTCCCAACTTTTCGAGATTTATGCAAAAGTCTATATTCTCATGTGTTATGAAGATTTTATTTTACACATCTATCTTCTTATTTTTATTTTTAAACAAGATTTATCACGTTTAATCTTGGGGACAAGCGCAACGATATGCATACCTTGTGTTGGATGCTTTGAATCTGTTTGACTCGCTACGAATAACTCGGTACCCGGCCAGCGAGTTGGGGTCCAAGAGCGAAGCACCCGTTGGGGATTTTGGGGCAACGCCCCCGAAACTAAATATATTTTTGAGTTTTCTCATTTTGTATTTGTATTGAGCTTTGGTCCATGATGTATTAAGTCATTAAAAATGTGTCATATATAAATAATAACTCTTGTCCCTAATCTGTAATCGGTAATCTATAATCTCTCTTAAATTTGTAACTACCACCTTCGAATCTCATTCACTGCTTGCAACATGGTGGGCCAAATTCAAGATTTCTTGAGATTGAATGGGCATGTTCAGAACATAATGTGGAATGCTCGTTGGATTGTGAAGATGATGGGTCACCAAAGAAGGTTCGCCCAAAAAACTGCATGAATCCGAAGTAATCTAGAACAGAAAGCCCACTCATACTAATAGGATTTATGTGGAATTAATGCTTCATCTCCCAAACATAGATGTCATTTTTGTTGATTCCTTTGGAACCGTCCACATAATTGATTACAGGGGCAACAAGAAAAATGTCTAAAAAGGGAGAGTACAACTTAAAAAATATCTAAACTACTCACATCTGGTGAAAATGTCTAAAAGCTAAATTTAGCAAGTAAACCTACCCACTAAGTAGACAAAAATACTCTCTTACTATATTCTATCATTTAACAATTAAATAAAATAATGCTTTAAAATAAAGAATGGTGTTAGGATGAGAGAGAGAAAAAGGTAAGATGTCAAAATAACACAAATGTTAAAATAAAGAAATTGACAAGTGCAATTAAAAATTGCATTTGAAGAGTATTGTATACCTGCAAACATACTTTTGTACCCTCACGTCTAGGTCCACCGAGGTTGTATACAGTTCATTAATACCCATCTCATCTTTTGGGTACTAGCCAAATGTCGAATCTAGCTCAAAATTCAATGCTGGACAACGAGCAAATACGCATCTCACAAATTTAGTGTTGGACGGAGTGAGTGATGACTTTCAAAGTTGAATAGAACTCTTGCAAGTTAACAAAATTTGGAATCGAAAGGATTGTGAGTTAAAATCGATGCTCAACCAACCAAGACAAGAGATCATCGGAGGAAGAGAATACTTATTCGCTGCCACGTTGTGCCCTCGCCAGAGACGCAATCAAAAAAAGCAAAGGGGAGCTTATTATATAAAAAAGACTAACAAAGGAGCTACTAGAACAACTAAGGGTAGTAGCCTTAGATTTAGCTGTAGCAGCTAGCCTTGTTTGGTCATAAGGATAATAGTTCTTATTAGTTCAAGGGCGGGCGACCACTCACTCGCTGTTAGACATGGGCGCATTGTTGGAGATGGCATCAAAGAGGAAGAGAGGCGTGAGGTGTGGTGATTGGAGAACATGAGTTGAGAGAGAGAGCATTTGAATGAAGAAAAAGCGTGAGAAAAAAAGAGAAAAAGAATAGGATTTGTTTTGAGTATTTAGTTTTTAAAATAATTTTTTTCTTCTTAGTATTTTCTTTTATTTCCTTTTTCTTTTTCCTCTTAGTTTCTTTTCTAAATGTTGAAATTTGAAAATAAATTGAATGAGGAATCCAATCAATAATTTAAATATTTAAATATTGACTCTTCAAATTTCACCCTATTTAATTAATTAAATGTTTTAAACTTTAATGTTCTCCCTATCCGCGTTGTGATTAGGGGGAGAGTTAGAGATTCAGGATTTTATTTTAGAATTCGAAAACAACAATGTCGTGATTAGGGGAAGAGTTAGAGATTGATTTAAGAATTTTATTTTAGATTTCGAAAACAACAATCCATTTTTGTAGGGATTTTTTTTAATCTGTCAAAATTTGAAACTCTCAATTATAGGGCTCATTTATTTTTTTGTTCTCGGTTTAGTTGTAAGGTGTGTCCTTGTACATACAACAACAAAATTTGAATCCCCGATTATAGGGCCCATTTATTTATTTGTCACCAGAGACGAGTGTTTACGCCAGACTAGCAATCAGAGTTGCATTGGTCGGCGAGCATGTTCGAGCGGAGTAGTCGCCGGAAGACAGTGACCGATGTGGAGGAGGAGAAGCTGAAATAGGCTGCGATTGAGAGCTTGTCGACCTATGATAGGGGTGAGAAAGAGGATGCTGAAGCACGTGAGCAACAACAGAAAAATTGTTCATGAAGAAGTTGAAGTCCCGATTTTTTTTTCTATTGCAAATCTAGAACCAAACAACAATCAATATACGTATATATGTGTGTCTACATCTCAACACATGCGGGACGACCACTGAAAGTATCCACGCATACAGGACTCAACTTGCACTTAACGGGAAATTAACATCATCTACACTTAACCGGAAGACTTCAACTTCCACGAAAATATTTTGGTTTTTTATTTTTTTTTTTATTTTAAGATTAATTAGAAAATAATTAGTTATTAAAAAATAGGGTTATAATTGGCATAATAAAATATAACTCTCCTCCCTAAAAATACTCTAAACAATTGCAAAGAATTTAAAAATTAGACATTTTTCATTTTAAGTTATTTATCTCCGACCTTCCTCCTAATTTTGGATGATGGTAATCTCAATTACTTTTGAGTTTTTGATCCAATACGTAACATAGAGCTCTCAAGAGTTTGTGGATCCTATGTCACGATCAAGAGGAAGAATAATTACTGAATTTGTCAAGTATGGTTGTCATCAAGCTCTATTACACAAAGTACAATTAAAATTTAGAAAAAGAAAATAGAGCTTTATACATATATAGTAATAAATAACAGAATAAAATATTGTAGTTTTAAATATATAACATTGCTGTATTCTTTCAAAATTTAGTATGTTATTTAATTTTTTTTAACAACAAAGATGTTTTTTTTTTTTTTTTTTTTTTTTTTGATAAAAAAAAGATGAGATAGTATAATTTATTTTAATAAAAGAAAAACGAGATGAAAAAAGATTAGGATATACTAGAAAATTGAGTGCATCAACCTTGAAATGATGATTGAATGCGTTACAAAGGATCCATAATATTTCTATCATGATTGCCTCTCTAACGTCTATTTTTTTTTTTTTAGTTTAATAATTGCGGGCTGTGGGATCGAACTTTCGACTTCAAAAAAATGAGTATATATCAATTGGTGATAGGAGTAGCCCATGGATGTTATATTGTGAGTGAAGTCCCTTTATCTTTCTGATGTGGAATCCTCAACAAATTACGATGAAGTTGTCAATAAACAAAAATCAACCAAACATATTTCAAAACCGACAATAAAACATGTGCTCCTATGACACAATTGAGAAGAGAAAAAGAAATCGGCCAAAGTTGAAATATCGTCCCCACTCTTGTACTTCATGGTACATGCATTTATAAGAATAAAGAAGACACAAAACCTTAATGATAGTAAAGGATTTGGTCCATTTACTAAAAGTTAAGCGACTCTCTCCATAAATGTACTTGTCTCCTACTTTTCCTTTCTCGACCACATCTTTTACCTTCATTTCATTTTTATATCTTCTTACATTTTCTGACACAATAATTTTACATAATAATTCCAACATAATTCAACTGATGAAATATTAATATCTCGCTATAAGTTGTACATTAATTTCTTTGTCCTCATTTTTAATATAATATCATTAAAAATATCAATTTAATGTTCATCTCGTTCAATTTATAAAAAAAAAAAATAATTCAACACAGTAAGAAGAGATGATGATTCAATTTTGAGTCAGTTCATAAGTTGTTCAATCTTTGGTAGTCACCTATCTATACTCATCTTTTTTGTAATTATTTAATAACTTAATTATGATTTTTTTTAGTTGAACACCAATAATATGAAGAGAGGGGGATTCAACATTTGTCATAATAGTTGAGGTAACAATATTTTAATTAGTTGAATTACGCTTATGGACAATAGTTTAGAGTCCGTTCATATAAAAAAAAAATGTGTCTATTAAAACTATGCTTATTTATAGACATGTTTCGACAAAGGTAGGGGAGGGAGGAAACATTTAAACTTAGGAAAAGTAATTTATGCTTTGTTTGGTAAGTTATGTTGAATTTTTGGCCAAGGTAAATGTTTTCACTAGTTGAGCTATGCTCATGTTCACATACATGAGCATATATATTTTTTTTTCGAAATAATTAAGATTATGATTTTAATTATAATAAATAAAAAAACACCATTAATTACCCTATATCTTCTTTGTATCAAAAATGCCTCGAGATTATAGTAAAATTATAGGTCAAACTAAATCAATAGTAAATACTAATAATTTTTAATTTCATGAAAAATTAATGGTCAAATAAACACTCTTGCAATTTGAGGTCTAAGATTATACACTTAAAAGTCAATCAAAATACATTGCCTCAACTTCATTTGCTTCACAATTTCAAGTTGCAACACTAGACAACTTTAACAATATTTCAACATTCTCCACAATTATTTTAATTGTCACACGTAAACTTTGTCAACAATAATATAACATAACACATATTATATATTTTCATACACATGCTATCATGGTACAATTAGGCTTGCTTAATTGATCATTAAGACTACTCATAACTTGAAGTACAATAATAACTAAAATATTATTATTATTTACCTTATTTCATAAACTTGATATAGTGGGATCATAAAATAAACAAATATATACTCATTAAATAAAATTGTTAAATCCCCATACCATAGGTAATGATTCATCCTAAATAAAATTCATTAAAAAATTATTAGAATCTTAATGAATTTAAGCTATATTTGTGGAACCAATTAACCACCTAAAATATCTTCAATAATTGAACGAATTTAAACTCCTTATTTGATGAGATCAAATACAAAATTTCAATAATATCTATAAACCAAATATTAAAAAACAGCTAAATAGAGCATAACTCAATTAACATAAAGTTCTGCTCTTGACTAAGAGGTCATGGGTTTAATCTCTGCATTAACTAAAATAACTTTGCAAAAAAAAAAAAAAAAACATAAGCCCACACAATATATTGAAGAATGCCTCCTACTTTGACTTGCAACTTAGCTTACGAAAAACGAATTTTACTTGTGATAAATAATAAAATTATCAAACGAAAAAATTATAATTAAATCTAAGTTTAGGAAAAACTAAATTCTTCCCAATCTATATTTCAATCATGGAAGCGTGAACTTAGATTTTTGCCTTTTTAGCCTGTGCAGACCCAAGACCACAAGCAACATCGACCATCAAATTATACTATTCTATAAATAATTTGTAGATTTTCTGATACAAGTTTATGTTATCGTCTTGTCAAAGCCTTCAAAGTCTATCTTAATCATTTTAAAACATATAAATTTATTTTATAACAAATAAAGTCTCATAACTAGCAATTCAACATGCAAATCCTCATTCATTTTGTTCGTTGATCTTTGATTAAGCAATTAAAATTTTTTTACATAATTCTAACTATACCTTGTTAGAATTTACTCAATACAAATGGAGAACCCATATCAATTTATTAGAGTTCATGAACACACGAATCTATACCCATCAAATATATATTGAATATTATACTCAAACATATCGATAATGTGAATCATGTTAAATTCTTATGATATATAAAGATTTGACATATCTTTAATCTCAAAATTCATTTGGCGTCACTAGAAAAAGACTTAACTATAGTAGATTATAATTATATGCTAACAAGATAATTAAAACAAATCTAAGGAAGAATTCCTAGATTTATCACCTTCTCCAATGAAAACGGTATTTCATCATTTCATAATAATCAAATGTTAATCATGTCATAAGTTGATAATTAAACATATATTTAATATAATAAAATCCAATGAATACCTCCCTTATTAACATCTCTTAATTCAAAGTTGGTTGCAAATTTATAAGTGTGCACAGCATACGCAACAAGAACTCCAATGGCTTGCAAATCATCATTTAAGTGGGAGATATTTCTTGTCAAGTCGTGTTGAAAATGATTTATAACAAAATAAAATAAAGGTTTAAGCTCATGTATACGATTGGGAAGAAGACGTCGAATCGATCTTCATTGTTGATAATCGATCAGATCGTCAATGTCGATAACAAAAATCCTCTGCTTTTCACCTCAAATTTTGATGAATGCCTATGAATTCGTTATTTGAGTTGGCCGATCCACTTCTTTCTGCAGATTTTTTATCTTCTCCAACTTGGACAGGTCTGCATATCCTTTTCGGTTAAGATCGACATTGGAAAAAATAATTGCTTTCAAATTGTTGTCGAAAATGAACCAAAAAAGAAGATTGTCGTGGATTCCACCTGGGACGTCCACTCGTCAGAAAGGGGTTGGACACAATATAAAAACTTTGCTCAGATTGTGGGGGAGGGGAAAGTATTCCTTCGTATTCTTCAAGGTTTTCCTCTATTTATACCCACTTACCAATTGTATATCTTCCAATGTGGAATTCTTGAGATTCTTCTTTGAGCTTGCAAAGGGCCAAGGTCGATGGGCTAGTCATTCCCAATCGTCTTTTCAATGAATATTCAAAATCTATTTGCTTTTGGGGAATTGTGATAGATAGCTACTTTAAAAAAATCGAAATGAAATAAAGCTAACTAAATTTCTTATTTGCATCTCATAACAGGCTAGATTTTAGGGTGTGAGAGAATACTTTTTATACCAGTTATGTCCCTTGTATATAACGGTATTTACTTAACTGCCCCTACCCAACCGAATTTTTTTTTGTTGTTTATGTATTTTTGGGAGAGAAAAAATATATCACAACTTAGATTCAACCCCTCCACCATCAAAATATTTTTCCTATTATTTTGAACTACCATCCTACATTTATGACTTCCGAGAAGATTCATTGTTCACCACCGAATTAATGGTTTTCCATCAGATCAGGTTGCATTAATTTTTTAAATTAAAAACAAATATCAAATGTTGCACCTGTCATCCTCAATTATCTAACATAAATCAAGACCACCCTAAAAAAGGGGAAACAATTTATCGTTACACTCACATATATATGTATATAATCATATATTTGTTTCCAATAAATTACACTTATACACATCTGAATATGTATATACATATGTAGACATCTCTTCTAATGGTGATGATTCGATTGAACGTGGCATATATATGTATATTCTCTGACGAAAAAAAAAATCTTGGAGCCATAATTTTTGGAAATCTTCAATAAGAGCCCTAGATTCTCGCAATTTGAAAAGAAAAAAAAAATATGTCTCACTCTCTCACAATCCCTAATAAAAAGGCACCTCCTTCTCACTTCTCTTCTTTCTCCAAATCTCCATCGCCTCGGTGAAACCTCATGTTGTTTCCTTTCCAGGGTTAGGCCACATTAATAGAGTATAACGAATTTTGAGGATTTTTTTTAGTTTTGATAGAGAGATTTGATTTTTTTATTTTCAAGAGTCTCAGTCAACGATCTTGAAGTTCATCGAACGGAGAATGGAGGAACGAAGGTTAAAAATAATAGCTTACGACGAAGATTTTCGGGGGTTGGGCCACTTTAATAAAGGATAGCGATTTTTTATGATATTTTTGAGTTTTTACAGAGAGATTTGATTTTCAATTTTCAACAGCCTCAGTTAACGGTCTTGAAGTTCATCGAACAGAAAATGGAGGAACAAATGTTGAAATAGGAAGCTTACGACGATGAGGATGATGATCTTCTCGGTTGGGCATGGAAGCACTCAAATTTCTCGACCGACCAAATCCTCGACCTAATTATAGCTTGTTTTTCGTCAGCCACAAGACGTTGTTGGTCGCCATGGATAAATCATTGATCATTACCCTCTATGAAGAAAAGGATATTGTGTGGATGTACGATGACTATTATCTTGTCGTGGATGTTGAAGTTGTAGATATTTACAGATATAGATACGAAAAGGAAACAACAGGATCACAAACAAGCTCCTGACACTTGGGTTGTAAGAGGTTGAGTTTTTCAAATCTCACCATTTAATGCTTGCAGATTTTTAATTTAACATTTTTTCTCGGTTTACTCAACATGCAGCAACATATTTTAGTTGTTTTTGTCATTCTCACGATGTCATTGTCAAACATTCTCAAGTGTTAGGGATTTAAGGTATAAATTATCATATACAAATGATATTTTACCCTTGCCTAGGTAGTTATAATGTTTAATACAATTATACATCATTGCCTATAAGCAGTTGTGTAAGGGTTAATACATGTATACACGCACATCAGATTTTTCTTAGGTCATCCTTTTAATCAAGGGTGTATTTTCCAACACATACTACTTATCCTAGGTCATTGTTTTAATTTTTTTTTTTTTTACCATTTTTATCCGTTTTGTACTTTCCATCCATCCTAAAATTAATCATTGTTTTGTTTAAATTTAGTTTCTGCACTTTAAATGAAACCTGATGGGCACTTTAAATGAAACCTGATGGGAATTGAGATATGTTTGTCTATATATACTATGTATATGTTTACCACTTGTTTGGGCGCGACTGTTTATCCTTTTTTGGGGTCTATTGTCGTGTTCGTCGAGTTAGTGTATATTGGGCAATACAATAGGTGACAGATCGGATTTTTATTTTATCGCCCAACACCATTTCCCACGATAAAAAATGAATATTTGTAACGGTTTACTAATTGTTACTTTTTTTCTTCCCAACTATTTTCTCTCTCATAAAATCAACCATTTTTGTAGTTGATTTGAGTTTTCAACCGGTTAAATCTCATAAGGGTATTTCATTCTCAATATAGTTTTAAGAATTAGTAGCTATTTTCATTAAGTTAATTGTGTTATCTATTTTTCAGTAACAACTATTTCATTTTAACTATTCTTCTAGTTGCCCCATTACTTTTCTATGGAATTTCTCATTCACCTAAGGTTAGGGAGAGAAAATCTATGAATTTTTATGACCTAAGTCATTGGTTAGGGTTGAATCGTAAGCTGATATGATATTATTCATTTCATTAAGTCTTAAGCCTTCAATCTTTTTTTAAAAAATCTACCCAAAAAGACTAGTATGGATGAATATGTTATTTTTATTCATAAACTTATTGTCTTTTCCAAATGAGAGAGTTTTAGTTGCAATTCATGAGACTTGTAAATATGATTCTTATTTTTATTGATAACCTTTTTTGGCTTTTTCCAATGCTTTTTGGCATAAGAAAAAGTTGGAATCCTTCTAATATATGATCTACAAATAAGCTAATAAACAAGATAATTATACTAACCTCTTGTTAAATGTTAGTTCCAGAATAACTCACTATAAGACATCAATTATCATTTCAATTTCAAAGGTTGATATGCATCAATTACTCACTCCACAATTTGTTGAACTTAAAAAAAAAAAAAAAAAACTTGGTCAATATGTTCTTGTTACTCCATATAGTTTTTATGGTCTCTTTTTTTTTTGAAATCTTAACTTTATTCTTTATGTATTACTCTTTTTAGCAAATATTAAAAGGACAATGATTTATGAATTTAAATAATACTTTTAGTTTATGAGATTTGTCAATGGCTAATCTAGTAACATTTTATACTGCAAATGTCAAAATAAAAATAAAAAATCAACAGCTCCATTGTCCATTATGATTTATGAAATAAGGTAATTTTCCATTATATATGTTAATCTGTCTAATCAAGTGACAACCAAGTCGATTGAAAAAAAAATTAATACATAAAAAGTGAGTTAGAGCACACCCACATATTTTAAGCAATAAACATAAACATATATTTTATTTCCACTTAAATGTATGAGTTGACAAGATCAACTTCAAAGCAATGAGCTCGATTAACTTGTGGAACAAATCATTGATGCTTCTCCCACCCATCCTTTATTAATTCTCATCATTCTCTATCCACTATTCTTTCTAACTATACCATTTTTATTTTATGGGTCACTTAATTGAGTGACTTGGTTTCGAAACCATCCCAATCGATTCGAACTCAATTTCGGTTAAATTTTGACCCGAACCGACCCACTTACACGATAAATTGTGCAAGTAAAAACCTCAAATTCTAATAGGTATTTCAAGCAGTAGCAGTAGACTAAAAGATAAAGTTTTACAATTGACAAAATGGGCTATATTTACATTAATAGAAGAAGCAAAGGCTACTCACTCCATAACCTTTACACTTTCCAACCCACTCATCATTTAATTTCAACAAAGTTCACCAAATTCTAATCTTCACCTCTCCTCCAAAAGCTTTTGAAAATGAAGCCAAAGACTATCTCATGTGTCTATGTTCTGTGTTTTTTTTCTTTTTTTCTTTTTTTTTTACCAAATTTTAAACCAGTTTTTTTCATAGACACACAATAAACTCTCACCACAGTCCCCACAACCCAGAAGACATTAAAAGTTTTCGAAGTTTCCTACTTCCAGCTTCAACTTTCGGCCGACTCCGAGGTTATTACCGTCTCGTCACATTCGATTGTAGACATTGCAAGTTTGCTACCTGAACTCATCTTCTTCACATCCTGACTTGACCATATAAATATTCTTCTCACCATGTTGCAGAATTCCCTGCAAGATGATAAAAATCATAGGAACACATTATGCAACTGATATCGAATCAAACAATGTGGATGCTGGTTTAAGTGTACAACTTACTGCCACGGGTAATCGCCCATGAGCATCATATCTCCTTCATCGTCAGTGAAGACAATTTCCCACTTATCACGAGGGCGAATTTCTCCCTTGATGTCGAACATCTTTTCCAGTTCATCAATGAGTTGGCCATACCCTTCCAATGTGGTAAGGTCCACCGCACGTCCGACAGCCATCCCCTGCATTTGAACCTTTGATATATTGACGGATCAACAAAAAGAAGTCAATAAATTAGCTTAACGAAGTTCTAAACATGAATAAGGTATAATAGATCACCTTGGTACGGCTTCGACTGTTAGTCGAGCTGTTCTGCTTGTGCTGGATCTCTTTAGGAGGTGCTTGTAGAAGTCCTAATTTTCTTTCTTTAGAAGCCTTTGACAGGTTCGAGTTCTGCTCTGCATTAGTCCTAATTTCATTTGGTGCGCAAATCAGTTGATCAGCTGCCCTTTCAGGTGGAACTGGACTTTTAGAATGACTAATCAGCTCGATCCCGAACAAACGACAGCTTGGAGCCCCCTCAGTTTTCCTCCCCTCTTCCCCAAGGTCGTGTACTTGGTCACTCTTCAGATTTGGTGAGTGTGGAGTTGGACATGTCGAGTGTGATGTTGACACTCCTGGGAAGACCGTGGACCAAACAGAATTACTTTTACGGTCATCTGTCAAATCCTGTAACCGATGCTGAGAAACACTCCCATTCGGGGAAGTTAACCAAGAACCCTCCTTCAGAGTCCTGGATACAGAATTCCCATTGCTGCTAACATCCGTTTGCTTGTAAGGCCATGTTGCATGATTTTCAAATCGTTTAATGTCAGCAGCAGCAATACCCAGTTGTGTTCTATCATCATGTGATTGAGTTGATCCTGAATGTCGTAGAGTTGTTACGGTTGAATTATCAGAATCTGTATCATGTAGGACAGTCGAAAGAAAAAAGAACCGTCGTGATTAGCCGATAACTTATTTCAACTCCTCCCAAAACCGAAAGGAGTAACAATTGAAAGAAAAAAAGGAAAGAATAGTTGACTCTCAGCAATACCTAGAATTTCAAGTGGAGGTCGAGGCCTTTTATTCTTAACCGAAATTGATTGCGGAATGCTCGGGGACGTAGGAGCCACAAAAGGTTCAATCTCCCATGGTGAAACTCTATCAGGTCTCTGAATAGATGCAAGTTCATCCCATTGAACCTGGAAAGGAGTGGCATATACAATCAGAAATTGAATTTGTTAAAAGGAAGGAGGCGGCAGTAAGACTTGGTATTCCAGAAGAAGACTTTACTCTCAGTGTTCTATCATCATGTGATTGAGTTGATCCTGAATGTCGTAGAGTTGTTACGGTTGAATTATCAGAATCTGTATCATGTAGGACAGTCGAAAGAAAAAAGAACCGTCGTGATTAGCCGATAACTTATTTCAACTCCTCCCAAAACCGAAAGGAGTAACAATTGAAAGAAAAAAAGGAAAGAATAGTTGACTCTCAGCAATACCTAGAATTTCAAGTGGAGGTCGAGGCCTTTTATTCTTAACCGAAATTGATTGCGGAATGCTCGGGGACGTAGGAGCCACAAAAGGTTCAATCTCCCATGGTGAAACTCTATCAGGTCTCTGAATAGATGCAAGTTCATCCCATTGAACCTGGAAAGGAGTGGCATATACAATCAGAAATTGAATTTGTTAAAAGGAAGGAGGCGGCAGTAAGACTTGGTATTCCAGAAGAAGACTTTACTCTCAGTGATCGCCATATCGAATTGGGCCAGTGAGGAGATGAGTCGTCAACTCCAACTATAGTGCCCGAAAACCTTGCCGATTAGAATGAGTGAAACAAGAGTAAGTAAGAAAACTCATAAAAGAAGAGGGAGAAAAGGCATTGAAGCATGTTTTTGTTTTTTTCCTACACTACCTTCTCTCTAGAGACTCATCTCCCTCAAACCTCATCTTGAACCTCATCCCGACTAAGAACTTACTGTTCGTCGCTTCAATGTACTTACTCACGCTCACGATAAACTGGCTTGCCCTGGTATCAACGGACACCAAACAGAAATAAACGGACAACATGAGGATTCTGATTTAAGAAACTTGGACGGATCAACATCATTTTAAGTACATGGAACAAAAAAAAAGTATATCACCTTGGCTTATAATAGACAACAAAGCGAGTTTGAGTTGACACGGCATGAGATGCAGTAGCAAGCACTCCTAAGTGCATGCTGTGACTCGAAATCACAGATGAAGGCATACTGCTTTGTTGGCGAGCAAGACGTCTCACTCCAACTCGCAAGTCTCCATTTTCCCCCCTACAAAACAATTCCATAAAGAGTTAACAGAAGTAATATAACCTCTCATACCGACGCAACAACCATCCATAGAAAGAAAATCAAGATACCTCAAGAACACAAAAGAGTCTCCAGCAACTAATCTCTTAGAAGTAACAAAGGTGCTCCATCCGGTCGTCAGCAAATGCCTTCGCGGTTGACCTGTTCGTCCATTGTAGCACAGATTTCACTGTTATAAACGCAAAAGTGCATGCAAATTGAATCGAAATTGCCTACATGCAAAGCTAATTGTTCCAAAACATGTGGTTGTAATAATCATCATGGTAAACAGAATGGAGGCTGGCTCACCCCTAAAAATATGCTTGAATCGCCACTCGTAACCGTGAAGATCTTTGGCAACGAGTTCCTGAGTCGGGGTCTGCTGGGTCATATCCTGAATAAAATGAAAATCCACACGAGAAGAGATTAGAAAACGTATTGATATTCTAGGGAAGAAATAAGAGAAAGGGAAAAAAGATGACTCGGTAAAGCAGAATTACCAATGGAGGCAGGCATTCTGTGGCATGTTTACGAAGCACGGAAAACCCCCCATGGGTGCTAGTATCAGAAGCAGTTAAAACCTTGCAAAATGAATGGACTTTCTGTTTTCGACCAGCCAGAGGTGAAGGTTTAGGACTTGTAGGTTCATCTTGCTGGACAGTGATCGAAAATTTAGTTAAAAAAAAGAACAAATTCGTCTCTCCAAAATTAGCAAACTAGACAAAGTAACACAAACTCTATAAACAGTTCTTACATTTCCATCCGGCATTAAAGTTATCTGTGAATAAACCTCGTCTGTTTCCAGCTCTGCCTAAAATTTCAAAGACAGAGAAGCAAAAGTGACTTATAATTTAGAGGTAAAAGTGACTTATACAAACCTCTTGTTTTCTAAACCCCATTTTCTCAGAACTCAAACAAAAAAAACAGGATTAGGAAGAGAGAAAGTACCAGCAGGCGAACATCAACTACATGACAAAGTACTTTGGAGGAAAGATTAAACGAAGGAAGTTTCTGACTAAGCTCCTTATTTGTAGATGCCTCCAACTAATAAGAAGCAAAAAATTTCAATCAAAACTCAAAAACCCAAAAACAAAAACAACCCAATAACCAAAATCATCAAAGAAATCATCCCAAATCACAAAATCCAGCATCAGAGCTCGATCTAAAACAGGAAAACGACTGTTGAATTTGAATGAACTAACCTGTTCCATATGGCCTTGAGGAAAATAGAAAACCTTATCATTAACTCGAGGAACTTCCACAAGAGGGCCAGCAGAGACCCTCCAAAGCTCAGTGTAAAGTTCATCTCCTCCTCCTCCCCAACCTTAGAAACCGCCATTTTCAAAGAAAAGAAATTATCAAATTAGACCCAAAATGAGACTATCAAAGAAGAAGAGGAGACAAAGAAGAACAACCCATTTCGAGTTATTACCTTGAATTGAAAGATTTGGGGGAGAAAACGAACCCCCTCCCCGATTAGCCATTATTGAAAGCTCTTTTCTCCTCACTTTCAGAAAACAGAGTTGTAACGAACCGACTTCCTATGAAGTCAATTTAAGGACGTTACTACATGCATGACGTCATAAACCTCAATAAACAACTAAAATTTTATTTTGAAATAATAAAATCAAAATGTAAACGTTCAAAGACAGTAAATACTTTTAATTTGGGATCCCAGTGAAAAACATAAAATAGTTCAACGAGCTCATTTAAGACAAAAGTTTAAATGAATGTTCTTGGTGCTAATCCTTAGCAAAATCATTGGACTCACTCAAATAATTAACAAAATAATTAATGAAAGCGGAAGCTCTGACTCCACGTGTCCCATGACATCATCAATCGATCACCTCGTCAAACGCCCAGTACGTTCCTAGTATTACCTGAAAAAAATAGTTTTAAGAAAGAATGAGTATTTTAAATAAAATACTCAGCAAGTAACCCCACTACTGGGGTCAGGCTATGCAATCACATGCAACATGAGCTGACAGAAACTTTAACTGGTGAGACCTAAACCTGACTGTAATTTTCTGTTAAGGTCATCTAAGTGAACAATTAACCCAGTCAGTAACTCGCTCAACTACTCGGTGTAGTAGACTCCTCTGGAGACTCACCCCTACTGATGGTTAGTTGACATCTAGTCAGTGGAGAAAAGTCTCAATCTACTAGGTATCAATCATGACTAGGGGATGGATATAATTGTCACTAAATTATCCTTCTACTAAGTATCAATCATGACTAGGGAATGGGTATAATTGTCACTAAATTATACTGACTGAAAAATGTGCATGCAATAATGAGGTCCCACAACAAGCATGTTCAACATGATAAAAAAAGATACGACATCCTCATAACTTTATTCATGAATTTTTCCTCTAACATCCTAAGATATTTTTTCAAAGCTACATACCACAATCCATTCAATATTTACATAAAATCAAATCGAACATCTCAACCACAGATATTCAACATCTCAACATTCAACTAAACTTCAACATACAATTCAATCAACTCCACAAGATCAAAAAAAAATTACAACCTAGCCCGAAGGCTGGCAAGTCCGTTTAGTTCAACCAAAGTCTTCACAACGACCTAAAAATAACGCCTCACCATCATAATTTAACCAAACAAAATTAATCTCCATTAAAGATTGATGAGCCGAACCTACCCTACGACGTCCTGCACGAATTTCAATCGGTCAGCCCAAACTTAACATGACAGAGAAACCCATCAATTCAAAACCAATTTGAATAACTTTACTAAATTTTAAAAAGGTTAGGGGTAAGTGTTACCCACGGAAACTCGCTACAAAGGCAAAATCTGTAGGAATTGATTTGCAGAATTCTGAATTCTGCAAATCAATGAACACAGAAACAGAATCTCTCTTCTGGATTTAATTAATTTTTATGAAGTTATATGAAGGAGAAAAGGCAGAAACGGAAAACACGCTGGATTTGGATTATTAATCCTAATTATAATCCTAATTACAATCCTAATTACTCTAAATGCCAACTTTGTCCCATTCTACACCTTTTCTCTGCATCTTCAATTTCTGGACAGTATTCTCAATTGCAAGAAAAACACAGGATTTTAACACTAGAATGGGGCGGGTATTGAATTAGGAAGCCGAACAGAACGTTGGTGAACTACAAAATTAGAATCCAAAGCGGTTGTGGCCAAAATCGATATTCAGACGGACAAGACACGAAATTGTCGGAGGGAAAGCTTACCCGCTGTCGGTCACGTCTCGCCTTCGTCGGAGACGAAGCCGCGGTCGCCGTTGCCCAAACGCCGTCGGAAACCGCAGCCAATGTCGCCGTTGCTTGTGACGCCGCCGCTCGCCGCTGGGTCTCCGTCGTGGATGGGAGTTCGCTGGTGGGAAAGATCGGAGGGGAGAGACGGCGTGGGGTGGCCGGAGCTGAGGGAGGAGGCGGCTGAGCGAGGGAGAGCGGCGTGGGGTGGTCGGAGCTGAGGGAGTTGGCGGCTGAGCGAGGGAGCGCCGGCGTTCAGAGTGGAGGAGGGAGAGCGGCGTGGAGTGGTCGGAGCTGAGGTAGGAGGCGGCTGAGCGAGGGAGCGGCGGTGTGGGTTGGTCGGAGTTGAGGGAGAGAGAGAGTGGACTGAGGGAGAGAGTGGGTTGAGGGGGCTTCGTCTACGCTGAACTTATATATATTTTTTTTAAAAAAAATAATAATAAAGTTTATATTAATAATAATATATTATTATTATCATTATTAATAACTTACTAATGTTGTTTGACTTAATAAAACGATTCATCCTATCTTTCTTAAGCTCAAATTCTACCAGATTCTTCCATTTAAATTTACTATCCATCCCGATAACAATAAAAATTAAATAATTTCTCTTACCTGGAGTTGGAGTGGTTAGTGAAGTGCTCAAAGAGCAAAATAAGCATAAACAAAGCATAAACACACTTCGAATTACAACTAAAAATGAAGTGAGATGTTGAGGATGAAGAAAAAAAATCTCAAGTCTGTCCCATTTTGTTGAAGTGGAAAATTGTAACGCTTCCGCTTCACCGAGCCTCATTTTCCTCCTCCACTACTACTACTCTCTCTCTTTTGGGTTTGGCGTTACAGAACCGTTTTTGGGGAAGCTCTAAAAACCGCTTTTGCTTGTTTTTTTTCTTCCTCCTCCGCATTTTCCTCTCGCCTTCTTTCTCTACTACATTTTTCTCTGGTTTTTTTGGAATCCGGGAAAAATATAATGTCGTTACAGAGAATGTCAAAAAAACCTTCCCCGCATCCTATTATACCGGTGCTTTATTGCTTCTTCAGCTGCCCTCTTTTCCTCTCTCTACTTGTCTTTTTTCGTTTTCTTTTTATTTCCTAACAAACATAGTCGCTCTCGATGATTTTATGATGAGGAGATGAAGAATAAACATAATATCAATCACATTTGTGTTTTTCTTAAAAAAAAAATCTTCCTTTTGGTATTGATGGAATAAGTCCACTCCATCTTCCACTTTTAATTAGGTGAAAAATCACAAATATAGCTTAGCGATAATTGTGGTGTACCGAATAATATTCGGTCTCCATCTTCGATTATATTCTTGATCAAGAAGTTAGATGTTCAAATTGCACACACCCACACATTGTTAAACTCCAATAATAATAATAATAATAAGAGAATTGTTTGTTTAGCATAACTCAATTTTGGCATCTAAAATTTAGATCACTTCAACTCAAATCTCAATAACTTGTTATTTAGTACATTTTTTCATAATATTACATTAATATAGCGGAGAAACTGAACCTACCATCTTTTAAGAAGCTAGTGACGCGTTACCACCATGTCAGTCTCCAGTCTGGATTTGAGCATTTTAAACACATACCATATAAGTTTCAATTCATTAAACGGCAGGTCAAACATTCCTTTAGTATGAAATTAAGGAAAAGTTTGAGCATTACTTTGTGCTTATGTTATTTGTTTTGTCTTCGAACTTTAAAAAACGTTAATTACATTCTTGAATATTGTATTATACTTTCATTTACTCATTGTCATTAAGTGGTATGAGTATTAATTTGTCTATTTATCTCAACTCAAGCCAAAATATATCTAAACAATAATGTCATATCATTGTCAAAGTGAATTTAACTCTGCAGTAAGTGACATGTAATACTTTTCTTGAAGAACCTCATACTCCTACACTCCGATTTATTGTACTAAAAAAAAGAGGTCATACCATTGTCATGTTATTGATTTATACAATGTGGAAATCACCAACACGAGCATAACTTACGGTTGAGGCACCACTTTCTTTTTTGGGAGGAGCTTCCACGTATTTGTTAAATGACTAAAATAGAATAATTTTTTTTTCTCTAAAATCACACCTACTACAATTTTGGGAGACCTTTCATACGTGAATCTAATTTAGACCCTCCATTAGTTATTTATAGCTATTTTCACTTGACTTCATTTAAACCCGACTCAAAATCACCTAAATAAAATCATTATCTCTTAAAATCTTACCAAAGTAGCACAAAAAAAAACTATCATATAATTATTTCTAAATAAGTAAAACAACAATAAGGTAGACGTGGGGATGAAAAACTATCACTAATATTTATTTGATTTCAACATTTCTCTTTAATTTACGTTAATTCTTTATTTAAAAAAGTCTTATAGGCAAACATGTTGTGAAAGTTTATGCATTAATAGTTTTAAAAGGGAATTCTAACATAGGATACAAATCGATTAACTTATAAAAATTTAGAATGATAATTAGGATTTTATCTATTGAGCTAGGTTTAAGTTAAGGGAGAATCATGGTTAGAATGTAACCCAAGGGAAAGGTAAGGCAAACTAGAGTTAGAAGAATGGTGGAGGGTGGGGGGCAAAGAAAGTGATTGACGGCGAGGGCTGCCGTGTGATAACGGCCGGCGAGGATTTAAAAATAAAAAAGAAAAAGAAAATTAAATTAAATGTAAGAGAGTACGGAAGAGACATAGAGATTCGTGTCGTCTGAGTTAACGGAGGACGTTAAGTTCAGACCAGACAGAGCCGTCACCGTTAGTTGTTGCCGTTCCCTTTCGTTGTCTGCTTCGAAGCAGGCAACAACGTTGGCTCGAGTTAACCCGGCAGGAAATTTTTTAAGGTTTTTTGTTTTCTTTTTTCTTTTAATAATATTTATATTTTTTAATATTTATATTCTATTTATGTTGATTTTTTTTATTTATTTTTCCTTGTTGTCAGATGCTTATAATTATAAGTTTGACCTTGATGTCTGGTCATAATTGCTGAATATGCCACTCCACTTTACATGGGTCCCACGTGTAAACGTGGGGATAATTGATATATATATATATATATATATATTTATTTATTTTTTTTTTTTATCTCTTTGACCAATTATTTTTCCCTTTTTAATTTTTTCTCTTACCAATCCCAAATGATCTGCCAGCAGTTGGGTGGTCCAACTCTCTACACGTCAGCACATGTTCTGTTTTATTGGAAAATTTCCAACATTAATAACTCCTTCAAACAAAAATTACAAAATATATATATATATAGAATATACTTATCTTATATTATAATTCATCAATCTTGTTTAATTGATATTCATCTCGACTACCAAGTTTGAAATTTGAATATCTTCGCTTCAAGTTAAATTAAAAAAATATATTATCTATTAACTGAATTTCATATTTACGTAGTTTATCGATAATTGACACATTTTTTTTTCTCTTGAATTGAGATGTTTCAATTCTTACTCTTCATTTGTTGTACTAAAAAAAAAAGAAAATAAATTAAATTCTACTAAAATAGATTGTCTCGTTCAACAATTCTATGTAACCTATTTAAATTACTATTTACTATTATAAAAAATATGAAACATTATCAAACTACATTGTCAAGTTTTAGACTTTTAGGTACATTGTAAGTATTTAAATTACTACCTTTTACTATTATAAAAAATATCTACAATACACATTAATATATAAGGTTCAAATGTAGTTGCTTCAATTATTTCTTGTCCAAACATACCAACATAACTATATGTTTTAATGAGTAATAATTATTGAAATAAAAAGCTTGATTTTTTTTCTTCTTAAAATGTGGCCTTCTCCATTATTTTTTTATTTATTTTTTTTTTTAAGTATAACACGTGTAAAGTATGAGAATTTGAACTACTAAACTCAAATGAAGGAGTTTATGTCAATTAATACTATTTAAATAATAGAGTATTTAAAGAAAATGAGTTCAATTCAGGCGACCACCTCCTTAAAGAATTAATTTTTTCAAAAATATTGTTTAAAAATAAAAATAAAAAATTAATTTTTAATTTTCTGTGAAAACTTGTCTAGCTCGATAATTTTCTGTGAAAAGTTCTTATATTACCATTCATCATTTTTCTTTTCTTTTTCTATATAGTACATTAGGGTGGGGGATTCGAGCTACATATCTTTTGGTCGTCATTACATACATATGCCCGCTAAGTCGTGTTTGCTTTAGCAATCATCAATCTTATTTAATTCATCTCGACTAGGAAGTTTGATATTTAAGTCTCCTCACTCCAAGTTAAACTAAAATATATATATATATATATATAATATCTATTAACTTAATTTTATATTTACGAGTATAGTTCATCGATAATTGACACGTATTTTTTTTCTCTTGAGTTTGAATGTTTCAATCCTTACCCTTCATTTGTTGTACTAAAAGAAGAAAAAAAAATTGGATTTCACTAATGGATTGTCTCGATCAACAATTTTATGTAACTTATTAAAATGAAGATTCAAACTTACAATATTTAATTATAATTATCAATATTATTTTTTTAGTTTTACTTTTATAGTTCAACATCATATGATGATGAAAGATTCGAATCTCTCTAGCCTCTTAATCGATGACATATGTCTTAATCGATTGAGTTTTTCTATGTTGATGTCTTAATTGGTTGAATTGATTATGATAGATAAATAGTAGTTGGAAGACTTAAATGTCATGGTCATCCTTTGAATTATATATCACCCATAATCCAAATATAAATAGTTTAATTAAGTATAGTTCAAATGGTTAAGATAATAGTAACCTCGTCTAATTTCGTAAATTTCAATATTTATAACTAGTTTAATATAAAAAAAAACAAAAACAAAATAACAATTAAAGTAAAGTGATAGCAATATATTGTATGGTTGTAGTACCAAAAGTTTTAAACTATCCTATCACTTATCTATTTTTGCAGGGCTAGGGAAATTATAAAATATTATCAAACTACATTGTCAAGTTTTAGGCTTTTAGCTACATTGTAAGTATTTAAATTACTACTTTTTACTATTCTAAAAAAATCTACAATACACATTAATATACTAATATAGTATTACTTAGCTCTCATATATGCTACCTAGTAGTTGCTTCAATTATTTCTTGTCCACTTCAATTATTTCCTGTCCAAACATGCCAATATAACTATATGTTTTTATGAGTAATAATTATTGAGATAAAAAGCTGAATCGATTTTCTTTTTCATAAAATGTGGTCTTCACCATTTTTTTATTTTATTTTTAGCATAACACGTGTAAAGTATGAGAATTTGAACTTCTAACCTCAAATGAAGAAGCTTATGTCAATTAATGTTATTTAAATAATAGAGTGTTTAAAGAAAATGAGTTCAATTCAGCCTCTCACCAACTTAAAAGAATTAATTTCTTCAAAAATATTATTTTTTTAAATATATATATATTTTTTTTAAATTTTTGTGAAAACTTGTCTAACTGATAATTTGAAAAGAAATATGATATAATAAATATATATATATATATATATATATATATATATATATATATATATATATATATATATATATATGTGTGAAGTGGAAGATTCAAATCCCTAATCTCGTGGTGGTCGTAGACTATGACTATGCTTGGCAATATAGAATCAATATTTAGTTGTTATCTCGTGTTTCTTTTCATTTTCATTAAATTAATACAAATATATTATATATATTTTTTCAAAATATTAAAATAAATGAGAGAACAAGAACCTGAAAATCTTTCGAAACTTTTTTTTTTTTTTTTTTTTTGTACATTCCAACACTATATATTCTTTGTAAAAGGAAGATCCATCAATATCAAATATAGTAATAGGTGACATCATCATATACATTATTTTTTAAAAAAGGTATGATATTAACCTTTGGATTATTGAAACTATATACAAAAAAATCCTATTTCAAAAAAAAAAAAAATAAAATAAAACATGTAGAAATGAATAATTTAAAAATTCTAAAAATATTAAAGTAAATATTTTCTTACAAAAAAAAAATCTACAATTGAAAGGTTTAGAAGTATTACATAATATATATGTTAGATTGATTATTTGGTTATTCTTTTTATCTTGAAAGAACAACTTAAAGGTTGTGAGACTCAAACTTTTGATTAATTAATCCAAAGGTTTCTATTCCTACTTTGCATCTTCAACACATTAAGCAAACTTTGTGTCTCCTAACATATTATATACTACCTATCCAAGATGCTTTTCACACCCATTTCTTTTTTTTTTCTTTTTTTTTATACAATATTTAATTTGTTAGTGTTTTATTTTTTTAGACAAAAATAAGTGGGATAAAAAGATTTGTACATTTAATACAAACCTTTAAGATTAATTGAATTCTTTCTACCATTGGAGTATTTAAGACCTATTTCTAGTAAATATTTGCACATTTATTGTAACTTTATAAAATTTGCGAAAATAGGTGATATACATGATTCATGAAGATTTGAACAACTTTGAATGAAAATCTTTAAATATTAAAGTGATTTTTTTTTAAAGAATATTACACATCATTATGGGGGTAAGGATCAAATTCGAACTTACAAACTACTAAACGAAGTAAAGATATTTTAATAACTATGCTCATGTTGACTTAGTTATTGATTTAATTCATTAGATGTATAATTTGATCTATTTACAGCTTACCATAAATATTTATAAATTTATTGTAATTTTTAAAAAAGTTGGAAGATAGTGGGATATAAAGATGAATTGGATGGTGTTAATTGAACCATTATTAGTGGGTTTAAATCATCAAAAGTTATTTGAAAGTAAATTATAGTAAGATTTTTTTAGAGATTTTGAGACGCTAAATAAGATATTATAGTCGGTGATTATAATAGTCTGTGAATTATAATAGGTATAATAATAAATATTATTGAAATTGAGAAGAAGTTATCATTGTTAATTTATTAACGGTAGAGTATAATAGTTAGTGAGTCAAAAATAGACGAGATATTATAATAATTCATTTCACTCAATTTCTCGTAGGTGTCTCAAACATTCCCTTATTGTAATGAAGAAAAAAAAACTAAATATTTCATATATTTTTTTTTTATATGTAAATACTCTTTAAACTCTACTAGATGTAGTATAGGTCAACCGACATAATAATGTATGTATTAGTGACCAAAAAATCAGATGTATTAGTGACCAAGAAATCAGATGTTCAATCTTCTACTTCACATGTTTATTTTCTTTTTTTTTTCTTAAAAAACTCTACTAGATCGGGGTGTAAATCCCTAAAAATAAAACCATCGTTTTTTTTAAATACTTGGAACTATTTTTCGTACCTTACAATATAATACTTTTTTGATTTCTCAACATATTTCTTTTTTGATTTTTTTTATGAACTACTCGTTATCTTACCCAATACGCATCGATATGACTATAATTCATTGGATTAAGCTATCTGACTTTTTTTTTTTTTTTTTTTTTGAGTACATTGGGGGTGGGGGATTCAAACCACAGACCTCTTGGTCATCAAGTCATACATATGCCAGCTGAGCTATGCTCGCTTTGGCAAGCTATCTGACTTAATATCTCCAAGTTACGTTTATTTATTTGAATCGTCACCTAATACGTCATCTAGTGAGTTTTTTTTTACTCTCTTTATACATACGGTTAACTACTTTAACGTACTTTCCATATTTTATTCAACAAAGCATTCATTATCTTATTCAATACGGATCGATACGATTATAATCCTTTGGTTCGAATTGCTTAACGTGATTCCCTATAACTTACATTTTATCGTATCGATTCTTTTTAATTTTCCACGCAATAAAATATATAAATGGACTTGACCATTTACCAATTTTATTGAAAAAGATTTGTGGAACTGCATCTTTAAAAGAGATCTCATTCTATCCAAACATATCAAAATGATCCCATTTTAATTAACCATATTAGAATTGAAGTTATTGAACACACTAGGTTGTTTTTATATTATTTGTTCATAAAGAATTTGACTTTGGAATAATTCTCTTTGTTAAACTTCATGTTCATGACCTGAATTATTAGCAAACCAAATTAAACTGTATCTTAAGGGAAATATTCTAGGAAATTACAAGGAAAATTGATGCTAATTACTGTAAATTGTGTAAATTATTTGTCTAATAATTAATAAAACACCACTAAACATTTAGGCGCTATTTGGTATGTTTTCTAAAAATTAATATGTTTTCTTTAGGTGGGTTTTTTTAAAATTTAGGTTAAATTATAAATTTGGTAACTTTAATTAAGGTTTGTGTTATTTGGTGCCTGATCTTAAATTATGTTCTTAAGCTTTAAAAAATGTATAATAGATCCTTAAACTTTTAATTTTGTGTCCTATAGATCCTCTAATTTTTTTCAATTTTGTATTTAATAGGGCCTTGACCAACATGGATCTACAAATCATAAAATTGAAAATTAAGGTTCCATTAGGCATAAAATTTAATTTTATGTCTAATAGACCAATTATATATCAATTTATTTTTAAATTTTTTGAATATGCTAGAGACCTATTAGGATACAAAATTGAAAGTTTAGAGACGTATGAGACGGAAAAAAAAAGTTTAGAGATCTATTAGACACAAAATTTAAAGTTTAGTGACTTATCAGACATTTGTAAAGTTTAAGGACCAAAATATAGACACAAACATAAACTTTCATACCCTAAACTTGTAACTTAACCTAAAATTTACATATTTCTTGAAAGTTGATTCAGAAAACATCAAAGAAAAGATGTGAAACCGACAAATATCTGTCTTTGTTCTCAAAATTATTCCGTCAACTCATTGTATCAAATAATTTGATGTCAACATGAACATAGTTCAATTAGTACGATTTTATGAACTAGAGTGACAAAAAATTCAAAAGTTCAATCCAATCCCTCACTCCCACATGTTGTAAAAAAATAAGGTTAAATTATCAATCACTCATGAACTATGAGTTCAGTTTCAAAAATACTCTTGAACTTTCGAAAGTTCAAGAGTATTTTTGAGAAAGTTTAAAAAATACCTTTAAAATATGAAAAACGTTTCAAAATAGCATCATCGTTAACATCACATGGAATTTTGATGTAGACGATCAAATTTTAACTTGTGCACACGTGTGACATGGAAAAAAAATGTGGACGTCTGAGGTGTTAAAAAAAAGCATTAAAATCCTATTTTATTGAATCAAAAGATCATGTCAAAATCAGTAAATAATAGATTGAATGTCTACATTTTCGTGATCTTTTTAACACTTGAAAGAGATGTTCTTTTTTCATGGCATACAAGTAGTTAGAATTTAACTTTTGACATAAAAATTTTAATTTTTTTTTCAATGGTAAGAGCATTTTTGAAATTTTTGATTAAAAAAAAAAAAAAAAAAATATTATCTAACTTGATTTCCAAATAGATCCTATTTGTGTATTTGGTTTAGATTGAAATTTGTGCTACATTCGTTGCCAAATTTTTTCTTTTTTTTCTTTCTTTTCTAAATGCCTCAACATATACACATAACTCAGTTGTATGAATTAATAACTAAGAGATAAATGTTGAATATTTCACTTCAATATTAAATAAAAAAAATAAAAATAAAACTTTATTTTTAAATTCAATCAATTGTAAATTCAATGGTAAATTACTTAGAAATAAAATGAAAGATGATTGTGATTAATTAATTTCTATTTTGATATTCTTTTTTGTGTGCAAAGTATTCTAATTAACATCTCATTCTGAATAATCTAAGTTGTAATTTTTTAGGACAAAAAACTGTAAAGTTATTCGTTTGATATTCTGTTTTTAAAATTTTATATTTAATAATAACTTTATTTTCTAATGTATTTTTCAAATCACGAACAAATTTTTTAAACTATTGATACTTTTTTCTTTTTTTAGAAGAAAACTATCGACACTTTTGATAACATTTTTATGGGTTTTTTTAAAGAGAAACATTTTCCTTTGTTTTCTAATCTATTTTAAAATACATTTTTTTAAAGAAAAATTGTAACCGATGTCAATTTAGAGTAAAATAATTAAAAATATAGCACTTTTAAAAAAAATTGCAAATATGACACGAAAATTGTAACCGATATCAATTTAGGGTAAAATAATTAAAAATATAGCATTTTTTTTAAAAAAAATGCAAATATGACAATTTCTATCACTGAGAGTAATTTATCAGCTCAATTTTTTTATAGATTTTTGTCACTGATAGTAGTCTATTAGTAATAATCTTATATCAGTGATACCAGTCTATTAGTGATAGTCACTTATTTTTTGTCATATTTGCAAAATGTTTTAAATTTTGTTATATTTATCATTATTTTAGATCTAGTTGTTGTTTATGCAACCAACCCTTTTTTAAAAGCTACTTTAAAGTATTTTGAAGTTTTGGAAATCAATCACAATTCTTCCAAATTCTACATATATTATTGTTTCAACTAATTCCAACAATCTCCACCTTTGAAACAACATATATTTAAATAAAATTTCTTCCTCCTAATTTTTGAAATTATCCTTTCTAGGTAGATCAAAATCAATTAGGTCTAAGCAGTGTAACAAATTCTACCTTGCAACTGGTTTTGTAAGCATACCAGAGGCATTTTCAGAAGTATGAACTTTAATAACGTCTACATCTCCTTTCTCAATTTTCTCTCTAACGAAATGAAATTTGATGTTAATATGTTTTGTCCTCCTATGAAATTGATGATTTTTTGAATAAGTAGATTGTACTTTGATTATCACAAAAAAATATGACGGTAGGTTGCTTGTAGCCAAAATCATTTAGCAATCTCTTTAGCCACAGGCCTTATTTGATAGCTTCTGATAGGGCAATAAATTATGTCTTTGTGGTAGATAGAACAAAAAAGGGTTAAAATGAAGCTTTCCAACTTAGAATGTTATTTTCAAGTAGGAACACATAGCCAGACAATGATCTTCTTCTATCTAAATCTCATGCATAATTTGAATCAACATAACCATATAAATCATTGTTTGATGGATCATTAGATTTGTAAATGAGTTTAGCTTCTTTTGTAGCTTTGAGATATTTAAGTATCCATTTAGTATCCTCTCAGTGTCTTTTCTCCGGGTTAGCCATGTATCTACTAACCAAGCTTGTTGCATAAGACAAGTCAGGTCTGGTTGAAATCATCAATTGCTTGTGAATCCACACTAGTCATAAAATCTTGATGTTTTGTTTCATCTTCTTTAGGTGAGTTTTCAGATGAGAGTTTGAAGTGATGAGCTAGAGGTATAGAAACTGATTTAACCTCTTTCATCTTGAATTTCTGAAACACTTTGTTACAATAAGCTCTCTGACTTATATATAAATTAGACTTGCTTCTTTCTCTAGTGATTTCAATTCCAAGAATCTTTTGGAATTCTCCCAAATCTTCAATTTCAAACTCTTTCTTCAATTGAGACTTTACATGTTGTAGTGTCTTTTTGATATCCATCAACATAAAGTAATAAGAAAACTCGTCCTTCATAAGCCTTTGAATTAATGTAAACATAAAGACAATGACAGGAATAGTAGTTTTGTTATTCAATGCGTCGGAAAAGAAAGAAAATGACTGCTATATAAAGGAGCAGTAGTTTAAACCCTACTTCACATGTACACTAAGGGAGAATTTTTCTGGAAGCCAATTTTGGCTACAAATTCATCAAATGTGTGATATCAACACCGTGGGGACTATTTTAAGCCATAGATAGACTTTTTAAGAAAGATAGACTTTTTAAGAAGACAAAACATGTTCTCCTCCTTCCCTTTCTCAATGTACCTTCGTGGTTGCTTCATATAAATGGTTTTAGATATAGCCATGTAGGAATGTTGTTTTAACATTTAGTTGGTCAAGTAGTTCTAAGTCTTGTTGAACCACTGAGATAGAAGCATTCTGATAGATGTTTGTTTAACCACATGTGAGAATATCTCATTGTAGTCTATGCATTCTTTTTGTGTAAAGCCCTTAGCCACTAGGTGTTCTTTGAATTTAGGTTTTTCAACACCTTGAATGTCATCTTTAACTTTGTAGATCCACTTAGAGGCAACCAGTTTGTAGCCATTAGGAAGAGGCATTAGAGTCCAAGTCTCATTCTGATTTAGGGACTCCATTTCCTTATTCATGACACTAATCCAATCCCCAGCATTAGGGCAACTCACTGCTTCTTCAAAATTAGTTGGCTCAAAGTCATTTAAAGTCTCTGAAACATTAAGGGCCATAGAAATACAATTAGCTTCATTATATCTAGCTGGAGAAATTGTTTCACTGTCTATGCAAGAGAGTAATTTTGTAGATCAACGTGTTCAATGTCACTTTCAACTTAAGCCCCTTCAATTTCTATATTTAAATGAGATGAGCTTGAGCTGAGAGTTGAATTTTGCTTTACCTCAATTGATGTTATATTTCTTTGTGAAGATTCTTCATAATTCACACCATGACACATGAACTTCTTATGTTATCTAAAAGTATCATCTTTGTTGTTAACACATCTATTTTCAATAAGATGTCAAGTTTAAAACCCTTTACTCTTTTCGTGAAGCCTACAAACATGTATCTAACTGTTTTTGGCTTCAATTTCCCCTGATTTTGGTGCACAAAGCCCACACACCCAAATATCTTCCAGTGTTCTAGCTTATGAGGTTTTAAGACCGTCTTTCTTCATGACTTAGTAAATCAATAGATGTGTGACCACCTATTGAATGTATACACTATATAGGAAGTTGTCTCTGCCCAATATTTTTCAGGAAGTATATCATCTGATAATTGGCACCTTACTCTCTCCATTCTGGTTTTATTTAACCTCTTAGCTACTCCATTTTGTTGAAGAGTGTGACTCATTGTTTTGTGCCTTAAAGTGCATTATTTTTTGCAAAATTGATTGAACTCTTCATTAACAAATTTCAAATCATTGTCCGTTCTAAGACATTTTTCAATCAAAGTTTTCCATTCCTTAAACTTTTTAAAAAACTTGATCTTTAGATTTTAGAAAGGAAATCTAGCTTCTCCTAGAGTATTCATGAATTATAGAGAGAAAATACCTCGATTCATTTAATGAAGAAGTTTGAGCTGGTCCCCAAAGATTCGAGTGAATGTACTCCAAAATGTCCTTTGAAGCATGTTGTGCCTTAAGAAAACTTTGTCTTTCCATACACAAAATGCTCACAAAAGCTTAAATTTTCAGCAACTCCATTAGGTAAGATCTCGTGTTTTAACAAAACTTAGAGTCCCTTAGAGCTGATGTGGGAGAACCTTTTATGTCATATATCTCCCCCAGTTAGGTTGTTATCGATGATGGTTAAGGCTAATTGAATCATTTGAACATCTTTGATAACACACAAGTCATTCATTTTTTTTTGTGTCAACCAAAACTATTTTTGAATCATTTTTCACGAGAAAAGTCATTTTAACATCTTTAATAACATACAAGTCATTCCTCTTTTTTTTTTTTTTTTTTTTTTTTTTTTTTTTTTTTTTTTTTGTCAACCAAAACTATTTTTGAATCACTTTTCACAAGAAAAGTGCCTCCAAATCCCAAATCTACCATATTCATAGCCATCCAATTCGCACAACTTTGCAAAAGTTATTGTTTCTTGTTATATTGTCACTTTAGGGGTAAACTCTCACTACTTTGCTTTTTAGTTTCACACAAAATGCCTCATATCAATGAAGATGTTGTCATTCACTTATATATCATAATCTTTCTCTTTTCTAACCAATGTGAGACTTTAGTCGCACTCCCAACATTTTCCAAATATACCAATCCTCCATCTCATTCTCTATAGGTATTAAACTAACCTTTAGAAGGTGTCATGTGGAATGAGCAGCCGAAGTCTAAGACCCAATCTTATTTAATCAATGAATCATCTTAATCATTTATTTGATTCGAAGTGGCCAAGACATCATTAAAGATAAGTAAGGTATCTCTCACAAATATTCCGGATTACTTATTAGGCTTCTTAAAGTTTAGATTTTGTTTACTTTTCAAGATATAACCGTCTTTTATCACTACATGTAATTACTTATATAAAAATTATTCATACTACATAGTCACTCTCACGTACGTACACAATACACCATTTGACAATGACCATTGAAATTTTTTCTTTTTGCAAAATTTATCTAAGTAAGGACAAAAAAGAGGATGTGACAACTCGAAATCAAGCATACACATATAACAAAAATAAACAACAAAACTAAAAAGACCACCACCACCAAAGTAACACAAATTTAACAAAGGGAAAAAGAAACACTCCGACAAGACCAACAAACACGTGAATAACTCAATCAAACAGGTTCCAAGTCGAATGCCCACCCAAAAAAAAAAAAAAAAAAAATTAATGGTTTTTCTCTATAAATATACTCGTATTTATTTTTTTATTTTAGTTATTTAATTAATTTCAATAAAACTTAACTTCAAACTAACGGAAGGGTTAGAACTAATTTTAAGATGTATGAAAAATTAGAGGTAAGTAATATCTACTAGAATTGTAATACATTAATTAATATATTTTTTCTTCTTTTAACATAATTTTAAGTGATTTATTACCTGCCAAAGCGAGCATTGCTCAGCTGGCACATGTATATGTTCATGACCAAGAGGTCTGTGGTTCGAATCCCCCCACCCCCAATGTACTAAAAAAAAAAAGTGATTTATTACCTAATTTTTCTTCATCTTTATTTTTTTTTTGCAACGGTAGTTTAATTAATGCGGGGATTGAACCCATGACCATTTGGTCACCGGTACAACCCTATGCCAATTGAGCTATGCTCGGTTTGGCCATCTTTATTTTGAGACATTGATTTTACTACTTAAATTTAAAATTTAATTTGATAAAAATAAAAACAACTCTTTTTTTTTTTATTGTGTGACATATTGTATTGAGATTGGAAATTTGACCCAAACAACAACTTTTTTTTTTTTTTTTTTTTTTTTTTTTTTTTTTTTTTTTCAATAGGAGTGTAGAATCAAACTATCTTATTTGAGATGGTAGTTTGTGACTTTATCTACTAAGCTATAATTCGATTGACACCAAATAATTTACTTTAACAAAATAACACATTTACTCATCAATTACACATGTACACTCAAACATCATTTGGCAATGTTTAGGATAACCAATCTTAGACATTCCCACAAAATAAAAAAAGTTTCATATTATTAGAAATAATTGTATTAACTTATATACTCATGATCTTGTATCAGTCAATTTAAGATTTTAATTATATTCTTAACGAACAAGATACGGTTAAATCTTCTGAAAATGTATGAGTTGAGCTTCCTACCATATATTTTTCTAACTAACCAATAAAGATTTTTTATTTTTTTATATGATATTATTGCATCAAATAAATGGAGTCGCTTTAATAGAATTTATTACAATTACTTTTGCATTTATTTTCCTATACTTAATAGTAGCAGTACATCAATTAGACAATAGAACACAGATCCAAAATTCTAAGGGTTGAATCTTTAACAGTAAATGAATAAAAAATCGAAGAATGGTACTTTTTTTTTCCATAACTTGTGTTGGAATTGTCAATGTCTCCTATGAATTGTCCAACTAACAAGACCAAATTTATCTCGATAAATTTCTTCATTATTAGTTATCGAGTGTTTGGAACACCAACTTAGAGTTAGAGTATATTGAGTTATTATAACTTAATTCATATTTGACCTGTCAACTATTATAAATCGAAGAATGATACTATTATAACATGTTAAAATATATATATTTTATAAATGGATTATTTAAATAAAAATTAGTTTAATATATATTTTTTATTTAAAATTTAACAATAGTATTTAAATTATATTTTAAATCCTAATACTAGTTTTTATACATATATAAATAATAATATTGTGTTGATGTTATTTGGATAACTTTTCCAATAGGGTGGAAATAAAAACTTGTAAAAACATATAAAAAAATAAGTTAAATATAAAACAAAAAGCAATGATTTAACCCAACAAACAAAATGTATGCTCTAAATTGATGCAATAATTGGGATCAAAAGAGAATCCTATTGAACCTCAAATAATATGGACTCACTCCATCTTGATTTTGAGCAATAATTTAAACAACATTTGTAGAGCCCACAAATGGCAATTACTTTCTTAATTAATGATCTTTAATGCTAATGGATAAGCATTTGTATAACCAAAGTGTTTTTTTTTTAATTTGTTTTTTTTTGGTTTTTAAAGAAAAAAACCTTTATAAAGTTATTTTTATTTTATTTCTAATGGAGAATAAGATGGACTATGCTAAGGACAAGCCAATAAAGATATGGTAATGTGTATGTTTGGCTGTACCTCTTTAAAATTAGGGTACTAAATAGTTATTATTTCTTAAGCTCAACTTTAATCTTTTGACACGTGTCCATTACTATGATAATAATTATATTTTATATTTAAATTGTTTTTTTTTTAAGGTGACCTTTGCCTCTATTGAAGGGTTGGGGTCCAACTTCTCATTCTTTTTAATTCACCCAAATTACCTTCTTATAGCAAAGTACTTTTGGTTGATGTCAAATTTTAGATCTCATTAATTAAAGCATTAGGAAAAAATTAAGGCCTTAATAACAAATTAAAAATAATAAGTGGCCATTTCAAAATTAGTTGCATGTAGTTAGTTTAATTTATAGGTTAATAAACTTTTTGACATTCTCTCTAATAAATTTTGTAGTTAGTTTAATTTATAGGTTAATAAACTTTTTGACATTCTCTCTAATAAATTTAATGAGATAAAGATAGAAAAAAAAAATAAGGGCGGGTTGCACAAACATCAAGCCCAAAATAATTACAAATTTAGTAAAATTTAAAACATTTTGTAAATATAGCAAAAAAATGAGTGGCTATGATAGACTCTATCGTTGATATATGAATATCACTTATAGACTTCTATCAATGATAGACTATTATCACGGACAAAATTCTATAAAAAAGACTATTATCAGCGATAGACTTCTATTAGTGATAGAAATTGTCATATCCGCAAAATTTTTAAAATAGTTCAATATTTTTAATTATTTTACTATAAATTGACATCAGTTATAATTTCTTAAAAAATAATTATAAATAAGTTGATCAACACTAAAATTAATTTAAAACTAATAATATTTTAAATAGACATTTCTTTCTTTAAAAAATAAATCAACCTTAAACATTTAAATACTTTATTCTTTTGAATGTATTGTTTTTTTGCAAAAGGTATTTAATTAATGCGGGGATTGAACACCTTACCTCTTAATCAAGAGCACAACCTTATGTCAATTGAGTTATGTTCGGTTATGTTCGGTTTAGTTCGAAATACTAATTTCATCCTTACCGTTATTTTAATTTTTTAATATATTTAATAAAAATAAATTGAAAGTCACACATTTATAAAATTGATATTCAACTTACATATAACTTAAAAGACAAATATACATGTCACATAAATTTTTTAATAGAAAAAAAAAAAATACGAGTAAAGATGAAAGGAAATATTTAACTAAAATTTAAAAGTTCAAAATACAAATATTGGTAGAGAAAAGTAGAGATGAATAATGATGATTATGATAATCATTACTCGAGTGTTTAAACCTTAAATAATGATGAGAGATTAAAATTCCCGAAGAGATCTGAAAAAGAAGATCAGACGGCTGAGATTGATTTGGAAGTTATTGTCAGCATGATAATCATAGACAAAAAAATGTACTTGATCTACCCGAATTTCGACGTGGACCCCACCATCCCCTCAAACAAGGAGAGGAATTAAAACAAATTGTTTTTAAAAAGGAATAAAAAGAAATAATTACTTTAAAGAATAAATGCAATTAATTAAATTTAGTATTATTGGGGTTTTAGGATTTAGGAAATAAATATTTGTATGAAACTTCCCCCATGTGGAGACCATTCCAACTTCTTTTCTCTTTCCTTGTTTGCCCTTCGCCTGCACAAAGGACCACTCCTATACACACACATTTTTAAATTACTTTAACAAATAAATTAAAATAAATTATTATTATTTTTTTTTTTTAATTGAGAATTTTCTCCAGATATTATTTTCGGACGTAAATAATGACATCGGTCTCTTTTAACGTATAACGATTTTCTATACTTCAAATCTGTAACAATTTTTTTTTTTTTTTTTGACAACATATTGGAGTGAGGATTGAACCTAGGACCTCATGGTCACTAGGCGATACATCATACTGTTGAATTGTTCTTTTGTTAAATTTTATCCACTAAATTATCATCAAATTGAAGTGTCAATTTTTATTATGCATTAACTTAGTCTTGGTAATTTATACATTTTGTCTCTAATCAGTTCATCGATCTACATGCGTAAGAAATTCATTAAAATTTTAATACTTGTTATCATGACGTGGACTAAATTATTATGAACTAAAGTTCACAAACAAAATTGTTACTTTCATAAAAGTTTGAAGACAAAAATGTTGTTTAACCTAAACTTTTTTTTAATTAAAATATAATATTCTATTGAGCTTCTTTTACAAAAATTATTTCATTACATAAAAATGACATCATCCTGGGTGAGAAGAGAATTAATTATTCAAAGTCATTGAGATAGAGTTGTTTTGTTTTCCATTCATATATATATATATATATATTTATAATATTTATATATAAAAAATCTAACTGGAGGTGACATGTTATAAATAAATTCAAATGTTTATTAAAAAAATAAAAAATAAAAAAATACATTCGGGTATAACCATGAGTAGAGTAAGAATATTTGAACCCTCGATGCATGTTATTATTAGTTATTTTGATTAATAAATCATGTTTATGAAATGTTAGGATTTAGGGTTAGTACACTTTTCGTCTAATCCTAACATTTTAGGTTTCTTTGAGAATATTTTTTCGTTTTCGTTTTTTATTTTTTAAATTTACGTTTGTTTTTTCACAATTTTCTTACTATTGAATTTTACGTTTTTTAAAGAAATATTTGAATTTTTAATTAGTCAAATTTTAAATAAAAAATAAATTTAATTTTTTTAAATTTATCTTTAATTTTAAAAATATTTTTAAGAGGTAAATAAAAAAAAAAAAAAATTTATAAATAAAAATGATGCTTGCTTAATTTTTAAAAACTAAATAGTTAAGAAATAGTTAGGAAGCTTTATTATTTATTTATTTTAAGGTAGGTTTAATTTGGTTGATGGATCACTATTAATAAACATATGTTATATTTGTTTACTTTTTTATTTTTTATTTTAATAAAGATAGAATTAGAAAGGATAGAATTTTTTATTTTTTTATTATTATTATTTTTTTTTTTTTAAGAAAATAGTCGATGGAGTTTGTGAATAGATGATTACAATGTAGAGTAAACATACGGATTAAAAATAAAAATAGTAATAGTAATGATCTTAGTTAAGATTTTCAATTGCAATTCCATCATGTAAAATTGATTAAGGGTTGGAAATCGAGTGGAGATAATCATGGGAAAATGGGAAACTTGGCATTAATAATCCAATTTGAAGTGGACTAATTTTATATTTAACACAAATATATCATTTTTATATTAAGCTAATGGAAGTTTAGAGCAAAAGTAACACTAGTGATCCTTTGTGCTATTCAAACTTATTATTTTTTAATCTTATTCTATTTGAGCAAACAAAATAGTAATAACAAACAAAAAAAAAAAACAAAAGTTAAGAAAAATATTTGTCATATACATGTGTATCCAAAATAGCAACTCTGAGGAAGCAAGAATTTGGCATAAGATTTGAGGAAGACATGCATGTAATTATAAAGAAAAAAGAAAAAGACAAGAAATTGAAGAACAAAATAACATAAGGTGGAGTTAGAAAAGACATGCTTCCTAACTTTGAGATGTGTTTTTTTAAAGGTGTGCAAAAGCAAAATCATGTAGGAATGACAAGATTGGTCAACCTTTGTCAAAAAACTTGCAAAATTATGTTATTAGTCAAACTTTGTACTGCCTATTTTGATATTATTAGTCAATTTAAAAGGAAATAAATTAATAAGTGAGCAAACCCTAATCTATATGGGTGATGAATTCTAGTGCTCAAAGTTAGGTCAATGGGATTACCTACTACCACACAATCACAAATTTATTGCTCAAATTAATCAACCTATTATCTAATAAAACAATAATATCAATTTACAGGATTTTCCACCATGTTCTTATAGGTTAAAAAAAAAAAATAATAATAAAAAAAAAAAAATCAAAGTTCAGTAAAACCCTTGAATATTAAATTCATTCCATTTCATGTTAAAGGAGCAATGACTCAGCTAATATATGTGTTGACACTAAAAAGTCAAAGGAGCAATGACTCAACTAACATATGTGTTGACGACTAAAAATTATGTGGGAGATTAAAAAAAAAAAAAAAAAAAATTTTAAAATAATATTGAGTTGAATGTTTATTTAATTTTCATAAGTTCATTCAAAACTTTTTAAATCTCAGGCAATGTCGAAATTTATATATATATATATATATATATATATATATATATATTTTTTGTCAAAGAAGGAATGACAAATATTTTTTTTTGTATGGTTAAATATGTTTTGGTATAAAATAATTTGAGAGTCTATTCTATAATTCTTTATTTTTAAGTTTCTTATTTTAAGAATTAAGAGCCATGTATAAATTAAACTCGATTTTTAAAAGATGAATCTAGAAACAAACCAAATCGAGCCTAGTTCAATTGATATAAGGTTGTGCTCTTTACTAAGAAGTCATGAGTGCAATTCTCACTTTAATTAAATACCTTTGTAAAAAAAAAAAAAAAAAAATCTAGAAACAAACCAATAATCAAATGTGGTCTAACTAACCATCAAATTTTGCTTTTCGAAATCGTATATCCATATTATTAAGCTTCACATTTTTTTTTTTTTTTGTTGATAAATTAACTTTTCCATTACTAATATCAACATAAAAGTACTTAACATGAGATATTAAAAATTGAGTATAAAAGTTACTCTATTAAAATTGTAAGTCTATCCACAAACATTATTAGCTTTACCACTAAAAAAAAAAAAGAAAAAAAAAAAGAAAAAAAAAAAGGAAAAAGAAAAAGGTAGGTATGGATTCAAAAAGAATAATAAATGGGGAGACGTGAGGTAAAATGTAATGTTGTTTTTTTTTACCATTTACCTTGCAGAAAAAAAGAACCCATATATGGAAATTGATTGTGACATGACAAAATTTGTCCATTTTTGCCAGACAAAAAAGTGAACAATATATATATTTTTTTACCAAAACCTTTTTGTAACAAAGGAGAAACTTACCCTTTTTTTTTTTTTTTTAAAAAAAACTTACCCTTACTATATGAATGAACAGAATTGTCATACATTGGTTACCAAATTTTCAAATTTTAGGCTCACAAAAGTATGTCATTAATCAATTGGTTCTATGGTGTAGTGGTTAGCACTCTGGACTTTGAATCCAGCGACCTGGGTTCGACTCCCGGTAGGACCTTAAAATTTTTGTTTCAAAAGAAAAAAAAGTATATCATTAGCCTCATCTTAACTAGGAAGATATATAATTGCATATCTTCTAAGAAGTCCTAATGAGAAGTTTGTTACAAATAGAGAAAAAATGTTTTTTTTTTTTGTCAACATGTTGAAGTGAGAAATTGAACCTAGGACTTCATAGTCACTAGAGTATACATCATGCTGTTGAGCTATGCACTTGTTAGTAGAAAAAAATGGAGTTATTTTAACTCTAATCATATTTATATATTAGGACTTTAATGATTAGGTGTTAAACAATACCTAATTTAGCCTAACTAATAATTTGTTTAATGCCCCTCAATTAACAAGTTGAGATTTATGGCAATAATAATTAAGAATATGATCTTACCAAATAATTCACATTAACGCGTAACTATTTGAACAACTTTTAAGATATTCTTTCTTCTATTAGAGAAAAAACAATTAAAATGTTACTCTTTTATTAATGTATATTATTTGATTTGTATGTTGATAATCATCCGGTGATATAATAATGTAATATTAGTTAAATAATAACAAAAATTTCTATGCAATAAAAGTGTCCAAAATTAATAGAGAGAAGATTCATAGAAACAAAACATTGTTTGAAAAATTGAAATAGACGAGATTAATTATAATTTTAAAATTTATTGAAAATAATGGGACTAAATAATTTAAATATTTAAAAATATGGTACTAAAATGGAATGAAACTCAAAGTATAAAATTTAAAATTGTATTTAAACCTAAAATCTATTTTTAAGCCTAATAAAATACTCATAATTTTTATTTCGTTTCTATGTTCAAAGTATAAAATTTAAAATTGTATTTAAACCTAAAATCTATTTTTAAGCCTAATAAAATACTCATAATTTTTATTTCGTTTCTATGTTCTTTTATATATATATATATATATATATATATATATATATATATATATATATATATAGAATTATTTAGCTTGTATACTTTTATGATATCACAATTAAGTTCAACATCTCTAGTGATTGAGTTTTAGTGGTCGAACATATTAGTGGCAAATATATTCTTCTACGTCGTTGGATCTTAGGTATTATTTCAGAAAAAAAATTGTTTCAGAAATTTTTTGTGTTTGACTTTATTTGTTCCTGTATGAGTTAAATTATTTAATGTCCATATGAAATTGTGGATTCTCGAGACTTGAGTACTGTGGCTAGTGCGGTGGGATCCTCTATTTGCTTGGATAAAGCAACGGAAGAACGGTCTCAGTTTTCCTTTGCTAGGATTTGTGTTGAGGTGGGGTAAATGTTGTGTTGCCTGTCACGATACCTGTCGAAGTTCGAGGTGTTGACGGCGTAGTCCGGATAGAGTACTTGTGGAAGCCGAAGTGTTGTACCATTTGCAAGGATTTTTGTTACTCGAGTGGTAATTGTAGTAAGAAACCTATTGAGAAGTTTGTTGACGCTTTTACTAGGGCTACATTGTTAACTTTAAGGCTTCAATAAAACTATATATTTTGATGATAACAAACTCATTTTTTGGACTGATATTTTTAGTGTTTCAAAGTGTCTATTATGTAGAGCTAAGAAAGACGATTACAACGCATTTTGAATCGTCTGAATCAGAGCTCAAATGAGAAAGATATTGGCAAAAAATATTATTAAGGGCGTGTTTAGTTGTTTAACAAGGAGTTGGGAAGAGAAGTTAACTCCCCGTTTGGCCCACAGACTTGTTGAACTCGGATAAAAAATATCAACTCCTCAGACTTCTACACTAATTATTATTGAACTTCCCACACTTCTACAATAATTACTATTCAAGTCTGTCCCATTTTTAAGGCATCACATTTCTCTCTTTTCCTCTCTCTCCCTCCCGTAATTTAAACGAAATTTGTAAAAAGACTAAAAATGCAATTCAACCTATTTTTATTGTTTTAAATATAAATTAGGTTGTTCAATCAAAATTGGTACTTAAACCAAATTCAAAATATAGTATTCTTACCATGGAGAGAAAATAAAAACATCAGCTTATTTTGGACCCGTTTTTAAAATCTTTCAAATTCACATGTAATATTTAACACAATATTGTACGACTTTTTTTTTATTTCAAAACTATCCAAATAAAATGAATAATTAATGTGAGTGATATTGAAAAAAGAATGTGAAGTATTGTGGTCAAAATTATTTTTGTTATCTTAAAAAAAAAAATTGTGAAGGATACATAAAATAAAAAACAAAAATCGCATTCTTAAAATTTATTGAAAGAAGTATTTAACAATGAAAATATGTAAAATTATAATAAAAAAAAATAGTTAAAATAAACCATGATCGCTGAGATACTGATTTCCAAGTGGAGTGGATTTAGATGAAATGACAAGTTTAAGATGGTGGAGGCGGAGAAAGATGTGTTTAACATATGGGTAGACTATACTTATGGGTAGACAGTTTTATAATTCATAAAATTAAAGATGAGTCATAAATATATATATATATATATATATATATATATATATATATTATAATTAATGTGAAAAAATAATGTGAAGAATTGTGCTCAAAATTATTTTTTTGTCTTCAAATAAATTTAGGATAGATAAAATAAAAATAAAAAATTTCATTTTTAAAATTTATTGAAATTGAAAGAAATCTTTAATAAGAAAATTTTGAAATTTGGTAGAAAAAAATTGTGCAGAAGAAAACAGCTAAAATAAACTCATACTTCATAACTACATGTTCAATAACTCCCTGCCCCAAACACAGAGTTCAGAACTCCAGACTAAACAACTCTCTGTCTCAAACACACTTATTGCATAACTCCCACAACTCGCTGCCCAAACACACCTACTTCATAACTTGGGGTTTTTGTACGGATGACCCACCCCTCGGGGACCGCGAGGTTTTTTAACCCTCGTCGCGAAAACCTATGTTTTTTTACCTTCTCTCGTGATAAGAAAGTGCATAAAGTCATTCGTACCCTTCGCTTATCACGATCACGAGGAGACAACTGTGATCTCCTCGTGATAAGCGAAAGGTACGAATGACTTTGTGCACTTCCTTATCACGAGAGAAGGTCAAAAAACATAAATTTTCAAAAATTGGGTTAAAAAACTTCGCGGCCCCCGAGGGGTGGGTCATCCGTACAAAAACTCCTTCATAACTTCCCAGACTAAACAACTCCAACTCCTTGGCCAAACGCCCTCGAAATATTCATTATAAACGTGGATCAACCAGAATTGAACACTTAATCAATGTGGCTGAATTTTCGAATTAAAAAAAAAAAAAAAAGGTAGTCTCTACATTTCTTAATTAAAAATTTATTTCCTTTTCTCTCTTTTTAATCTTCACTTTACATTCTTTTACCTTAAATCTAATCTAAATTTTTAATCTTTTTCTTTTTAAAAGTCATTTTCATCTTTGTCAACCAACTTCCCAAATTTTTTTGAGCTACATCATTCTTATCTTATACTATCCAAAAAATATTCAATTTCAAAAACTCTCTCATACTCTTAAATTTGTTCATCATATCTTTGTAAGAGAAATTTTGGAGCATTCTGATTTTCTCTATTTTAATTAGATTTTGTATTAAGATGAGGTACACCTTAAATTGTGTGAAAAAGAAATTGATTGAATCATGAACCAGTAAAAAAGATCATGGATTTGATCTCCTTAGCCCCAGGTGGAATTTTTTTTAGAGGATTGTTATCGATTTGGTTCTCACTCACAAGAACATCTGTGAGTGAAATACCCAAAAATGAGTATTGGGGGTAGAGTAGGCAATTCGCTGCACTATAAATTCTGAGTGTCCTCTTTCTCTTCCTCTTTAACTTTTGCATTTCAGTTTTTGTTTTTTTCACCGTTCTTGAATTAATTTAAATTTCTTAAATTGCATGATGTAGGTTTTATTTTTTTTATCATTGTTGGGTTTAAAATTAGTAGCATTCTTTGATGCGAAATCGTTAGTTAATTTTGAATTTAAAATTGTTTAATTTTTAAAATGGGTAGACAACTCTCTCTTCCCTCATCTTCGAGTGTTGCCATTAAATCCTACATACTTCTAGGCCCTCGCCAGTTGCCCCACTTTCTAGGGCTAGCTATCGGCCCTCGGGTTGGTAAGTTCGCGACGACCTATTAAAGAGCCTATGACCCCCTTTCCTGAGGTTGACTCTGGGTCTTTAGGGTCCGTTCGCTCGCAGAATTATTCTTCCCTTAGGGGTCGGGCTTATAGTAGGTCAGGTAGATGACCTTATAGTCCCTTTTGTTTCCAATTCATTCACTACTTTTGAAAGGTGAGGATGTGGAATTTCTTATTTTGTTATCTCTAGCAACCTTGAACCAGACTTTGATCGTGCATCGTTCGGGTGCTAACTTACCCACTATTGGCTCAGATCTCTTGGTTGAGAGCCCTGGTTGAGAGGTGATTTTTCTGGTGTTCAACATGAAGTTTTATATGCTTTGTTCCTTCTGTGTTGATCTTCTTTAGACTTGTTTTTTCTTTGTTAGCTTGTTGCTTTTGGGTTGTTTTTTTTTTTTTTTTTTGTGCCTCCACCTCGGACTGTGAAGTTTTCTTTTACTTTATTAATATATTACATTTGCTAAAAAAAACAAAGAAACAATTAAGTTGTTTTTTAGAATTTTATTTTATTTTATTATCTATTAGTGTGTTCTCACATATAAGGTTGATTTTCTTTTTCTTTTCTTATTCTTTTTATTCTAAGAAAATAAAGAAATTCTGATCCTTTAAAATCATGAATTCTTGATTTCAATTTAATAACATTCACTTTTACAAGTTATTTAATCGTAATTTAAAAAAAAAAAGTTTTGGAAACAAAAATAACAAATAACAAATTTTCAAGCAATCTACAAGTCTAAAATATTAAAAATGACTTAAATGAGTCATTTTTCTCTTATCGTAATTATAACTTCTTAACTTTGGGTGTATTTCTGTTTTGTTAAATTTATTATATGTACAAACTAATATATATATGACAAAAGTGAAAATACAAGAAATATAATGTATTTTAACTATTCCTCAAAAAAAAAAAAAAAAAAAAAAAAAAAAAAAAAAAAAAAAAGTAAATTAACTCAATATTTATTAATTTTGTTATGGCGTTTCAATAATGTGGTTGAGTACATATATGATTTTTGTTTGAATTTGAATTTTGTTAGACAACAATATTTTTCCTTATTAATGATCCTTCATTGCTAGAGCTAGCTAGCTACCAAAATAATATCAATTAATAATACTTTCACCTAATTATGAAGATGCCCTTTACCATTAATCGGCTAAGGGACTTTCCACTAGTTGCATTCTAGCCCATGTACACTTCCACTAGTCCAACATTATTTGGGATCGTGAGAGATTGGATAAATTCTCGATGGCTAGTACTTAAAAGATTTTACGCCCTCGTCAAAATGGTGTGAAATGGGTGAGTATGGTGTGGTATGGGGTAATATCCCCCAACACTCTCATTTGTTGTTTGACTGACTATTCATGATCGTTTGTATACTCAAACTCGACTTCATGCTTGGAATCACTTGGTTCCTTCAAGATGTGTTTTGTGTTTGGATGCGGTGGAGATTAGGGATCATATTTTCTTTGACTGCCAGTTCAGCAAGCAGGTGGGGACTAGTCTTATGAGGTAGAGTCATTCATCTCACGAGATTGCATCCTGGGCCATTGAGTTGAAGTGAGTATGCCGTATGAGGCAGGGTAAGCAGCTCAGTCGTCAGGTTTGGAGACTTGTTTGGTGTGCGACCATTTACCATATTTTGGAGAGAGCGTAACTCGCGAGTTCATGAGACTTATCCCTGCTCCCCTCAGTTTGTTCTCTTTAGTGTCCAAACCGACTTATAGGTGTGTTTCTTGGTTGAGAGTGATGATGGCTTCAACCTCTATTGGGACATTCTTACTTGAATTAATATATAAAATATGAAATTTGAGTTTATTTTTTTGCAACGGTAATATATTACGAGAGCAAGACCCACGTTACGGGGCCAAGTAACTCAAAAACGCAATACAAAGAACAAGAAACGCAATTCAAGCAAAAATGTCCCCAAGACAAAATACTAATAGAGGTTGGAGCCATCATTACTCTCAACCAAGAAACACACCTATAAGTCGGCTTGGACACTAAAGTTACGTAATGTCAGCCCTATGAATACAATAACATATTGACATGAATATTTTGAGTTAACAATAAAAGTATCAACTTTACAAAAAGATAATTCATCTATCACATCGCTATCTATATTATAGAAATATGAAACGATGGTTGACATTTCACACTCCATGATATTGATTGATATAAAATGTATCACTTATATATATATTATGACAACAAAAAAAAATCTAACATATGAAATTAAAATTTAAAAATAGTCATGATATTCATAAGATGAAAAATTATATTTTACCAAAATTGTTGGATAGAAATTTGATAATAAGCAAATGAAGTAGATTAAGGTTTTTGATGCGGGTAAAATGGTTGAGCTGAACAAAAAGAATATTCACAAGGAATATTCTTAGAATAAGTTTTTTGTTTATAATGTTTTAAGGATCGATTTAATTACAATTTACTAACCAACCTAACTCATATTTTATATTTCAATAATTACTTCAAAATCAACATGTTTAAGGGACTGTTTGTTTAGCTGTTTAGATGGATTACTAAAAAAAAAGTTTTTGCAATGCATTTTTTTTAAAAAAAAATTTAATACAAATGTTTATAATTACAACACTCCTATATCTTTGATTACATTTTTTTCAAAAATATTTTTATACACAAATTTATTTGGTTTGCTCTACACTAAAAATGTTTCTCTTAATGTCGAATTACTATAAGAAACACTCATACTTATATGTTTGGTCACCGAAAGTCTCGAAGAGATCGACGACAGTGGTCGGAGGTGGTCATCGAAGTTGTCGGCGGTGGTGCCGGACGAGGTGGGGCGGTGGTGGTCGCCTACAACAACCAGGGGTGAAATACATTTAAAGGATTATTGTGAAAGTATTTTGGTAATTTTAATATAATTTGAAAACTAGGGAGGATTCTCAATTAAATACTAAAAAAAATATTTTTTCTAAAAGTTAATATTGAGTGTTTTACCCAGAATGATTTATTTCCAAAACTAATTCTCAAGGAGTCATTTTGGGCCAAACACCAATTTTTTTTAACATGATTTTTTTCAAAAATTAAACACTTAGGGGAAGCTTGACCCTCAGAGTGGTAGCAAGTAAAAAATATCAACTTCTTAGACTTCAACCGTAATTATTATTGAACTTTGTCCTATTTTTCAATGTAACACATTTCTCTCTCTCCCTTCCTAAAAAAACGTAATTTAAACAAAATGTGTAAAATGACTAAAAATGCAATTCAACCTATTTTGATTATTTTAAATATAAATTATTTTGTTCAAACAAAATTTAGAAGGTAGTATTCGTATCATAAGAAATACAAACATCAGTTTATTTGGATCCATTTAAATTAATAGATTAAAATATTTCAAATTCACATGTAATATTTAACCCACTATGGTACGACTATCTTTTATTTCAAAACTATCCAAATAAAATAAATAATCAATGTGAGTGATATTGAAAAAAGAATGTGAAGTATTGTGGTCAAAATAATTTTTGTTATCTTCCAAAATTTGTGAAGGATAGCTACCATAAAAAATAAAAATCGTATTCTTAAAACTTATCGGAAGAAGTACTTAATAATGAAAATATGAAAAATTATATAAAAAATTATAAAAAAAAAATAAATTGTATAAAAAAACAGCTAAAATAAATTGTCATTGCTAAAATGCTGAGTTGTGAGTGTAGTGGGATTAAGATGAAATTATTTAATGTGGGGGAGGTGGGGACTTTGACACATGAATTATGATTTTTTATATTAATAATGTACTTTAAATAAGTTATTATAGAGTAATTTTCAAAGTATTTACAAAACTAGGGTACCTAAATCGTATACTATGGACACGATTTCCATAAATCGTACCCATGGTACACAATTTAGGGGTAACTCGTGTCCATGGTACACGATGTAGGGGTAACTCGTGTACCATGGACACGAGTTATAATCTGCCACGTCATATGTAACTCGTGTCCATGGCACACGATTTAGGGGTAACTCGTGTCTATGTTACACGACTTAGGTTGACACGTCATGTAAATCGTGTCCATGATACACGAGTTACTCCCTAAATCGTGTACCATGGACACGAGTTACCCCCTAAATTGTATATTTCATGGTACACGATTTATGAAAATCGTGTCTATGGTACATGATTTAGGTACCTTAATTTTGTAAATACTTTGAAAACTACCTTATTTCTATAATAAGTTATTTAAAAGTACATTATTAATATAAAAAATATCATGAATTAGGGGTAAGACTATAATTATGTGTTGTTGTTTTTTTTTTTTTATTAATAAAAATAAAAATTAATCTTAATCTTAGAATTCATGAAATTAAAATAAAATGGCAAAAGATGAATTCACACAAAAATGAATATATATATTTATATATATTTGATAAATAATGTGAAGTATTATGCTAAAAAATATTTTTATTATCTTCAAACAAATGTATGAACGATAAGATAAAATAAAAATAAAAAAATTAATTCTTAGATTTTATTGGAAGAAGTACTTAGTAATGATATTTTAAAAGTTTATAGAAAACAATTATACAAAAAGAAAACAACTGAAATAAAATAAGATAAACTATAAGTTTAATAATTCTCTACTCCAAACCCAACACAAACTTTAAAACTCCAGATTAAACAACTTTGATCTCAAAACACACGGACTTCCTAACTAAACAACTCCAAACTTATTAACTTCAATTCTCTATCTCCTTGCCCCAAATAACCCCTCGTTAAGTCAATCCAAATCCACCTTAATATCAGTTGTTTGATAATGTTTTTTTTTTAGTAATTTATAACAAACGATTTTTTGTTTTTGCTTTTGTAATTATTTATTTGAACCCAAATTTAAAAGAGAAAATTACAGAAAATAGCATGAATATATATTACAATTACACGTAAAACAATTCATTTACAAAAATAACAAACTACAATTTTTTTTAAAAAAAAGTTTCAAACAACTTTACCTATCCTGTTTGAAAAATCACATATTATTTTACGATACATTATTTTATTATATCATCAAGTAAATTTTTGAATTTAAAACGAAAAGATTTTTTTTTGGAATAAAAAGTAATTTCCAAATGACATGTTTTCCTTGTTTCGTAAAAAACTATAAATATAAATATATAATATATATATATATATATATATATATATATATATATATATATATATATACAAGTCAATCCACAAAATTATCGAATTAATGAGAGATTCTATTGAAAATAAAGGGCTGGTTGCACAAATAACAATCAGGTCCAAACTAATTGTAAATTTAGCAAATTTTAAAATGTTTTGCAAATATGGCAAAAAAATCCGTTTCTATCACTGATAGACTTTATCACATCACCGATAGACTTCTATCAGTGATAGACTATTATTACTGACAAAAATCTATAAAGAGTTGAGGTGATCAGCGATAGACTTTTATCAGCTATAAGATATCAGTATATCAGTGATAGAAATTGTCATATCCGCAAAATTTTTGAAAACATGCTATATTTTTAATTATTTTATTCTAAATTGGTGTTACAATTTTTCGAAAATAAAAGTTAATGAAATATATGAAATAGATTAAAGAATAATAATAATAATGAATTAGAGTAATATAAAAATGAAAAGAGGGAGGATGAAAGGTAAGTCTTTGGATGAACATGGATGGTTGCCCATGTGCTTCCTCATACATTCACTTACTTTACTTTTACTTTTTTTTTCCTTCATATTTTTTAATTAATGTCGGTGTTAAAGTTAACATTAATAAAATTAATCTTATTCATTTCTATAATAATATACATGAGAGAGACATATAGAGGCTTAGGGGACAACTTTTTGTTTCTATAAATATATATATTTTTTTCTTTTACCATTTTAGAGATTGATTCTTTGTTGTTGTTCTAAGAATTGAAGTTTTTTTTTTCTTTTGTGTCAAGAAAAGTAGCAAATGGGCATAGATTAGGAACACGTCCAACCCTAGCTTTGTATATATATTCAACTAACTTTTACTTTTAATTTTGATTTGTAACTCTTCAATTTTATTTTGACTCGATTTAAAAATCTAGAATGTGATTGTGAAAGTAAATTTTGATTGGATGAAGGCATGGAAGTGGTCAGGAAAGGATCTAAATGAATATTTTCTATACATGAATTATGTCATTCTTCCCATTTCCTAAACCCATTCTAAAAAAAATATATTCAAAATATATATATATATATATATATATATATATATATATAGAAATGGTAACCGATGTCAATTGAGAGTAAAATAATTAAAAATATAGCATTTTTTTTAAAAAATTGTGGATATGACAATTTCTATCAGTGATAGTATGGTCTATCGCTGATAGACTCAGTTTTTTATAGAATTTTGTCAGTGATAATAGTCTATCAGTGATAAAAGTCTATCACTGATAGAAGTCTATCACTGATAGTCATATATCAACGATGAGTCTATGGGTGATAGAAACTGATTTTTTGCCATATTTGTAAAATATTTTAAACTTTGTTAAATTTGTAATTATTTTGGGTTTGATTACTGTTTGTGCAACCAGCCCATATATATATATATATATATAGATAGAGGAAGAAGAGATAAATTTGTGTTTTTTGTGTAATGTTTTTTTTGTTGCCATTATTCTCTAATTATTAGTTTTTGTTAAAGTGATTAAAGTAATTGAAAAGATGGTGATCTCATTTATTAATTTAGTTATTTATTATTGACATTCATGCATTCACCTTCTTCAAAAAAGGAGAGGTAGGTTGTATTAAGTTTATTTATTTAGTTATTTATTTATATAATATTTTAGGGGATATAATTTTATTAAATTAAGTAGATGTTTTTGTAGGAGACAAAAGTTTGCATTCTATGTCGTGGGTCATGCATAACTCTCCCCTTGTTTGAAAGAAAGAGGCAATATTAGCTTACGAAAAGGTAGTTATTCAATTATTAAATAATGTTTATAAATAATAACGACAAACTGTCTAAAACCTATATAAAAAAAATTGACGTTAATGGAATAAAACATAATTTAGCGGTAATTGACATCTAGTAGATGCAATTTTGGCACTCTATTTTCTTACCGTAATTATTTTTATTTCAAGGTCAATCAAATCAACCTAATAACCCACTAATATTTATATATTTTCTATAATACAAATGTAAAGTTGGAAAACTACATGTCAATTACTATTGACCTATAATTATTTTGGCCAACATAATAAATTAGTAATCGGATGGATTATTTATTTAAAGTAATTAAAATATAAACATCATGTTATGTTTTTTTTTTTTAATTTTAGAGAATGTTGTAGTTACTAAGGTAATTTGATTAAATAGTTTTTAATTGATCAAAGTGTGATGTAGAGAAGATAATAAGATAATGATTATTTTATTCAATCTCGATATATCATTAGTTATTTTTAAGTTAAATTATAAATTTGATATTACAAGTTAGAATTTAATCTTTATAATTTTAAAATTTAGAATTTAATTTCAAAATTTAGAATGTTTGATAAAGCTTCATAAATATTGCCTAAGCTATAAATGTTTTTTTTATTATTAGTTTTTGATATTTTTAAATTCCTTCTTAATTTGCTATGAACTCGAAGTCCAGGAGTAATTAGAAGTGGGAAAGCTGGGCCCAGTGGGCTTTGTTGAATTCATAACTGATCGAAGTATTGGGCTTAATGATATACTGAGCCCGGCCCACTCAAAATAAGAATTACCTGAGTTTGCTCAATTTTTTTCTTTTTAAAAATCAACATATCTAACCTGGTTTAAGAAGATATTAAATTGCCCAAAAAATGTGAAAACATGACGGTAATTATAAGCCAACATGATAACTCAAGTACATATGCCCTGCCAAAGCGAGCATAGCTCAGCTGGCATATGTATAAAAAAAAAAAAAAAGTGTACATATGCCCTCGACAAATCTCGTCTTACATTCCCATCTTAAAAAAAAAACCATTCTTGGGTTTATATATGAACACAAAATTTTCTTGTTTGCTTTTCTGGACAAAAAATTATATGGTTGGATTCATTTTGATAGAAAAATGAGGGAGAAAATTCTTAATTCAAATGAATATATTCACAAATAACTACTACAATCAGGGCGGAACAAAGCCATTAATTTTTTAGGGGCAAATAATTATGTTATATAAATATTAAAAAAAATATATTACAAAAAAAAACATTACACAAAAAACACAAATTAGAAATTTGTTTTGTCAAATGAATAGAGCAACCAAAGTCATCTAATTTCATGGTATCACAGCTTTAGGGCAAAATTCTTCTTTCTTTTCTTTTCATTCTTTTTTTGGTAGCCATCATGTCTACCCTTAACGATAACTCCTTCCACCCAGCTCTGGTTGTATCTAACATTAAGAACCATGTCTCTATCACTCTTAAGATGAAAAATGTCCAATATGCAACATGAGCTGAATGGTTCAAAATTCATGCACGGTCTCATTGAGTTATCAATCACATCATTCCACCGAAAGATGACGTTGTTGAGCCTAAAATCGACGAGGAGAAAGAATTGTAGACAACCCTTGATGCTACAGTTCTGCAATGAATTTATGCAACTATTTCGAATGACTTGTTGCATACAATTCTCTAACCTGACTCCACCGCAATGGAAGCTTGAAATCGTTTGCGTGATATATTCCAAGACAACAAAAAAAATTGTGCAGTAACACTTGAGCAAAAAAAATTTCACACAAACATGAAGAATTTTCCTAACGCCTCTGCGTATTGTAAAGATTCTGTCAGATCAACTCAAGAACGTTGGAGCTCCAGTCTCGAACAACTGCCTCGTTCTTCAATTGGTCGTCGGTCTAATCGAAGCTTATAGAGGAGTGAGTACACTCATTCGTCAAAGTGATCCCCTTCCACTTTTCAATAAAGCTCGTTCCATGCTCACTCTTGAAGAGGCGGACTTAGCAAAATAGGTCGCCATGAGTTCGAATGTCACCATGATCGCTCGGACAACAAATGATAATTCTTCATCGAATTCTACCCTACCAAACCGCATCAACAACCATGACAATAGAGGCCAAAATCGCCACAACAATAGTAAAAACTACGAGGGTGGCCGCGGTGGAGGCAAGGGCGCGACGAGGGTCGCAACGACAGTAGCTATGGTGGCAAACAACAACGCTCTGGTCAACAACAGTGACAACTGTGGACGAGCGGTGGGCAGTCGTAGACGGGAAGTGGACACCAACAATGGTCGTGGTCTTCCCCCCTTGAACGATTCCTCCTTGCCCTTACCCACCGACTTCTTGGATCCGACCCAACTACCATACTTATAGCGTAGTTTTAATATGTGGTTAGCCTAATTATGGACTTGTAACTACTATATAAATTATATTTTCTCACATTAATAGATTAATGGAAGTCATATTATTTCACTTCAAATCCACACCCCCACATTATGGTGACCTTAAAAAAATTTATCGGTGATAAAAATAGGTAAGTGTACAAAATGCTTGGTGGCTAAGTTCAAAAAGACTTAGTACCATCATATATTTAGATCGGATGTCTTCAAATAGAAAAAAAAGGTTAAATTACGAGTTTAGTCATGAACTTTAAAACTTGAGTTTATTAGATCTTTAAACTTTAAAAAGTGTCTAATGAGTCCGTAGACTTTCAATCTATTATCTTATAATTTTTAAATTTTAAACGTGTCGAATAGGTCCCTAAACTTTCAATTTTGTTTATAATGAATCCCTAGATTTAAAAAAATATTGAATAGGACAATACTCTATTAAACTTAAAATTGAAAATTCGATAACCTATTAGATACAAAATTGAAAATTGAAAAATATATTGAACAACTTTTTAAAGTTTGTGGTTCTATTAGACACAACATTGAAAATTTAATGACTTATAGGCACTTTGAAAAAAATATTTAAAAAAAAACACAATATAATGAATATGTTTCCAAAGTTTATAGATGAGATGTTAATATAGACTAATTTTATTTTAGAAAAGTTAACAAATAAACTAACAATAAAGATTAATTTTAAGTTTTGTTGGATGTATGAAGACTAAATTTAGACATTTAAAATTACAATAACTAAAATAAAATAATTATGGAAGTACATAGACTAAAATAACATTTCGACATTTTTTAATATAAATATATAAAAATAGAAAAGAAAATTTGAAATAATAATTATTTTTTTGTTTTTTAAATAAGTATAGTTTCTTTTAGAATTAAATATGAAAAGTAATTTATCATTTATATTGTTTTAAAAAATATAGGTCTAAATTATTTTTTTAATATATATTTAAATCAATAAAAATAGTTACATTTTGTAAATATATATAAAATAAATATTAAAATAACCAAGAAAAACATGGAGTGTTTCATCAAAATGCATTATTTTAAAATCTCATTCTCCAAAAATTCATTTTGAATAGTTGTCAAACACCTGAATTTATTCCAAAATGACTTTTTTCAAAAATTAAACACTTAAGAATCTAAACCAAAACACACCTTAATGTGATTTTAAGAAAAAACAAGAAGGGTATAATTTGAGAAGTAACGATAAATATAACTATAAACTTGTTAAATATATATATATATATATATATATATATATATATATATTTATTGGTTGAAAATTCAACTAAAATCTCGCATTGGCTAGATAAAGAGAATATTATAGGTATATAAGTGAGAAACAATATCTTCATTGATACTAAATTTTTCGAGTGGAACCAAAAACCAAAATTAACAAGTGGTCTTAAAAACATGACTCTGACTTAGCATGAAACATTTTGAGTGATTCTATGACCATAGATAAGTGAGAGACATTATATCTCCATTAGTACGAGACATTTTGAGTGATTCCAAAAACAAAATCATGAGATATGGAACATATATTGTGTTGGCTTTTTTGAAGTTTTTAAAATGTATTTTTAAATCTTAGGACATTTATTTTATAAATGTTATTATGGTTTTAATTTGAGGATCGATTATAACCACATATTTGTGAATCGATTATGACCACACGTTTGTGGATGATTGCAGACCACACGTTTGTGGATGATTGCAGACCACATGTTTTTTGGTTAATTACTGACCACATGTTTTGTATCATTTCTGGCCACATGTTTTCATGATTCATGGCCAGTAAGATTCTTAACCACATGTTTGTCTTTTCATTTCCTATATAAACCATCATCATTTCATTTGAGGAATCATCCCATTGAAAAGAAAAGCACCTCAATAGTTCTCCCATCTTCGCCTCCTCATAGAAATCCTCCATAAAACTGTTTTCTTTGAGTTATTGTTTAACTCTTGATTTCGAGCTGGTGTCTTAAGGATGTATGATTGAACGATCATTCCTACAGTGCATAGGTGATCCATAGATGGGTTGTTTTATCCTGGAGGCGGCGTGGTTGATAGACTGTTGTGCACAACACTGGGCAGAGCCGCGAAACGTCTTAAAGAGAGCGACCTAGTCCGCGACTCAACCCCATAAGTTTTATTGGTAATATCGTTCCATTTTTAATTCTGCACCAACAATTTTAAGACGTTAGCAGAATTATTCTGGAATTATATTATGTTGAAATCATGCTCCTATTATTGATAATATTTTGCATGTGAATAAATCTGTGAATTCTCAATTAGTAAATTGGAATTCAATTAAACTTCTGGCATTGTGTTTATGAGTATACTTTATTTATTTTATTTTTATAAATTTAGAAGTATATATTGTGGAGAAATTAATGATTATTCTAATTAGCCGTACTTATATTTAAATATATTTGTAGGCTAAGTTGTTCAATCTCAATTAGATTGAATTTTGTCAACATGAATATGTTTGATGGTTATTTTAGAGAATATGTTTGATGGTTATTTTAGAGAATATGTTTGGTGATTATTTTGATCCCTCAAATAAGCTTTAACGTATTTTATTAAACTATAGAATATGATTGCTCGAGTGACAATTGAAGTTGATTTAAGTATTTTGTTAATATAATTAATATTTACTTAAATCTTATTTTTGTTATGAGAGTCATAATGTTATGTGGCAGAGATTACGAAACTCATTTTGTAAGTTAATTAAATTCATTATTTGAAGATATTTAGATTATGGTTTGTTCCATAAATATAACTTAAAGTTTCAGCTTTTGTTGGTTGACGTGGAATGAATTTTATACATGTCGAGTTTCATATAGTTTGAATTAGAGTGAATTTCATACATGTTGAATTTCATATCTTTTATTGCTACATGTGAATTTAGAAATAGTATTTCATTATGATGCTATATGTGAGCATGTTAAATAACATTTCAAATATATCATGTGGATATAGAAATAACATTTCGAATGTATCATGTGGATATAGAAATAACATTTCATTGTTTTATTATATATTTACTGAGTATATATTTGTTTGTAGAAACTCATTGTATCATGATTGTTTTATTTCATGAAATGAGTAAAGAAAATAACAATAATAATGTTGTTATTATGGTATACTTTGCACACCTCAAGCATATATGTTATCATTGTGATTGTTGAGCCTAGTTAAGTCGAAATTATCATTTTATTATGTATGAAAATGATATTCTTATTATTGTTGACAGTTATGTTGTAATAGCTGATTTAAATATTTTGGAGTTTGCTAAAGTTGTTAAGGTGGAAGTATTTTGGAGTTTGCTAAAGTTGTTAAGGCGATGAAGCCGAAAATTATGAAGCAAATAAAGGTTAGTGAATATTCTATTTGTACTTTAATTTTCATGAAATTGAAAATTAATATGTATTGAAATATTCTGGAGAATAGTGAATATTCTATTTGTATTTTAATTTTCATGAAATTGAAAATTAATATGTATTGAAATATTCTGGAGAATGTGTGCTAAAGTTGTGAATCAGATTAATGTTAGTGAATATTTTATTTGGCCTTGAATTTTCATGGAATTGAAAATTATTATTATCTATTAAGCTAGTTTGGCCATAAAATTATTTACTTATTATAACATGCTCCAATTACATTTGGAATTAGTTGATCTTGATAGTAACTTAAGATCAGGTTGACTAAAGCTATGTATAAAATGTGTGAAATTTTATAAGAGCTTTTAAAATCTTATTGACTAAGATATTTTATTGAAAATATGAAATTATTTATTTTATGAGAGCATGTGAATTTTCATTTGATTGAAAATATGACGTATTGAGCATGCGAATTTTTATTTGATTGAAAATATGACGTATTGAGCATGTGAATTTTCATTTGATTGAAAATATGACGTACGTATTGAGCATGTGAATTTTCATGAATATGTGAATTTTCATTTAATTGAAATTATGAAGTTATTCATTTTTTAATATGTATTGAATATGCATGTGTTCACGGAAAGAGGAAATAAAAATTAGACATTAAATAATGTATAATTGTTCTGTGTTTGATCAGAATACCAAAAATTAGACATTAAATATTGTATAATTGTTCTGGAAAATATAGTCTTATGAATATGAATGTGTATTCATAAGATATACAATAAATAACAAAGCATATAGATTTTATGATCTAAATGTAAAGTTTATTGTAGAATCAAACGATGCTGACATCTATGAGAATAGATTCCCCTTTATTAGAAATAGTGGGGGCACATTGTCTAAGCAATATTCCAGTGATTAGGAATAGTGAACCATCTAAGATAGAACCTGGACTTTCAGAAGATAGAACCTGAACATTATCGGGATATAAAACCTAAACCTCTGAGGATATAGAATATGACCTTCTGAGAGGTAAAAGACCTAGAATAGTTAAAGACTATGGTAGAGGTAAAAAAGCTAGAATAGTTAAAGACTATAAAGACTATGGTTCTGATTTCTTTGCCTATACCCCAGAGGAAGATTCGATCAACCTCAAAGAAGCTTTGTCTTCTTTAGATGCTAATTTTAGCAAGAAGCTCTAAATGATGAAGATGACTCTTTGAGTCTAAAAAGACCTGATATTTAGATCTACCTCTCGGTAGTAAACCTTCAAGTTTTAAGTGGATCCTAAAGAAAACGCTAAAACCTGATGGTACAGTTGACAAGTACAAAGCACGCATAGTAGCTAAAGGTTTTAGACAAAGAGTATGTAGACTTCTTTGCCACTGAGATAACATAATTTCCCTAGAGATCGTGCACCATCTAGTTGTGCATCGAATGGATCTTAAGACAACTTTTCTTAATGGTGAATTAAAGGAGGAAATCTACATGGATCAACTTGAAGATGTTGTTGTTCATGGTCAGAGCAGAAGATCTACAAGTTAGATAGATCTCTATATGGTCAAAAGCAAGAACCAAAAGCAATGACATGACAACTTGATCATCTCATATGATTTTCATGTCAATGAAAGTGACAAATGTATCTATTATTAATTAGTAAATGACATTTACGCTTAGTAGATGACATTTACACTATTTTATGTTTTTACATAAATGATTTGCTAATTTTGGTTAAAGTATTCACCTTGTGAATGGTGAAATCAATGTTGAATTTCAACTTTGATATGAAAAAGCTCTGAGAAGCCAGTGTGATCTTTGGTATAAAGATTACTAGGTCTGATAATGGAATTTCTCTAAATCAATCTCATTACGTTGAAAAGATATTAAAGAAATACAATAACTTTGATTGTAAACTTGCATGTATACCTTATGATTTAGGTGTAAAAACTATTTAAGAACATTGGTGACAGTGTAAGACAATCGGAATATGTGAGTATCATTGGCATTTTTCGGTACGTCACCGATTGTATTAGACTTGATATTGCCTATGTCATGTCGTTGGATTACTATGCAAGTTTACAAATAGACTTAGTTTAGAGCATTGACATGCTATTGAAAGGATCATGAGGTCCTTGAAAAGAACCAAGAACCTAGGATTGTATTATTAAAAGTTTCCAGTTGTATTAGAAGGTTACAGTGATGCAGGCAGACTGGAACACTTGACCAGATGACTCCAAGGAAACTAGTGGCTATATTTCTAGTATAGTGTGTGATGCTTTTTCTTGGAAGTCAAAGAAACAAACCATTTTGACTCGGTCCACTATGGTATGTTAGATGATAGCATTAACGATAGCTATTGAAGAAGTAGTATGGTTGATAAACCTGCTAACTGAGATCCCTTTACGGGAAAGACCGATACTAGTTGTGTTGATCCATAGCGATAGTACCGCGGCTATTGCTAAAATTAAGAAACGTTATTATAACGATAAGAGACGACAAATACGTCGTAAGTATTGTACAGTTAGAGAGTTTCTCTCAACAAAAGTTGTAAGAGTGGATCACGTACGCACTGATGATAACTTAGCAGATCCTTTGACGAAAGGATTAGCTATCAAGAAAGTCCACAAGACCCCTAAGGGACTGTGACTATTGCCCATAGAACGATGAGTCACTCATAATGGTAACCCAACCTAAATGACTGGAGATCCCAAAAAATAGGTTCAACGGGTAATAACAAGTTATGAAGTGATATGAGTTAGATCATGCAATTTACTTCGTATAGCCGAAGCATGAATTCCTGAAGCTTTGAGAGGATGAGATAATAAAAACTCTTAATGAGATCTATACTCCATGTGGAGTGGAGTACCAAGGCTACAGGAGTACTCTTGATAGACTCACCTATGTGAATGTGGAAGTGGGGCCGCTTCCTATGGAATTTTGGGCAAAATTGCTAGAGCGTTCACTAGACTGGGATAGACGTGCAGGGCCATTATAGCACGGACCTTCTTCGACATCCTTGAAAGGTTGATGCGTGGTACGATGTTAGAGATAGGGTTCAAAACTTCGAGTTACCCTAGTAAAATCTAAATCTACTCACTACGCAAATGTTCAAATCGAAAGATACATTTGTTTATGCACAATCTATTGATTATGACACTGCTCGGAAATGTTTTTAAAAATTCAAAGTGGGGGATTGTTGGCTTTTTTGAAGTTTTTAAAATGTATTTTTAAATCTTAGGACATTTATTTTATAAATGTTATTATGGTTTTAATTTGAGGATCGATTATAACCACATATTTGTGAATCGATTATGACCACACGTTTGTGGATGATTGCATACCACATGTTTTTTGGTTAATTACTGACCACATGTTTTGTATCATTTCTGGCCACATGTTTTCACGATGATTCATGGCCACATGTTTGTGGAAGATTCTTAACCACATGTTTGTCTTTTCATTTCCTATATAAACCATCATCATTTCATTTGAGGAATCATCCCATTGAAAAGAAAAGCACCTCAATAGTTCTCCCATCTTCGCCTCCTCATAGAAATCCTCCATAAAACTGTTTTCTTTGAGTTATTGTTTAACTCTTGATTTCGAGCTGGTGTCTTAAGGATGTATGATTGAACGATCATTCCTACAGTGCATAGGTGATCGATAGATGGGTTGTTTTATCCTTGAGGCGGCGTGGTGTCTTAAGGACTAGGTCGCTCTCTTTAAGACGTTTCGCGGCTCTGCCCAGTGTTGTGCACAACACCTATATATATATATAATTTTTTGTTTTTAATTTATTTCAATTTGATTTATCGTTTTAAAAGTTTTCATTTAATTTATTATTATTTTTAATTAAGTTCACACTATAACATGATTATAGGTGAGTTTAAAAATATGATAATCTTTATTGTTAATTGTTAAATTATGAATATTATAAAATGTGTTTAATTTATTATGTATTGTTTTCTTTTTAATTAAGTTCTCACTATAACATGACTATATATGAGTTTAAAAATGATAATTCTTTTTAGATTGTTTTTTTTTTTTTTCTTTTTTTTTTAATTAAGTTCTCACTATAATAGAACTATATATGAGTTTTAAAATGAGAATCTTTTTTAGATTGTTGGTTAAATTATGAACATTATAAAATGTGTTAATTTTCTATAATAACCTACAAGAAGTGTCAATTTCGAACCAAATAAGTTAGTATATGTTAAGTAATATGAAATGATTTTTTTTTATATATCTATTTCAATAAATTAAAACATGACGTATTTATAACCCAATTATTAAATTCTAGTTTTACTTTACATCATTATTTTGTCAAGTTAAATCATCATAAATGATTTGAAATCAAAACTTTTGAAAGAATAAGAGGCAAATCAAAAAAAAAACTTGAATATTGAATTGATTTGAGGTGTGTTTGAAAGTCTTCACACAAGCTTTATTTATACAAGTATTTGATGACTAAACTTAGATCATTGATAACCAACTTTGAGAGTCTCAATACTATTCATAAGAAGATTGAGTCATGGAGAAGACTAACTAAAATGAGGGAGTTAGATATATATACCATGTATATATCAAATTTATGAATATTTATATATATCATATGTATATATACCATGTATATATAATGTTTATAACAAATATATATATATTTAGATCCCTATTCTTTTTAAAACTATCTATTTGTGGGAAGAGGAAAAGAAACATAGAAGGGAATAAAGAACATAGAAAAGTCATAATTACTTTGTTTTAGTCAAAGGAACCAAGCTTGTTTGGTGTCGATAGGATTTTCTTTCCGCATCATACTTTTCTAAATTTCCCCTTTACATAGTACAAAATGATAGAATTGGTCCTTTGCAATTAAAAAAAAAATAAAAAAAAAATGATAGAATTGGTCAATGACTATGATTAAATTATTGTTATAAAATTAAAATTGAAAACCATGTAAAGTTTTTTTTTTAAAAATATAAGTAATTACTTAAACCCTATAATAACTAATGCTTATAGTTTTATTTTGGTTAAATAATAATTCCAAGTCGTGCCTATTCACATCCCATAAAATCTTAAAAAATTAGGTTACATTTTCAAACTTTTAATTGTAATTTTAAAAAATTAGGTTACATTTTCAAACTTTTAATTGTAATTTTATATAATTATGTTCGTTAACACCTAAATTAAATAATCACATGACATATTTATTTGACAAATTTAGTAATTAGTATGACATAATAAACAAATTATACAAATGGAAAACTGTTAAAAAAAGAAAGACTACAAAGTTAACACCAAACCAAACTAATTAGAAAATTTGGAAAAGAAAAAGGAAATTAGACCGTTCTCTTTTACTCAACATACGCTTCTTACCTCGTTAATTTCTACATCTTATTTTACATTATTTAGGGTATTTGGTCCCCTATTTTAGGTTCATAACTCTGTGAATCAAAACTTTATGGGTTTGTTTGCAAGAGTTCTAAACTCTGGAAATCAGAAAATAGTGTTTGGGGTGCAATGTTGAAAAACTTGGAAATCAGAAAACAGTGTTTGGGGTGTAGTGTTGGGAAGTCGGGGGAATTAGAAGTTAGTGTTTAGGGTGCAGTGTTCTGAAACCCGAGTTTGAACATTTTTTTTTTCTTTTTTTCTTTGGCTACTTCGATTGTTTTCTTCTTCTTATTTTCTAGTGGATGTTTTGTGAATTGTAGAATTTTTTATGCAACATGTGACTTTTTATTTTGGAGACGTTTGAATGAAACATTTAATTTATGTTATAGTTTAAGAATAAGAAAATTATTTCTAACAATCAAAACATTGCTTACAAGATAATCAAATATATATTTGGATAAAGAATTAAAAAATTAAATGATTCATTCAAGCGTCTCCAAAAACATGACATGTCATTTCAATCGGTTTGAAAAAAAAAAAAAAAACTAAAAATCCAAAGCGAAGAAAACAAGAATGAAACAACAACCTACTATTGTATTTTGGATAATATTCCTCAAATATGTGTCTCCCTAAATACAATCTGGAGTTTATAATTTCAAACATTTCATAAAGTTAAGTTTCACATTAATTATAAAACGAAGAAGAAATAAATGAAATATTGTTAATCATTATAATTTTTTAATTTTAATTTGTTAAATTAAAAATTAAATGTTATTTTTTTAAATATTAACATGAGTAAATTGAAGTTATTATCCTTCCTGGCCAATAAACTATCCAGACTAACGTTATTTTTTGCCATTATTATTTTTTTTCTTTAAATGATTTTTTTTTCTTATTTTGGGAAGGTTAAGAGAGATTAACAAAAAAAGACTCTTTAACCATTAACTATTTAATTCTGGTAATGTTATGATTATAAATTTATAGATGAACAAAGAAGACTCCTTAACCATTAACTATTTAATTATTGTAATGTTATGATTATAAATTTATAATAATATTGAAATGACGGTGTTCACACGAGAATTCGAACGACGAATAGAAATCCGACACGTGCAAATGAATTTGAATTTGTATTTGATGTATTGTATTTATCAGTGCGTAGTGGATTACAATCTCTAATATTTGATCCTCTGATTCTCTCTCTTAAATGTAACGTACTCGAGGGCTTCGTAGCTTGTTCTCGAGGTTGAATCTTCAGCTTCGCGTAGCGGTGAAGTCTTCAGGTGTTTGAATTTGGAGTGACGTTCAGTCTTCAGGATTTCAAAGAGTCTTTCGTTGTTTGGGAATTCTCTCTGAGTTCTTAGGAGAAGAAATTTTCTGAACCTTAGAAATGAAAATGAACTCTCTATTTATAGAGTTTTCATGGGCCTGGACCCAATGGGCTTGGGCTTTGGGCCCAATGGGTTTGGGTTTGGACCCAATGGGTTTGGGTTTGGACCCAATGGGCTTGGGTTTGGACCCAATGGGCTTTTGGGCTTTGAGCCAAATTGTCATTTAATCTTTCTGGCCCGATTCGACTTCGAGCCCAATTGTAGTTTGGCCGACTTTGCTCGGTCAAGTCTATCTGATCCCCGGTCGTGATGGAGACACATGGCGACCACTGATTGGCCGAAATTTCTCGGTCAACAAATGCCCCCTTTTTCGAGAGTTATGCACAAGTATGTGTGGGTGAGTCTCGGAAAAGTTGAATAGATAAATCGAAACGTAGGACATCCTAATTTCGACTCCGCTTTGACGTATCAATTTTATCGAAATATGAAGTTCGATTCATAGATCAATTATTTTAATTGACGTCTCTTTCCATGTCAATCGATCAAAAATATGAATTTGGCTCGTAGTTTTGATCTTTCTTATCTGACATAAATTTGATTTAAACTTCGGTAGAGAGATTTTTTTTTTTTTTCTACCTTAGTTTATCTTGAGATGTAGAGTAAGGACTTGTGTCTGCCCAATTGTATTTTGAATAGGGTTTGACTTTGAATTTTACTCTAATTTTGACGTGGATAAAATATACCCAAACCGCCAATTTTGATTTGAGACTTGGATTTAGATAAATTTTGACTCTAAATCATGTCTGAAAATAAATTTTGGAATATGCCCAAAATTTTAATCTTCTCGGTCAAAATAAATGGTAAGCTTCTAAATTTTGGCTTGAATTCGGAATAAGAGTGTTGGAATTTTTTTATTTTGGCATAAATAATTGGCCAGATGAAACACTAGAATGTGAAAACAAATGATAACCAAGAAACTTGTTTGGTAGAGCGGAACTTGGACGGCTTTAGTTGTCATTGGTCCTGAGTTCAAGTCTGACTCCGTACATTATTTTTTGCAACTTTTTTAACTTAAATGAAGGACATTTAAGTAATTTTACTCTCCAAACCCTAACTCATTTAGGTTTTCCAAACCCATATAAATAGAATGAGATGGAATTTGAAGAGTTAGAATAAAACTTTAGGGTTTGTTTGGAGAGGAAAGGAGAGATTTTGCTTGGAGAGGAAGAGGAAGAGGAAGGAGAGCTCCAGCCGCCGCCTCAGCCCGCCGCCACCGCCGTGCCTCAGCCGTCGCCTCCGCCGCGCCTCAGCCGCCCGCCGCCGTCGCCGCGCCTCAGCCCACGCCTCAGCCGCCCGCCGCCATCGCCGCGCCTCAGCCCACGCCTCAGCCCTCGCCGCAGCCGCGCCTCAGCCCACGCCTCAGCCCTCGCCGCGCCTCAGTCCGCAGCACCGCGCCAGCGCCGCCGTCTGCATCGCCAGCCCTCCGTCTGCATCGCCAGCCCTAAAAGGTTCCTCACCGCCGTCTGCATCGCCAGGTCTGCCCCGCGCGCCTCCGCCGCCTCAGCCGCTGCTTCAACCACCGCCGTCTGCCTCGCTCCGCCCGCAACACCGCCCAGATCCGCCCGCAGCACCGCCGTCAGCTCCGCCACAGCCGCCCAGATCTGCGACCGCAGCACCGCACCAGCGCCGCCGTCTGCATCGCCGCTTCAGCCGCCCAGATCCGCCCGCAGCACCGCCGTCAGCTCCGCCACAGCCGCCCAGATCCGCCCGCAGCACCGCGCCAGCGCCGCCGTCTGCATCGCCGCTTCAGCCGTCTGCATCGCTCCGCAGCCGCACGCCGCCTCTGCCCTAGGTTCCAGCCGCACGCGTAGGTGGGTTTCCAATTTCCTTTTTTTTTTATTATTATTATTATTATTATTTAGTTTTTTTTTTATTATACATATATTTTTCTTTTAATGTTTTAGTCTAACTTTATATATGTATATATATATTTTTTATACAGGTGCTTATTTTCATTCTACCGGTGTTCTTCGACCTTAATTTGGTAAATAATCATCTTTTAATATTATTGATACTGTATGTAATTTAATTCATTGTATGCAATTTTAATATATGTGTGTAATTTATGTATGTAATTTAATTTATGGGTTAGTAATTTACTTATGGGTTGTAATTTATTTACGTAATTTGATGTAATTTATTATTTATGGGTTGTAATTTGATGTAATTTATTTATGGGCTGTAATTTTGTATTTTGTTTGTTGTTGGTTGTGATTGCTAAATTATATTTATTTTATGAGGATTGGCCTTTAGGAATAATATTCAAATTGGGATTTTGTAATTAAAAAAAAACCAAATAAGAAATTTGTTAATTTGAAATTAAGGTTTTTTTTTCAAAATTAATTAAAGTGATTTGAAATTTTGTAATTAAAAACCCAATAAGAATAAATTTTAATTTGAAATTAAGTTTTTTTTTTTCAAAATTAATTAAAGTGACTTGAAATTTTGTAATAAAAAACCCAATAAGAATAAATTTTAATTTGAAATTAAGGTTTTTTTTTTCAAAATTAGTTAAAGTGATTTGAGATTTTGTAATTAAAAACCCAATGAAAATAAATTTTAATTTGAAATTAAGGCTTTTTTTTTAAAATTTAGTTAAAGTGATTTGAGATTTTGTGATTAAAAAGCCAAATTTTTTTTATTTTAATTTTAAATTAAGGCTTTTTAAAATTAGTTAAGTGATTTGAGATTTTAAAAAATTTAATTTTTTTTGCTTTTTTTTTTTTAAATGAAATTAAGAATTAGAATTAGTTATTTTAATTTTGAAATTGAGATTTTATAAATAAATCAAAGTAATTTGAGAATTGGGGGTTAGGACATTTAAAATTAGTTAAATGATTTTGAATTTGCCATTTTATGAATATATTATTTTACTATATGTACATACACTTTGATTTGAAATTTATTCACTTTTTCGATTTTAATTTGCTTATTCCAAATGGGAACGTTGCGACCTTTTTTTTTGTAGGTGTGTCACTTCTTTTACCGCCAAGTCGTTCTGTTCAGCTCCCGTGGCCTCGACGTAACAATCTACGGGCGTTACTTCTCCTATGCAGATGCACGTCTGTTTGGGGAACGTATTCCGTCCTAGGTTGTGCGTCGAGTCGTTCTGTTCTGTTCCCATGGTCTCGACGTAACAATCTACGGGCGTTACTTCTCTTATGCAGATGCATGTCTGTTTAGGGAACGTATTCCGTCCTAGGTTGCGCGTCGAGTGGTTCTGTTCTGTTCTCGTGGTCTCGGCGTAACAATCTACGGGCGTTACTTCTCTTATGCAGATGCACGTCTGTTTAGGGAACGTATTCCGTCCTAGGTTGCGCGTCGAGTGGTTCTGTTATGCTTTCAAGGCCTCGGCGTAACAATCTACGGGCGTTACTTCTCTTATGCAGATGCATGTCTGTTTAGGGAACGTATTCCGTCCTAGGTTGCGCGTCGAGTCGTTCTGTTCTGTTCTCGTGGCCTCGGCGTAACGATCTACGGGCGTTACTTTTCTTATGCAGATGCACATCTGTTTAGGGAACGTATTCCGTCCTAGGTTGCGCGTCGAGTCGTTCTGTTCTGCTTTCATGGCCTCGGCGTAACAATCTACGGGCGTTACTTCTCTTATGCAGATGCACGTCTGTTTAAGGAATGTATTCCGTCCTAGGTTGCGCGTCGAGTGGTTCTGTTCTGTTCTCGTGGCCTCGGCGTAACGATCTACGGGCGTTACTTTTCTTATGCAGATGCACATCTGTTTAGGGAACGTATTCCGTCCTAGGTTGCGCGTCGAGTCGTTCTGTTCTGCTTTCATGGCCTCGGCGTAACAATCTACGGGCGTTACTTCTCTTATGCAGATGCACGTCTGTTTAAGGAACGTATTCCGTCCTAGGTTGCGCGTCGAGTGGTTCTGTTCTGTTCTGTGAGATCGACGTACTGATTTAAAGACGTTACTTCTCTTTTGTAGATGCGTCAGTTTGGGCATTTCCACTCTACGTGAAATGAGCGCATCTACTTAGAGAACGTACTCCGTCTTTGTTGGTACGTCGGATCATCGTGTTCCGTTTCTGCGAAGTCGACGTAACAATTTAAGGATGATACGCCGACTTAGAGACGTTACTTCTTCTTCGTAGATGCGCTAGCTTGACATTTACACTTTATGTGAAATGGGCGCGTCTACTTAGAGAACGTACTCCGTCTTTGTTGGTGTGCTTCCCCCATAACGTTCTCTTTTTTTTTTTTTTTTTTTTTTTTTTTTGCTTTAAGATTTCTCCCCATTTTTGGAAGGCTATATGTGTTGTCCTTTTTTTTTTTCAAAGTTTTTTTTTTGTCATTTGGTTTGTTTTGTTTTAAGGGTGTACATAGCTCCCCTTTTTTTGTTGTTGCGTTTTCTTGGTAACCGCTTCATGCTCGCATGTTTGTGTAGCTCATTTAATTCCTTCGCCATACTTATCGCTTTGCTTTGAATTTATTAACTCTTTCGAATTCGTTTTGCAGGAACATGGTGTATTTTGCAGAGCAGATCGTCTCTGGAGAGAAATTTCTCGTTCTTTTACAAGATGAACATCAGCCCTTAAAACGTGGAGTTAACCTCCTAGTAGAAGAACCCAAGATCGGCGATTACTCCAATAAGTGGCCGCGACTCGGAAAACCAGGTCGTTTGTCAAAATGGTCCTCAGAAAAACCTTTAGGTCAAGGTTCCTCGTCTAAGGTGTGGATGTTAGGTTCTGCGCTTCACCGCCAAAATCCCAGTCAAACCCCCGAGCTAACATTGGGACGCCGAATTATCGAAGGCACCGCTCGTTGGGGCTCTGTATTAAAGATTTCTGGAGAATTCCTTTTTATCCCTCAATATTGGGAGTGGTTGGAGCTTGTCGTCGGTCGCAGTAGGAAGATACTTCGTCATGCTTGTCTGTTAGATGCCGTGATGGCTTCGCTCTACACTTACGATCGCAATAAGGCCGTGGTACGAGCCTTTTGTGAAGCATGGTGCCCTGCAACTAATACTCTTCATACCCAAGCTGGGGAACTTTCCATCTCTTTGTGGGACCTTTGGAAATTCGGGGGTCTTCCTATTGATGGAAAATTTTATGAGGAAGTCATTCCGTGTCTTGAAGAGTTGACTGGATCGAGACGGAATGGCAGATACCTTCCAAAAACTTGCGAACATTTATTTCGCGCTTATTATACACTGACTGCTAAGAAGACGGATCCATCTCACGTTGCCATCAGTGATTGGATTTCATTATGGTTTAAAGGCGTCCAGCGATATGGTAAAATACCGGCGCGAAGGTCAAAGAAAAGAACTGCTTCTAAACCTACTTCCCGCCCCGGCGTGACTCATAACCCCGACGGCACGAAAGTTAAATATCGTGAATGGTCAGACGATGAGTGCGACATGTTCCGTAATCTAAATATTGACGAAGGATGGAAGGATAGAACATACTTGGCCGCCTTTTTATGTTGCTGGCTCTGTGCCTTCGTATTTCCTCAGGCCAATGCTCACCACATCCGTCCAGGTGTTTTCAAGATTGCTTGTATGATGGCCGAGGGTGAAATTTTTAGTCTTGCCGTCCCGGTCTTAGCTAACCTTTACCACGTGTTAGGAAAAATCTCAATGACTGCTAGTTCGGTTGGCCGTATCGAAACCTGTCTCCCGGTGCATTACATTATAGGCTGGTTAGCTCATTACTTTAATACTCACTACAAGACTCCTGAGGAGGTCCAAGGTCCAGGGATGGTTGAATTTTCCGGCGAAGGTGGGGCTAAGTATCTAGATGAATCTGAAGCGCATGAACTGATCCATGAGGGTGCATCGATAGCATGGCACGTGAATCTCCAACATAGGAATAAACACGAAATCTTAAATAGAGAAACCATCAACGACTCTGAAGATTCTTCATATTTTTCGAGCCTCCGATCGTGCTATATATCAGCGCGATGTGGGGAATCGCTTGTCATCGAATCATATAGTCCGTATCGATTTGGCCGTCAGTTCGGGTTCTACCAAGACGTGCCAAATGATATAAGGGAAGCTTCTCCTTCGGTCGATTCGTGTACTATTTTACATCATTGGCGGGTTTGTATTTACGCTGACGTAGGGTGGGAAGTGTTTCTTCCAGCTCGAATGTTGAACCCCCATGACCATGTTACTTCAAATTATCGAAAGTGGTGGTCAATTAAGCATGGCGATTATTTGAGGAAAGGTGTTGATAAATTGATTGACAGCGCTCTTCCTCACTCAGATTGTTCAAAACCTAAGAAGTCTAAGAAGGTCAATGTTAACCTAGGAGGAAAGAAAATTCATTTGCTCACAGATAAACCGTCATGCCATGCCTCAGATCAAGCTGAAGGTAGTCGAGACGTTTATTGGAAGAAGGATAAAAGGCTCAGACAGACCCCCGATCTCCCCGATCTCGACGACAGATTTTTCGACGATGTCCCTACTGCTTGTGACATACCTGATGACGTTGGAGCCCTAGTTCAGTAACTTTCTCCTTCTTCTTTTTTTTTTTTTTTTTTTTTTTTTTTTTTTTTTTTTTTCCATTTTTACATCCACCTTCCGTAAAATTTTTTTTTTATGTATGCATATATATATCGGCAAATAACTTGTTTGAAAATCTTCTATTGTTACAGCTTCCCCTGAATGATTATATTCAAGCCGAGGGCGAGCAACCTAGCGATCAATCGTCGGAGGGTTCAGAAGCTTCGGTTTCTATTGATAGGCGACCTGGGAGCTCTTCTGTCCCATTGGAAGAGCGAAGTACCAATTTACCTCTGCTTACCATCAGGGAGCGTTCTCAACATGTTCCATTGGATGCAGTTTCGCAAGCTCCTGAAACTTCTGTTTATTGTGCTGACAACATAGTATCCAGCCTTCAACGAAAAGCGGCCATGTCTATGTGGCAAAGCTTGCGAGAGAAAATGGCGCGTACCCCTTTTGAGGATGTTCCGAAACTTGAGCCAGAAATTCGTAAGATTCTTAAGGGCATCTCGGACACTCGGGCAAACAACCAGGTGTCTCTGCAAGAATTTGTAGAAGGCTATTGTAAGAGAGTGGAAGACTACAACCAGATGCAATCTTCAATTTCCACCCATCTAAACTCCAACAGTAGGGATTGTCAATTAGAAGAAAAGAAGAGTTATTTGGACCGATCCCTCCTAGAGGTTACAGAGGCGAAAACAGAGATAGAAGAGGCGAAGGCGAAGATAGAAGCTGCGAAGCTCGAGCTTGAGAGGCTTTCCACTTTTGTCTCTGCCCGGGAGCAAGTCTTGAGTCGCGGGACACTTGAAGTCTCACGTGTACGCGAAGAGATTCGTGCCCTCGAATGTGCCCCCATTATTAACGAGGACGATGCTCGAGCCGTTGCTGCAGTTCGCGAGCTTCTAGAGAGCTCGCGCGCGGAGTTGAAAGAGTTTCAGTGGGCGCCTTGATTTGCGCATATATGTGCATATATATATTTTTTTTATCTATCTTCTTCTAGATTTCTCTCGTGTAAAGGAACTTTATTTTTTTTTATGAACATTTGGCTTGTCTCCCTCATTTTGGAATAATACCTTTCCTTTGTTGCTTTGTTGAACTTTTTTTTTTATTGCTTACGTATTTCCGAAATCAAGAGATCACTTGTTTGAACGTAGCTCGAATGGAATGAATGTATATTTTTTATTGCGTTGAAATCAAGAGATCACTTGTTTGAACGTAGCTCGAATGGAATGAATGTATATTCTTTTATTGCGCGCGACTGGACTTAAAGTATATATGTATTTTTTCTTTAAGTTGCCTACGTACCCTTAGATGGAAGGGATCAAGTCATAACGTAGTTCAAATTACAATATTTTTTTTTTTTACTTGCGCCGTTCACCTTTTAAGCTCGTGCGGGCCAGGAGCAACATGTAGTTTATACTCTTACGTTAAGGAGTATTACATTTGTTTTTTTTTTTTTTTATGCATAAAATTTCTTAAGGAATTTGCCGTTGATTGGACCAATCCTTAATCCATCTTGATCCACGATCTTGTATGCCCCATTTGTGTAGACTTCTTTGACAACATAGGGTCCGTCCCATTTAGGAGTGAACTTGCTCCCCGTGTGTCGAGTTGTGATGATGGGTCTTCGAACCGCGAGCACTAGATCACCAACTTGAAATGATCGGGGCTTCAAATTTTTGTTGAAAGCCTTGGTCATTCGCGCTTGGTAACATTCCAATGCTTGCTGAGCATCCAATCTTCTTTCATCGAGCGCTTCCAATTCTTCGAGGCGCAATCTTGCATTGTCTTCGGTAGTTAGCCCTTCTTGCACCGCCATTCTTAAGGAAGGGATTTCTCTTTCCAAAGGGAGCACAGCTTCAACCCCATAGACTAGGGAATAAGGTGTGACCCCTGTAGGAGTGCGGTGGGTAGTTCGGTAAGCCCATAATGCCTCACCAATCTTTTCCTGCCAGTCTCTTTTTGACTTGGAGACTACCTTTTTTAGCAGGTTGCACAATGTCTTGTTGAATGCTTCTGCCAATCCATTTGCCGGAGCGTTGTACATGGATGACTTGCATTGCTTGAACTTGAACTTCTCACACAAACTGTCCATTAGACTATTTGAGAATTGTCTTCCGTTATCGGTCACGATGCGGTGAGGGATGCCGTAACGGTAAATGATGTGGGTTCGGATGAAATTCACAACAGTTTCCTTCTTTGCCTCCTTTAACGCAATTGCTTCGGCCCACCTTGAAAAATAATCTGTCCCAGCGAGTATATAAGAATGTCCCGCTGAGGACTTAGGTGTTATTGGACCAACGAGATCGAGCCCCCAAGCTTCAAAGGGCCATGAAGCTATGGTTGGGTGAAGTGGTTCTGGCGGTTGATGTATGAAGTTGGCATGAAACTGACAAGCCTCACATTTCTTTGCGTACTCCATCGAGTCTTGAATCATCGTTGGCCAGTGATAACCCATTCTTTTTAACTGAAAATGAAGTTTCGGTCCCGATTGATGAGCACCACAGACCCCTGAGTGTGCTTCCTCTAATGCCTTTATCGATTCTTCTTTTCCTAAGCATCGAAGAAAAAGTCCGTCATAGGAGCGTCGATAAAGGGTTTCCTTGTAGTAGATGAATCGAGCACTTCTTCTTCGTATATCGGCCCTACGTCGGGACTCTGTGGGAAGTTTTCCATGTTGTAGATAATCTACAATCGGTTGTCGCCAATCTTCTTCCTCAATCACATAGACCGATATTACGTTTGCTTCTTGACTTTCAACTTCAGTTGGCGGTATAACCCATTTTTGACAAATCGGAACGTTCAATATTTCACTTTCTGATACAGTCAGGGCTGTGGCCAAGTTTGCTAATGCATCTGCCTTTGCATTTTCAGCTCTTGGAATATGCTCTATCGTCATACTATCAAAGTTCTCTAAGAGTCGTCTTGCATAATTAAAGTAGGGCATTAAATCTGGATGCTTCACCTCGTATTGGAGCGACAATTGATTAATTATCAGCTTTGAATCTCCATAAATCTCAATGTAGGTCACTCCAATTTCTATTGCTATTTGAAGACCCATAATGAGTGCTTGATATTCAGCAACATTATTCGAACATACCTCTTCAAATGCGAAGCTATACGGCAGCATGTGTTTTTCAGGGGTAATGAATACTATACCCGCTCCTGCGCCATATCTTCGAGCTGCACCGTCAAAATACATGATCCATGGGTCAAGAATTTCAACGTAGAAGATTTCTTCGTCAGGCAGGTCGTCAGATAATTTCCAGTCTGACGGCACTGGATGATCTGCCAAGAAATCAGCCAAGGCTTGCCCCTTCACCGCCTTTTGCGGAACATAAACAATGTCGTACTGTTGTAGTAAGATTGCCCACTTTGCCAACCGACCTGAGATAATTGGTCTAGACAGAACATACTTGATTGGATCAGCCTTAGCCACCAGATGCACTGTGAATGCCTGCATGTAATGTCTCAACTTATCGATGGCGAAGAAGAGTGAAAGACACATCTTCTCAATGGGTGAATAGTTCAGCTCTGCCCCATTGAGAGTTCTACTTAAGTAGTAGAGGGCACATTCTTTACCCTTCTCGCTTTCTTGTGCAAGTAATGCCCCAAGCGACCTTTCTTGCGCGGTAATGTAGAGTATCAATGGCTTTCCTGCTACGGGTGCGCCCAAAACGGGAGGGTTAAGCAAATATTGCTTTATGTTGTCAAATGCATTTTGACATGCTTCATCCCACTCAAAGGTCGTGTCTTTCCTCATCAGTCTCTGAAATGGTTGGCACCGGCCTGCTAGATTGGAGATGAACCTCCTGATATAAGCAAGTCGTCCTTGGAGACTTCTGAGTTCATGCAAGTTTCGCGGTTCTGGCATTTTTTGAATGGCGTCGATCTTGGATTGATCAATCTCGATCCCTCGATGTTTTACAACGAAACCAAGGAATTTCCCCGAAGTTACACCGAATGCACATTTGAGAGGATTCATCCTCAATTGGTACTTCCTCAAACGATCGAAAACCACCTTTAGATCTTTTAAGTGATCTTGTCGCTTTTTGGACTTGACTACAAGATCGTCGACGTAGCACTCGACATGTTTATGCAGCATATCATCGAAGATCTTTTGCATGGCACGTTGATAAGTCGCGCCGGCGTTCTTTAATCCAAAGGGCATTACCTTGTAACAGTATATTCCTTTTGGAGTCCGGAACGCTGTCATTTCTTCATCTTTGAGGGCCATTCGAATCTGGTTGTATCCTGATGACCCATCCATGAAAGACAAAGCTTCATGCCCTGTGGTAGCATCGACCATTAGTTCAGTGATGGGCAATGGGAAGTCGTCCTTCGGACACGCACTATTCAGATCGCGAAAGTCAACGCATACCCGTAATTGTCCGTTTTTCTTTCTGACGGGGACAATGTTTGCTATCCATGTCGGGTAGTTTACTTCGCGAATGAATCCCGCTTCAATTAGCTTGTTAACTTCATTTTCAATTTGGGGGATGAGCTCTGGCCTGAAACGTCGTTGAGCTTGTTTGACTGGTCGATACCCATGTTCAATAGCGAGATGATGTACTGCGACTTTTGGATCAAGTCCCGGCATCTCTTTATACGACCAAGCAAAGACATCTTTATACGCGATGAGCAAACTCAAGTACTCACACTCCTCTTCATCGGAAAGTGATGCGCTTATAAAGGTTGGACGTGGTTCTTCCGTCGTACCCAGATTAACTTCTTTTAGCTCATCAACTGTTGGTTGACTTCCATCTTCGAGTGGTAGTGGAGCCTCTTCAACATCCTCTTCAGATATCTCGGCTTCCATTTCTTCCTCGGCAGTAATATGATAACAAGAGGCTTCATCCCCATTCTCTGCATGTTTGCTTGCAGGGTTGGTGATGATGACATTACGTCGTTTAACCTTCAATGCACCATCTGTATTCACAGTGACAAAAGTTTTTCTTTTCATCCGTGAGGGGACGATACTGCGGATCTCTTCGTCGCTTTTTGTTTCGCTAGACTCTTTATTGTTCAAAGTCTCTCGAGCCTCTTCGTGTAGGAGGCGATCGAAGATGGAAGTGGATGAAAGTTTCTTATCTCTCTTTGTGGTCACGCTTAATCTTTGCAACGCTGACGTTCGTGAGAGAGATTTATCGGGCAACGTATTTTCTTTCTCCTCTGTCGGCTTACTCAACCTTTGAAGCGCTGACTTTCGTGAGAGGGGTTTAGCGGACGCTGTGTTTTCCTTCTCATCTGTTGGCTTACTCAACCTTTGCAATGCTGATTGCCGTGAGAGAGGTTCAGCAGACGACATGATTTCTTTGTTATCTGCTGGCTTACTCAACCTTTGAAATGCTGATTGCCGTGAGAGAGGTTCAGCGGACGGCGTGCTTACTTTTTTATCTGCCGACTTACTCAACCTTTGAAAGACGGAAGATCTGGTGGGTTTGGGTGTTGAGTGCGAACTATCCTCTTTTGTCACAGCCGTTTTCAATCGCTGGAAGGCTGAAGCGCGCGTAGCTGGCGGCTTGATGCGCTTAAAGATGGAGATCCTTGGTTTGGCAGCTTCCTCTTCTTTTGAATTGTGTGCCTCTTTGGTCGTTATGTTATTACTGTTGACCACTTTCTCTTTCCCTTTTCGGGTTATCCGGACTGGTTCAGGCGACTTATATCCAAGCCCCTTTCTTGATGCCGGTATAGGATATCCCTCTTTTAGGAGCTTCTTTTGTGTCGAAGAAAGCTCTGACCTGCCCTCGAGGATTTTCAGACCCTTGAACTCAGTGTGAGTTGTGAAGTCATATCCTGCTTTTGCTAGCAGTTTATATGCCTTGGGATCGTACCCTTCTTTCGTTCGTTTCTCAGGTAGAACCATCCCTTTCTGAGTCTCTTTGGACTTCGTGACCTCTTGTTTCGTTATCTTCGTAAGAGGGGTGACAAAGTTTTCTTTTAGGATCTTAATGTCACCGACTTTCAAACTTTTAGTACATTCTGCGAATGGTGATTCACCTTTCTTACGCCGGGACAAGGGAACGTAGCGCAGGACAGAAGGGTTCGAGCTTTTCTCATCTTTCAAGGCCTTAGCCTTCGTAGGGCTGACAGATGTTTTACTTTCGCAAAACTTGGGAACATTTTCTTCTTTGATGGATTCTTTCCCTGCGCAAGTCTTCTGCTCCCCGCTGATCAAAGGGATTTCTTTTGGCATTATTTCTTCTATGTTGCTGTTATTTATATAAAACTTGGCATCCGCGAAATGAGACTCAGCCTCTGAAAATGGCTTAGTGTCTGCCTCAACCTTTTTTACGCCGTTCTGATAGAACTTGAAGCACTGATGCAAGGTGGAAGTTATTACCCCATTTCCATGAATCCAAGGGCGACCCAACAATATTTTATAGGTGGTCCTGGAGTCTATGACATGAAATAAGGTATGTGCTTCTAAGTCTCCGATGATGAGCTGTAGGCGAATCATGCCGATCGCTCGTTGTCCTCCCTGATTGAAACCCTGGATTACCAGCTTGCTACTTGATAGTTCTTCCATCAGGATGCCAATCTCCTTCATGAGTGATTTCGGCATTATGTTGACGGCCGATCCATCATCAATGAGGATTCGACCGACCCTCTGTTCTCGAATGTATCCCGAGACGAACAAAGGTCTATTGTGAGGTTTTGACCCCAACATCAAATCATCATCGGTGAAGCTTATGGACATGCAATCAGACGCACCTGCATGTGCTGTAGAGGTTGAAGGTTCTGAAACATTAGAGTCCTTCAATGTGTTGACGTGAGCAGTTTTGTCCATTTGAGGCAAATCTACTAAATTGAGGGAAGGTGTATCGTCCAACTTTATTGCCAACTCCGTTGAACTTGGAGTGGCGCTGTCATCCTCAATTGCCACAACGACATGGCACGTAGCAACTTCAACTATTTCTTCCGTCTTCTCATTAAAGAATCCTTTGGGGAAAAATTCCCGTAGGGTCATAGGCTGCTGGGGTCGGGGGAGGTCTTTGTTTTCCTCCACGACAAATTTTGGCTTTCTCATACTCTTTCTTCCTTTTCTCTTTGGAAGTTTACTTTTTCGCCTATACTCTCGAAGTAGGCGGGCTTCTTTCTGAACAGGTCTCTGTCGCCGCATTTTCCGACGAGTTACGACGGTCCATCCTTCATCCTCATCTCCAACGGGTTCGGGCTCCACCCGCGAAGTCTCCTGTAGGATTTCATGTTCGTATCGAACGATTACAGGTTCGCAAGTCCCGAACTGGATCAAACTCTCCTCTTGCTTCTTAGGAGAGACAGGAGATAATTGAACGCCGGAGTTCAATGTTACAGCGGCGTGATTTGCTTGAGCTATTTCATCGAGATCTAGCTCAATCTTATTTTCACTAGCTAACTTCATGATTAGCTCTTTCAGGACGAAGCATTTGCCTACAGGATGACTGACGACCCGGTGGTATTTGCAGTAGTTAGGATCATTTACCTTTCCTAACTCCTCCGGTCGTTTGCATTCTGGCAGTTGGATGAGTTGCGTTTCCAGCAACTGCTCTAACATATCGGGAATGTCCGAGTCTGGAAACGGGTAGATCTTTTCTTGTCTTTCTTTCAGCGTAAGGCGACGTCTTTCGCCTTTGTCATTTCTTACTTCTGTTTTGTTTTCCTTTGCTTTGGAGGAAAACCTTAAGGGGGCCGTGTTGACGACCATGGATTCTTTCACGACATTCTTCGTGATCTTCCCAACGCTCTTCACTTCTGTCTTTGTTTTCTTTACGTCAGGGATTAAGAGGTCTTTGTTTCCTCTATTGGCAATACTCAACTCCATATCATGGGCGCGAGTTGCCAACTCTTCGAATGTTTGGGGCTTTATCCCTTGTAGGATGTAGTGAAGTCCCCAATGCATGCCGCCGATGCACATCTCGACAGCGGACACTTCCGTGAGTCGGTCTTTGCAGTCAAGACTCAACGATCTCCAGCGGTTAATGAAGTCGACGACAGGCTCGCCCATTCTTTGGCTAGCATGCGAGAGTTCGGACATGCTGACTGTTCGCCTCGTGCTGTAGAAGCGATTCAGGAAGTCTCTTTCAAACTGCTCCCAACTGTCGATCGTCTCGGGTTCCAAGTCGGTGTACCAGTCGAAGGCGTTTCCTTTCAAGGTTCGGACGAATTGCCTAACCAGCAAGTCTCCGCGAGTTCCA